>JAPYYQ010000021.1:0-154658 GCA_030522585.1 Anagyrus pseudococci | reverse complement strand
GTATTATACATGTAGTAAAATTCCTCTATACATCGAGTCTGTCCCCAAAAACCTATACAATATAGTAATTTTTACTTATACAAATCTATACGTGTAGCTTGGCGAAATTTCAAAGTTCCGACGGGGCAACGTCGTTCCAATGAGTATTTGATGGAAAGGCGCGTTGAGACGCGGCCCTGTCTTTTCGTAATCGAGTTTTGGATATGTGCAGGGCGCAAGCCACAGTCGTTCGCTCATCCGAGAGCCGATCTCTAGAGGGGAATCGGCTGTTGCACCGAGACAGCGAGACGTGAATTTGAATTTCAATTTGTTAAGCGACGCGAACGTTTACACGACAGCCCCTCGACTCCGTCGGTTTGCTTTTCTTCGTACTTCCCCGTTGTTCCGGGCAGTCTCAACTTTGCTCGGTTCGATTTAACTGTGTATATATATACAGCTTTGGACGTCGGTGAAATTGCGTCCGGATTGTTTTTAGGGCAAAGGAGAGAAAAAAAGCCGGTTTTGCTTTGATATTCAACTTCGTGCGCGTATAAACCCAATCGTTTTTCCGTCACCTTTTTTTTCCAATCAGAGTCCGCCGACCAATTCTAAATTTCAGCTGAGATATAAACTTTGAAAATTGTATTTTCGTTTCGACCAGTGCACAAAAAAAAAGGGAAAAGAAATCAATTCGAACTCTATCGGTCCATTCCATACGAGTCACGGAATTCGGTCGAGTCGAAAAAAATCGAGAGAGAGAGAGAAGCGGGCACATAGCCCCGGGCGAATTTGACATTCAAATGGCTCTCGCGTCACGCAACAGACGCAAAAAAGTCTCGGAGGTAGCTGCGGCCTAGTATACGAAAAAAAAGCCCGCCGACCAACCGGAAAACGAGGCAAACGCACACGTCCTCGTATACATCCCGTCGAAATAAAATTTGGACAGGCGTTCGACGTCGCTCAAGGGAGGCCCCGGCGAGTAAAACTCGAACTACCGTAGCAACACAGTAGTGGTAGTAGCGGCAGGTGCGCTCGGATAATTGCGGTCGCGTAAAGGCAGCGGCTTAAGCGAGCGAGTTTAAAGCGCGCCTTTTCACTCGATCATCTGTTTACGGGCCCCGGCTATCCTATAGACAAAGATACGAAACTTAAGCTGGAATCGGTGGGGGTGGGAGGAGCTTTTTCTTCGATTCGTTTCTCTACTGGCACGTTTATATTTCAATAAAACAAATAATATTCAGGCCAACTCGAGGATAATGGCTCGCCGCGTCCCCTTTTTATTCGCTAATCCTCCTTTGATAAACGATCCTAACAAAACGGCACTTTTTTGTTATTGTTCCTTTGAATTTATGAGATTATTTTTCGAAATTTTCGGACTACGGACACGCTGAATCGCGATTCCCGCGGCCAAGAAAAGTAAATTTAAAGAACAAAAAGGGTGGAAAAGGGAAGAGGGAGAAAGACAATCGAGCCATCTCAGCTCCATTAATCCGAAAGCTCCGTCGGAGCCGAAGGTCGTGCGAGCAAACTCCCCGGCTCTCTCTCGTGCTACATTCCGTGATCGGCCGTTTTATTTTTTAACGACGCGTTCCAAGGCGTCGTGCTTGCGATGCAAATAATCGGGTTGGCGCGCAGACAGGCCGGAGGAGGAACGACCGTGGGCGGCGCGCGAGCTTTGTCACGGCTGAAAGAGCATTAACGGACGCATCGGGGCCCTGTTAATTCCATTGATTTCTCTCTCGAGTCTCCGGCTTTCTCTCTCCCCATCTCGACCCCTGTTTATTCCTCCTGTGGATCGGACACGTCTATCTTCCTTTGCGCGCTCTCGCGCTCCCTGAATCTGGCATTCTCCCCCCGATGATGAGCCTTTGTGTTGACTGCATTGTCTCTCGTTATTCAGTTGGCGTCAGGAGTCGCGCTAAACCCTGCCAACGCCCCGTAGCCTCTCGACCCTGCCACTGATCGGATATCCATCAAGCTTCCGACGAACCACAATATTTTTCTTCTTTTTTTATCCAATCCACTTTCTATGGGGATTAATCGAAGCTGCCAATCGATCGGTTACCCAACGTAGCTATACTACGACTATTCTTTGCATAATCGTTAATGAGTTTTTCCCTAAATATCCAATTCAGCTTTTATAAAAGCATCATGAGCTTCCCAAGCGGCCTCTTCCGGGCCATTCGGTAGATTTAATTTCTCGCGCTCCATCAGATCGCAATCCTGGCCCTCTCGGTCTCGCTGGCGCGCAAAGTTTGCCCAAATAAAAATTGTCCGCCCCCTTGCGTGCGCGCCTCTAAAAGAACAAAGCCAGCACGCACAGAATTTAGGGGTGTAGCTATCGGGAGGTCGAATCTCGGTAGGGAGGGCGAAAACGAAGTGCGCGGCCGATCGGCTCTCTCTTGCTGCGAAGATAAGCGCGCGGAGAGGGCGCAGCCGACAAAAATTGTAAAAGTCGCGCCGACAGCCAGCCGGGACGATCGAGATAATTGGGAGGGTCGAGGAGCCCACTCTCTCTGCCTCTGGGAGGTGGATATCGGCGAAATTAATCTGCGCGCGCGAGCTCTCTGCGTGAAACGCGGATTTTCTTCGTTATTAAATCTTATTAGGCCGTAACGAAGTTTACCCCTGTAGCTCCCCTTCCCATCCAAGTGTTTTCCGTTCTTTTTACTTCTTCTTTTATTTCAAGGCACGTTGTAATATCGTCTCGAAGTCAGCAGTGAATCGTTTCCACGAGTTTCCGCTTATTAAAAACAAATTATATACTTTCGTTAAAAAATAAAATTATCACTGTAAATTAATAGCCGCGACACTGTTTCGTATTTCTATATATTTTCCAATATTTCTCGGGCGAAACCGGTAATAAGTGTCGCTCCGAAGTCCCACAGTTCACTTCTTTTTTTGCTCTCTTTATTTTCCGGTAGCCTTGGCCGATGTAAAAATCCAATCAACTTGTTCATTACAAGACTGTAAAAAAAGGGAGTCCGTTTTTATTTTGTTACGCGCACTCCCAGGGCACAGAGAGCCCGTCCAAGCGATATCGCTCTCTTCAGTCCTCAACGAACAGTCCCTTTGATATGCCGCGCCGGTGAATCTTCAATTTCCCGTGTCGGCAGCTCCCCGACTCGTTCGCTTTGTCGAGAGTGTGCGGGTGTCGAGCTTCAAGCTTCCATCGGCTAGAGCTTCGCGAAAAGCCTTCCCCCCTCTCCGCATCCCTTTTTCCCCGAAACTCGTACCCGGGGAGGGGGGCGAGAAGTGCAGCGCTGCAAGCTCGAGCCGGTGTCGACAGGGATCTATACGGTGTGCACATCGAGGAGGGAGCTTTGTTTACCGCGGGGCGGGGGGGGGAGGGCAGCCTCCCTCCTTTTCGGGCGTTGTTTGAATGCCGTATACGTGTTTCGAATGCCCTCTCGAATAGCCGAAGTTTGTACACGCGGCTCGGGGGCCG
This sequence comes from Anagyrus pseudococci, assembly GCA_030522585.1. Lineage (NCBI taxonomy): Eukaryota > Metazoa > Arthropoda > Insecta > Hymenoptera > Encyrtidae > Anagyrus > Anagyrus pseudococci. The sequence goes on along the minus strand of JAPYYQ010000021.1, from coordinate 151,231 downwards.
AATTAGAGATGTATTTTTCAGATCGAGCAGAGATAGCCGATAGGGCCGAGGCGAGAAGTTTGCCGAGCGAGACTGATCTTTGATCGCCGCAAGAGTTTGCGCGAGAAACGAGAAGTTGGACTGTCGTGGGTAACGTTATACTTTGTTTTCGTACGAAAGCGGAGGACACCCTTATCAAAACGTTTGTCATGTTGCCTAGATATAGCACTCGAAGATCTTAATCTTAAATAAGCAGTAGCCAAATGGAAGTATAAAAGTCCACTTCCTAAGATCGGTCGGGCGAAAAAAACTTCCGGCAGGAAAAGAAGAAGAAGGAGGAGGAGTTAACGAAAGCTGAAAGCATCTTTAGTAGCCGTAAGGCTCACTTAGCGACGAGGCAATAAGTCAGGGCGGCTATATAGCCGAGTAAGCGAGCGGCACAGAGTAGAAGAGAGATGGAACGGGCTGGTAGGGGAGAAAGGGGTCGAGCCATTCGGCTAAAGTGGCATTTATCGGCGAGCGGCCCGCATTGGGTGCTCGGGCGTTTTTCCCGCCGAGGACGGCGACGGCGGGCCCCGGCCACCTGGACGGCTAATTTTCGGCGCTAAAAGCCCGTCTAGTCGGCTAATTACCGAGGGGCGAGACTCCTCCGGGGTAGGCGGTCCCCTTCCGGAAGTGCCGGCCGCTGCCGCCACACGTCGAGAGCAAGTCTCCTCTTCTCTCTCTCTCCGGAGAGCTAGCTCCGATCGACGCGTGTCCAATTTCGTCCTCTCTGTCTCTGCCCCCATCGCTTGGCCCCGGGATTATCAAACGGCAAACGGGAAATTGAGCGCTATCCCGCCCGTCGAGCGGCCCTGTCATCCCGGCGTTTTCCTCCGCTGTATCTCTTCCTATTAATCCGCTGCTACTGCTACTAGTGCTGCTTGTGCAGGAGAGAGGCGCTGCCACTGCTGCCCTCCCAGCGACGTATCGATAGCGCTTGTGCTTAGCGACTGCTCGCTTCTCCGAGGCGCTCTGTCTGACGTCCCGAGCGAGAGAGCCTCGTTACGCGGATGCGCGGCTTTGGAATAATTGATATACCCCCGGCGCTCGGCTAACCTTCACTTAACTTGCTATGTTCGTTATAACTACGCTCTCGGTGCTCTTGTAAAAGGGAGAACTTGCGTAAAAATGAAGACTATTTATTATTGTGATAAGTTATATTGGATTTTTCAATTTAGTAGGATACTCACGTTTCAAAAATAATAAATCACTCCCGAATTCAAAAGTATTTAAAACTTCTCTTTCGACTTCACAAAGAACTTCCGTTTCGGGGGCAGACAATCAATTTGGCCGTAATCGGTTTTCGAAAGACTCGAAATATGAACTTCGGACAACGGATAACTGATTCTGCCAATTTACGTAACGGGAAAACCAATTGTAGGTAGCCACGTTGAGATTGTAACGCGAGCAACGATTGAAAATATTTTCGGAATAACATTTTTTGATTACTTCGCAACATCGTATTTTTGATTTCGATATTTATCAACTCTGATTTTATAACGAAATGGCCGATGAAATCACGAAAAAACAAACGTTTTACCATGCAAATTGAATGATAAAACAAAAAAACTCCACCGAGCAAATATGTCGTTGAAAATGCAATAACGGCCTTCCTCGGTGATTGCAAATAAGTTTGATTTTCCGTAACTTTTTTTCGTATAAGTGATTAAACAAATATTTCCGTTTATCGAGTTAACAATTACCCCAGAGTAAATAAAACCGAGTTTTGCAATCTCCGACCGTCAATCTAGCATTTCTCTATCCGCGCGCTAATAAAATTTAACTTCCCCCCCCCCCGCCCGTCCGTTCGTTATTCCCGCTGTGTTTACATCCGGCAATTTTGTTGTAATAACGCTGTCAGCTGCAGCCAGCATAAACTTGTCTGTTACTACTGTATATAAATTAAACGGATCTGCCTCTAACCGAGGCCCGAATTCAAAAGTCGATAGATAAAAATAAATCAAGCGCGGTTAATTTCGAAACGATAGGAAATAATTTACAAATATGTTCTAAAGTTTAAAAAGTTCATTTAAAAATTGCCAACGCGAACGAGCAAAGTTTTTTTCGCGTACATAAAAATCACGGAGCGGCGAGATCGTTAATTTATCCAGCGGGAAGTTAACGTTTGCCGAGTTCTTATCCCAAGGCCAGGGAGCCTTGGCAGCAGGGCTCGTTAACAAAACCATCAATAAATCAAACAGTTTGCTCTTCATCCCGCGCGCAAACAGACCGCAAGAGCGAGCAGCAAATAACCCCCCGCAATTTTCCGGCTGATAAAGCCGCGCCGAAAAATTTCAGACCGATAGTCGATAACCCCCCCCCCTCCTCCCGACCGTCTCCTCGGCTTTGTTTACATCCACTTTTCCTCGGCACTCGCGGCGGCTGGCTTCGATCTGGACGGAGTGAAGCTTGGCAATACCGCGATCGGCCACAGCTCCACCCCCCTAGCCACGCCCCGATTAATTAATCAATCGGTTAATTAACCGCTGCAGGACGGATTGGGAGCGTCGACGCGCGGTTTCATTACGAGGCCTCGAGGCCCTCGAGGAATTTCGGGGCCCGGAATTCCGGAGAGTATAGTCCGTGCGGGCCTTGATGTGTACCCTGACAGCTTAATGAACCTGGAGAATTTCGTTGGGAGAGGTAGATTTTTCTCTGATAAATTTTGTATGAAACGAAAGAACGACGCCGGTTCTGATGATAAAAATGCGGATGACGTACAGGAGAAATTATTATTTATTTATTTATTTTTTTTCAAACAAAAACTTTCTGTAAACTGTTATTTTCTATATTGTAATTATTTTGCAAAATGTTTTACGAACGAAATAATCTCAAATAAACCTTTTTTCCGTTGCAGGTAAGCCGTTCGAAATAATAAGATAACGCTTTATTACGTAAGTACATTTTATATTCGACACTTAGATAAACGCCAAGTGAAAACGTCCATTTGGTTTTCATAGCAAAGTTACGAACTCGTAAAATCTCGGTTAAACTTTCCATTGTGTCGCACCGCTTATACTTGCCATTGTCCAGTGTAAAATACCCAGTGGATTATTAGCTGCCGGTTGGAAACAGAGAAAGGCCGCACTTACGCGGCTCGTCGCCTTTAAAAAAAAAAACGCATCGACAAAGCCGAACTTTATCAAGTCCGCGCACAATGCTCGGCGCGCGAGCTTTGCGCTTTCAACGAAACACCCCCTCGCAGCAATAGCGTTGCTCTTATTGTCTACCGCGTATCTGCCTTTCTCTTTGCAGTCCCGTTGGCTCGAGCGCGCGGCTGGGCCTGCTTGCCAGTAGTATAAGCCCGGCTTCGATCGGCCGTCGGCTCCGACCCTGGATGCTTGGCCTCCGCTGTAGCGCATCTCCTATTCTCACGTGAAGCTGTAAAGACAGAGAGAGATATATTCTAGCTGGGCTTCTCCATGCGCTGCTAAGCGACCTACTTCTCGGTCTTTTAAGCTCGGTGAATGTCAATTCCGCCTGGCTTTTTTTTCTCTCTCTCTCTCGGTCTTTTGTGTGGGACTTAATACACCAGCTGACACGGAACTGTCAGACCGTACGCGCGTTGGAACAATGCGCATCTGAATTATTGTCAGTGAGTTACTTTCATTAATGAAAAAAAAGCTGGGTAGCTTGCGGCTTGATGGTCGGAGCAATTCATGCGCTTTTTCTCTTTCGTTTCATCAAAGTTTTCTATAGTCTGCTTTTAAAAATGCTGATTGAAATAAAGTAAAATTAAAAGAATAAGTTATCACCTCTGACGAATACCTTTACATCGATATAATAAAATTATCAATCATCAACATTAAAAAAAAAAGGATAAAATTCTCAAGAAAGTTACGAGGCATCGCGGGGAAGCGACAAGCTTTTGCCGTAGATACGAGAAAGCTCCTCCGCTCAATCAGGGTCTCATTGTGCCGTCGCGCGCTGCAGAATAGAGAGCAGAGAGCGAAGTATATAGGCTGGCGGTGCGCGAGCGGGTCGTATTTTCGGGTGCATGTGCCGCCGCGGGGGGGCAGGCTGCGCGCGCCGCTTCACGACCGACCGGCCGCTTCGAGCCCCTCGGAGCCGGGCTTCGCCGGCGCGGAGCATCAGTGGCCCGTGAGAAGCCGCGTCAGGTGGAGGCACGCGAGCGCGCCCCGCCTCCGCTAACCGTGCGCGCGCTGTCATGCAACGCATCATCGACGCTCGACGACCCTTAGCCTTCGACTCGCGAGCTTAAACGTTACACAAGACGTCTTGCCTATCGCTTAAACGCTCGCCTTGACCCCGACGAGGATGACAATGATCGGCCTGTGAGCAGTGTGTAGCCTTTTTGTATTTTGTATTTTATTGAAACTTTATTTTTATTTTTACCTTGATCTCTTGATTTTGGTTAACGAGTGTGCGTGACAGTCGGGCTGACACAGCTTTGGGCTTATACCGTTAGGGAAAAAGAGAAAAAGTCGTGTATTTTTCAAGTGTATATGCCATTTAATCGGATATATATTTTTATTAAATCAGTGAAATTAAATATTATTGATAATTTTTAACGGGGTTCAGTAAAAGTGAGAAATTTTTTATCATCACAGTTTATACTTGAAACAAATGCGTACTTTAAAAAAAAAACAAATCGGTTTTTCCATAAAAAATAAAAGTAATCTTCAAATATACCAATTAATAAATATTAATTGTACGGTTAGTAATAAAGTTTTTATTGTCAGATAATCGAACAAAAAAAACTTCGTCAATTCCCAAGTAATCTCGAAAGAGCAGCAGTTTCGCACGGGTAAACAAGAGAGTGTTTCCCGCGTTAGCCGAGTGCCAGATTACAGCATCGCGACATTCGTGAGGGGGAAGCGGCTGTGCGACTCTCGTCTCCTCGATCCGGACATAGGCAATCGAAACGAAACTTGTCCGCGCATCGGATTAACCGGAATGCCTTTTCTTTCCCTGTGGCTTTTTTGTTCCAATTAAAGCATCGATACACACTATGCCCTGGCGACTTCCCACTTGCCATGGAAACCAAAGAAAGAAAGAGAAAGTAGACTTTCGCCTCTGCGGAGGGAGAGAGGCGTGCAACAAATGGAAGCTCTGCTACTACTGCTCGTGTTGCTACGTCAAGGTGAGCCGGGGAGAAAGATGGGATAGGGCATGATTGTCGAGAGCGGCTGTTTTTCGTCAAGCTCGAACTGATGAAATTGAATGCCTTGGGGCGCCTCGAGTTCCGCTGTCGGGGGGAGCCGAGGAAAAATGAGAAATAACTTGGCTGCGCTTATTCTTCCGCGAATTGGCCGACTCTCTTCTTCTTTTTCTTGTTCCCCCTATCGCAGATGTGACAGGCTTCAGAGATGTCTTTTCCACGAGCACACTTTTGTTCGTGATTCCGATTAGAAAGCTTTGCTTGGAATTAATTCGTGTATTTGCTGTCGGTGCGCAAGTAGTAGAGCGACGTTTTAATCAGACGACGCAGCACATATACGCGCACCGTCAATCACTTATTTACAATAGGCGCATTTATTTGCCAATCTAATTAAATTTAATCAATTCGATCAACAGAATTCAAATTGGAACTTGGATTAATTACAGTATTGTTTGAAGCACATTACACGTTACCGCGCGCTGTTCAATATTATAGTTACATTTCCGCTCGACACAGCCGAAATTACAAACTTTTCCGGGCCTTTGATCTTCGCGGGCACACCCGGCGTTGCATTATAATTTTAATAATAATGAGAACGATCGGTGCCCAGCGGCTGTTCTTATAATTGTAAATTAATGAAAGGGCGCAGCGATGAAACACGGCAATTGAACCGACTGCAATAACGGGCTTGCCGCGCGGTAATCCCGGAAAATTCGTTATATTTCCATTTGGCCGGAGAGAGAGAGAGAGAGATCGGTGCAATAGAGCCGCGCGCGAGAGAGAGAGAAAGATAGTAGAGCTTGTAAACGCAGCCACCGCGACGGCGGACGCCGCAAAAGTCGATCGACTGCGGTTTGTTTAACAAAAACGAAGCAGTCGTTACAACGAAAATTGTTTTCAAGCCCCCCCCCACCCAACCCCGCACTACCTTTTACTCGTTTCATCCTGGCCGGCAAATCCTAAACAATGCTGAATTATTAATTATCCGTTTTCGATAATCCAGAGAGCAAGAGCAATTTCCAGCACTCGGGAGGGTGTATAAGCCCTTGATACGTCCCCTGCCCCTCCCGTACCGCTGTTTCCCGTTGCCGCCGGCTGAAAAATAAAAAGCACCGCCCGCGAAAGCCCCGTAAAATATGCGATACAGCGCGCGCCAGGCCACCAGAGCCCCACCCCCCGCTATACACCTCCGTTATCTCGCGTTTATATTAGCTACTTTATTGAGGGCCCGGGAAAGTGCTGAAAAAATTTGCGCGTATTTTAATATCGAGCCAGACGCGCGCGCTACTGCTGGTCCTGCTCGGGGCTCTTATCAAATATAATGTAAAATAATTTTTGCCGCTTTTATTCTCGCGAAAAAGAATGTCTCTCGACCCCTCCTGGCCGATTGTTTTTTACGCGTTATTTATTTGCCAAGCGGGAAAAAAGCTTTAACGCTGCAACGAAACAAGCCATTCGAATTTTTCATTTTGCGAAATAAATTGATTTTTCCAGTTCGGTTAAAATAAAAAAAAAAGGAGAATTTTACTCGTGCGTAATTTTACGTTGATTTCGCGAGCGCAAAAAAAAAGTAAACGACAACCAACAAAAAAAAGGCAATATTTCCAAGCTTTATTAATCGATCGCATTACTCAAAACGTTAAAACAACGAGCGAGAGAGAGAGAGAGAGAAAGTGAAAAAAAAGAGGGAAAACGTCGAGCTATTTATCGCAGGGCGAACGGCCGCGGCACTCTCGCAATCAGTCACCAGGTGCGTACGGCCCCGTAGAAACAACAAGCACTTCGGCCCGAGAAAGTTGCTCTCGAAAAACGAACAGCCTCCACCGGCGGAATTAATTTCCAGCGAGAGAGCTCGCTTGCCTAGAGCTCCCCCCGCACCTGTTCCTTTTTTTTTTATTTTCAACGCTCCACCGGCAGTATGGTGGCCACACGGGAGGAATTTATACGGAGCGGCTCGTTAAGTTATTGCCGCGTTAACAATATTTTTCTCAGGCGCGCCAAAAGGCGCCCCCGCCAGCACAACAGAGGCGCGCGACCTGTTGGCCTCTGCGGGGGGCCGCGCGCGGCAAACGGAGAGAGAAGAAAAAATGGGAATTGCGGTGCCCGAATTGGAGTGGACTGCGGAAAGGAGCAGGAGCCAAAAGTGGATATGAGCGCGCTGGATAATTTATTCAATGTCAAAGCGGACGCTCGCTCGCTCGTTCTCGGAATTTCGCCAGGGGGTGAAAGGTCACGCGCGTTACGCGCTTAATGCGGATGTACGCGCGTCTATTTCGGTTGTATGCGTATTTCGTATAAAGAAGAAAAAGAAAATGCAAAGCTTTTTGAATGTAAGCTCAGCTCTAACTGCAAACGATGCGTTTCTCGAAATTGCACGAAACTTAATTGCCGGCCGGTGTATACTTGACCAAACGTTTCGCTCAACAAAGTCTTTTCCCTAACGACCTGTGATCGAATACACGAGCAAAAGCCTCCTCCCTTCTTTTTCTGTTTTATCGAGTCAATATAAAAATCGAGCCTTTTAAATCGTTCCGCACTCTCCCCCCCCCCTCGCTCTTTTTTTCTGGAGCAAAGCTATCGAAGAAGGGAATAAAAAGGTTAGACGTTCTCCGGTTCCGCGAGCCCGTAACGAAGATCAGCGCGCGAAACTTTATAAAACTAAACGAACGTTAAAAAAGACTTGAAATTTATTTGGCAGGGGCGCGCGAGGAGGAAGTGCCGAAGCGCTGTTAACTAAAAATCGTTAAAGCTCTTTACGGCCAGAGCACACCCCTCCACCCAATTCTCCCGGCTCTCCTTGCCCCGCCATTCCTCGCGATTTACGAGAGTTTGGCGGCAATCGACGACGCTCGGCCGGCCGTTAAAAGAACTTCTCTCGCGATCCGCGCCGTTCTCGAAAATTTTCTTTGTCGCGGCTGAAAGAGGTGGGCAAGCGTTCCCCCGCTCGCGTAATTAAATAACTTGCAGGTAGACCGTGGCTGCGCTGAAAATTTGCATTTTAAACCGGGCGCAAAAAGGCCGTGGCGGTATATAGGCGCTCGGTCTACTCTGCCAGCAGCGTGTAGATGTGTTTTACCCTTGCTCTCGCTTTCTTTTTCTCCCCCTTTGCCTTCGCTTCGATATATTGATTTTTCGCCTTGACCTCTGCGGACTCGTTATATTTTTTACGTCAGCGATGCCGGACGAGAGAAGCAGGGGTAGGGGCGCCTCGGTTGTTTTTTATCCGATGGGTTACGTGATTGCCGGCTTCTCAAGCTGGGGAAGGGTGAGAACAGGCGTGCCCCGGCATTTCAAGCGTCCTCTCGACAGCTGGGCTATTGATGATTGCGTATTATTGTGGCGCGACATCGCAATCATCGTCGTTTTTAATTAAAAAGCTTGCTCAGGCGCACCTCGTAAACACAAGACAATTGCAAAAAATAAAAGAGAGGCCGACTAGAAATATACATCACCGCGTCTCGGGCTTCATTACTTAATCGCCCTCGTAATAACCCTTATGAAACAACAAATTCTCGAGCCAGCCGATCGAACCATCCCCGATAACCTCGCGAAGCTCCATTTTTATTTTTCGACGAGTCCCCTCCGATCCCTATAAAAAAAAGTGTCAGCAGCACAGGCAGCAGAGGCTGCTTTCATCAAGCCGTCGCGGTATTTCATTTAATACCTGTCGCTCGCCAGAGCCATAGCGAGCTCGGCGTCCACAATTAACTACAGCTGCTGCTGCGGCGCTAAGCGCTGCTAAGCCCCGCGACGGCAATAATTATTAATCGATTTGTCGGGTGGGAGCGGTGTAAAAAGCCCGTGGCATTCTAGGGTGGGGGTAGTGGTCCCCCTTCGTAGGCACATTTCCCATGTGTCCCTGGTCTCCCGCTGATTGCGCGTCTTCCAGCCGCCGGCAGCACTTTTCCGCCGGCTTTTTCTCGCCAAAGAGAGAAAGACAGACAGAGAGTATAACGGTACGCAGGGGCGCTGACGCGTATAACGCCCGTCGTGGGCTCTTTAATTTCTGCTAATTACGCGCGTTTTACGCGCGCGGGGGCGACGTGGAAATTGCACCTCTCGGCTCTCGTTTTTTCCCCGTTGAAATTAGCTCGACATTTTTAAGGGGGCGGGCGGGAACTTTTGTAATATAACAAGAATTCAAATAAAACCGAGAGCCGCTGTATTCGCTTTAATTGCTCATTTTTTCCCCCCCAAACGAACATATTCCTCCTCGTTAACCACCGTGTGTCACGTCAAATTCGACATATTTAATTTCGAGCATTTCCATTATTGTTAATGCAACAACCGACGTAGCCGCGTCGAAATTGAATATCGCGAAAGCAACAGCAAGCCAAGCGTCATTGTATTTCGTCATGTCGAAATCACGGCATTATTCATATTCGGGATTTATTCGTATACGCGCCTGCATAATGACTCTCCGGTAATAACAACAATAACGAAAATTTGGTCAATTAATCAGTTGAGCGGCTACTTGTCGCTTGGCAGCGAGAGATCATCGCTCACTCAATATCCCTCTTTCTCTCTCTCTCTTTTTCCCTTACAATGCCGTCGTTCAGCGGCTCTTGGTGAGCGTCGGCTCGGAGTAGAGGGCCGTCAACGAGATCCCACATCCCCGGCTTAATTGCCGTCGGCTGCGCGACTGTATACCGAGAGCCATCGGCGCCGCTCAATTAGTTAAAATCCGCACTGCCTCCCGGACTTTCCTTCGCTGTAGCCTCTCTGCTCTTCCCTTCTTCCTTTTACTCGAGAGCTATGTCATCCTGCTCTTTTACTCTCTCTTGGAAAGTATAGAAGAAGAAGACGAAGAGAAGGAGGCGTCGGCTCGCGCGTCGTCGGACGCGCTGCTGCTCCTCCCGCCGTAAAAATACTCGCGCTCGAAATAGCACGCGCTAGCGGGCAGTCCCTTTGACTCACAACCGAACTGCGCTGCGGAGTTGGCCCTCGGATATGCCTTGTTTTTCCTAAGCCGGGAGGGCAAAGGACTCTCTCTCTCTACGGTTACTATACTCTGCTGCTCTTCTCTACGTCGTCACTGTACTCTGCGCCGCGCGCCACTGGGCTTCCTCGTACGTATCAATTAACGTGAGCCGCCCGGTCGGCAGTGTTTGGCCTGTCGCCTTCTCCTGGAATGCCTTTGACGGAGAGTCGCGCGAAATACTTGCTTTCCCCGCGGCTGCAACTCTAGGGGGCGAGAGTCTCTCTATCCTGTCCTTTCTTTGCTCTTACTTGGTACAATTTCGGCTTCTCGCCTTTGTCATCGTCGCGCTGGAAAATCATGAAATATATATACACGCGTCGACGAAACGCTGCTATTTACACTATGCCCGGCTGCCGCGAGATTGAAGAAGATGAAGCTATCGTGAAACGAGCGGGCTGCATGTGTTTACAGCGGAATGCATTCCAGATGCCGAAGATGCAGTATAACTTTAAAGTAACGGCGGATACGAGGAGCAGCAGCGGCGTCGCGGCAGTTGAGATTTAATAAGATCCGAAGTTGGGACGGGGTAGCGCGTGCGCTTAAACAAAATGCGCAATAAGCCCCGGTGCGCGCGGATGCGTATACATAAGTTTAACGCTCTCGCGCCCTCAGCGGTGGCGGGCGTTGCTAGTAAGCGGGCAATAAACAATCGCATAAATCCCGCTCCTAATTCCCTCTCGGTGCGTTGTCCCCTTCCCCTTTGACCTCGTGCGCGTGCTTTCGCGGCGAGCACACGAGGAGGGCTCGTCTCGCTCCATTCATGCGCCGCCGGGGCTTTCTCCACGCGCGTGTCACCCGCGCGCTTCTTCATCCGGCCCTCTCGAGCCCGAGAAGGAGGGCTGGGCACGGAGAGGCTCGGGGGGAGAGAGGAAGCAAGACAGCCGGCGGCCGGCTGAATTACGCCTCTCGGCTGGGCGCGCCTTCCCTTCTCTGACGTCGCCGCTGAAATTGTCCCGAACGGCATCGTCGTCTGCGTCGTCGTCGTGCTCGGCGGCGGCACTGCTACCGCGAATCGCGACGCTAACGAACGAGCTCGGATGCTCGCCCGAGAGCCGAGGAGAGATTTAAGAGGGCCTCGCCCCCGACTTGCCCGAGAGATGTTATGCTCTCTGCCTCTACCTCTGTCTGTTTGTGTTGCGGCTGTTGGTTGCGCGAAAAATTCCTCCGGTCTCTATAGGCCTCGGGGGCTAGCTCTGGACCGGAAGCCCTAGATGACACAAATGAATTTGTTACGCCGGAGCCGCGGCACTACTGGATCCCTGTCTCGTTTTAGCAATTGCTCTGCACGACTGATTTATTACTTATATATAACAAACTTTATTTATTTTAATCAAATATCCAAGTTGTCCTTGCGCGCAATAACGCAAGAGGCAATTATGCTAAAACTTATCGATCCGAGTTTGCTAAATTGACTAATTGTTCGCCCAACAGCTTGAGCATTAAAACTCCGTCGTCAGGTGGGCGGGGCGGTTAAATTAATTTGCGAAACAAATTAAAGCGGAATAAAAAGCTTTTGATCGAAGCTGCAGGCGTAGTGTTACACAAGCGACGGTAAACTTGGGCGCGTAATTACGGCATCGCTAATGAATCCTCAAACCTTGGAAAATCCAAATACACATTTTGTCAAATGCAGGCCGGCATTAAGGTAGAGTGCCGCTGGTGGAGTGGGTTTCTGCTGCTGGAGGGAGGAGGAGGGAGGCGCTTTTGAGGACCGGCTGCGCGAAATTTCGCCGCTCGCGCGCATTCATCACCATACGGTAAAGTTCGCGCGCCATTTCGCAAACACATCTCTACCGTTGCCTGCCTCCCCTCTCGAAGCCATTAAAATTCAGTTCAACTTTAACAGCTCTTAAAAGGGAAGCCATAGCCCAAGTGACGCGCGAGAGCCCAAACTACCCGGCGATTTGATATTAACCGGGGGCCGCTTTGTGATTGCGCGGGCACAAAGCCGGCCAGGACGCGCGGCTACTTTATACGGTCAATTAAAGTTTCCAACGCGATAATTAAGGGACAGCAGCGGGGAAGGGTCGGGACGGGGGAAAAAATCGTCGCCGCAGCTTTTAAAATCAATAAACCCGAGTGTAATTCGCGAGCGAACGAGCGGGCATAAAAGACGCGAGTCTCGGTGGAAAGTTTTATTTCTCTCGACTTCTCTTTTTCCCCTCGCTTTTCCTTCGTGCGCGCGCTCAGAAAGCTTGAAAATAAAATGTACATTTCAAGTTTTGCTACATGAGCGGCAAAAGTTTCTCTTTATCTTGCTCCGCCTCGTCCATTTCTCCTAAATCTCCTTTAACGTACGTATCTTGATGCTCAGCTGGCGAGAAGCTAACAATTTCCATATTCGCGTGACGCGCTCGTTTCTCCCAGAAAACAAGGCTTCTTAAAAGCCTCGCCGTTAATATGTCCAAGCTCGAATGTTTTTTCCCCCCCGTGATAACCACATTAGCAACGTACCCTTGCTCCGAGAAACACACACACACACGCGTACAGCAAAGTTTTAGAGTCGGCATAAAAATTAAAAAGTGCGTTTCGTTAATAGCTCGTCCGTTATCCCCACAACGGCGCGCAGGTGATGCGGGCGCGAAGGTCGTGGAATGCCCAAGGAAAGCGCGATAGCGGTGCATAGATTACGTATGCCTATACACACTCGCGGGGCTCGCGTGTCGCCGGCCAGTTATATACCGAGGAAAGAAAAGCGAGCGACGACGCGCGTCTCTCGTTTTCAACCGCCCCCCCCCTCTTGGCTATTTTAACCGCGGCTGTATAAATTATGCGTCGCCTGAGCGACCGCACTTCGTCTTTTTGGGCCGACTTTTAGTCAAGTCCCTTCCCCGCCCGTTCCACTCCACTTTTGCTTTCCTCGCTCGCACAGGTCGGGATTTTTCTTTATTATTTATTTCTCCGAGTTCGTTATCACTGTAGTTATCCGTTTCTGAATTTCGAGACCTTTTCACCACTCTCGGACGACTTTCAACGCCGTTTCAAGTCTTGTCACATACACGCTACAGCAGAGCTGTTGTATACATCGTTATTCCAAAAATTTTCACAAAAATAACAGCATAGAACGGACGAAATACACAGCTGCTTCTCCCTCCTCTTCTCCGCGCGATAAATCCGAATAAGTCCAAAGCTGAGAAATAAAGCTCCGACGAATGGGCTGTGGTGTGCGACAGTAGTCGTTGCAAGGTCGGTGTATAGGCTCCCATTGTCATCCTCCATCGGCGCTTAACACTTGCAGCTAAGGAGAGACATGCGGATAGCCGCAGCTCTGGAGATCGCGACTTCTTAAGGGACAGATTAAGAGGCGCGCGCCAAAGTGAGCAGAAGAGAAAGTGAACGTAAAGAGGGGGATTATCGGGGGGAGGGAGGGAGGGGAAGAGACGCATTAGTGTGCGCGTCCGTGTGCTGCTCTGCTGCTCTTAACCAAAGTGAGATCCTCGCCCGCGAGGAGACAAAAGATTTGACAAATGGTTCAGCCCGTCACCACGGAGAACAACAACTCCGCCCTCGACATGGAGTCCCTCGAAGAGATGCTTCGCAAGGTAAACCCTCTCAGCGCTATCTAGCATGTGTAAACGCTTTACTTTCTATATGTTACACACATAATTTCGTCATTGTATATGTTTATATATTTGCACGTTATTATTATTTACTCCTTATATATCGTCTGTACTGCGTTGCGGAGTTTATCAAACTTATCGCTACAGATGTTTGAGGTGGTCGGTAAACACCGCGAGATACATGTGTATAAATAGAGCGTTGCTATTGCCAGTTGACAAGCAATTGGTCTTTGATAAAAAAAAGTACAAATTCAATATGTATAACTGTGTGTACGATAAGAGAAACAAGCTTGCACGCGAAAGCACGATAAATAAGGCAAATGTAACAGTTGTTGATATTTAGACGTACTCCGGCGCTCTGTGTAAACCCGCACGACAGGCCGGTATTTATTAACATTTCATCCCAACGACATTATCATTCGTGGAAATTTTAAAGACTAAACATCCACGCCAACGTTTGTGCGCAAAGCTCCGCTTTAAATTATACTCCATTTTTCTCATTCGTATATTATATTGAAAGAAAAATTGAAACGTCCCTCCTTCTTTCTTATCGCGCAAAGCTGTAAGAACGGCATTTAACCGAGCTTTACCCGAGCACAAAAAAAGAAGTCAAGCCCGCTCGCGCATGAAAATAATCCAGCCCCAATTTTCCGCGGCCAAAGTAAAACACTCTCAGCTGCCCCGCCCTCGGTATAAAGGAAAAGGAATTCATTCGGGCCAGGGAGAGGATGGTAGCGCTGGAAAAGGAAAATCCAATTTTCATTAGTTCCCGCTGAAAAGTCAGGTGAGCTCGAACGCGCTCGGTGTCCGCTCGCAGTCGGCTCTCTGCTACAACGTACGCTCTGCGCGTATGCGTAAAACAGCCGCGTCTTTTGTCGGCGGGGCGTTGGATTGGCAAAATCTGAATCAAGCCGAGAATCGGTTGGACGGAGGCGATTTTTTCGGCATGAATAGACCGCTTAGCGTCACGCACGCGGCCGCTGAAGAAGCGCGGCTTAAATAAACCTCCCTTCCTTCTCTTTGCTCAGGAGGGTGGAGTGGTGAAAACGAAGGTGGCCCCGAGAAAGCGCTGGATGCGCTCGGGAATTGCGCCGGGATTCTCTATCTTCGTCCCCGCTCTGCCTCTTGTTGCCCCTCCCTCGTTCGATCTTCTCGCTCCGCTTTACTTGCCATCAGTCTCTCACGCGCGCCGAGGCTTTCGTTTTCTTTTTTTATCGCCGCTTCCGCTTTTTCTCGCCCACGCCGCGTCTCGAGGAGTTTCGGCTGAAGAGGCGCCTTTTTATCGAGTGAGCTTTGCGCCAACTCTCCCTCTCTCTCTCTCTCTCTCTCTTGGAGAGTGGCTTTATTATCAGACACGCGAATTCGCTGCGGCTCTGGAGAGCTGTCACCCCCCCCTCCCTTACAACTGCTGCCTCGAATTCAAGCCTTTGACTCGCACGAGAGACGAAATGCCTTTTGCTTTCGTGTTCACTGCTCAAATGAACTTGCAGTTCTACTCCTTCCGCTCCTGCTTCTACTGCTGTTTGTTGTTCATCATTTGCAGGTAGCCAAAGTTTTCGAACATATATATATGGGCGATTGTCGAGAGCGTTGAAAACACTGAATTCCAGCGTCAATTCCGGCTGATAACGTCCCCAGCGTTCATACATCACCGGGCAGCCACTTGAAAACTTCTTCGGAACGCCGTAAAGCTCGGTGCATTGTCGCGACCACACTGCTCGTGATATTTACCGACCTCGCGTCAGCTACACAAGCTTGCTCGGGGTGGAAGAACAAGTGGAAAGTCCAGGCGCAAACAGAGCTTCCGCTACGGGGGCGCACACACGGCTCGTTTTATTAGCTTGCAAGCTCTACGCCCCCTCGTCGCTCTCTCTCTCTCTCTCTCTCTCGCCACTTTCTTCTGCCTCGGCGCTTTTTTTTCACCCGCTACGGACATGCCACGCGGCAACAGCTCGTCCGGAGGTCCGTGTGCGACTGCAGAAACGTAGGATTTTATCGCCAGGCCTCTCAGTATACGGTTTCCCTTTTACGTCCGATAAACGATCGGAATATTAACGAGGCGAATGACTGCAGGTGTCGAGCTTTGATGGCCTTGCCGAGATATGGCTTACGTGGGGGCTCACTCGCGGCGGTCCTTTCGAATTTTCTGCTTAGCTCCGTATACCCGCTGAGAGTAATACGAATACGCTGTTGGACCATAAAATTTTGAGCTCGATTTATATGGTTGGGGATTATTATTTATTTACCGATTTAGCCGGACGCGCGCGTTTTATCGTTATCGCGTGTAATGCATTGTTATATAATAAAAGAACGGGCGCATACGTGTACACGCGATAAATTAATGGAGCGTGTTATTTTGCGCCGGGGTTAAAGTAGCCGAGAGCAAAGCATTTCGATGCGGATAAATGGGTAATGAAACTCAAGCGCGACATTGATCCGAGATAGTATATAAAAAATTTAATAAAAAGTTATAATATTCAAAGGGAGAACGAGTGCTTCTTTTGACGAAAGCTCGAGTGAATTTTGTGCAGGATAAAAAGCCAGGCTGCTTTACGCGAGAGGGTACTTAATATAATAAAAAATTCATGAATGTTTCTCGGAGAGAATCACGGAATGTGTCGGGGATTCTTGCTTTTGCCGTAAAAAATGAAAATGATTTTTGCCGGCTACGTCATATCATGTTAAACATATTAGCCTAATTGAATTTCCCCGACAAAGGAGAGAGAGAGAGAGGCTGCATAACGTCGTTGCGAATCATCTCGTTTCCCTTTTGCCCGCTCCTTCGCGACTACGCTCTCCGAAAGCGAATCCGTCAGAATGTAATTTTCCAACAAACAACAATGCAATTCATCTCTCCCGCGTCCGCGTCAACTAATTCCGTCACTTTCCTGCGCTAACGATCTTAATTAACGCCAAATAACGTTAAGCTCGCGCAGTCAAAGTAGCATGTCGCGCAACTATAGACGCTATGGAGAGAAGAATCTCGAATTCGGTGTACGACAGTCTGCCGGCAATAAAATTGCACGCTGCTTCGCACGAAACTAGAGCGCACGTGAGAAGGTAGGGGGGGGGGGGAGAGGCCGCCGGGCACCGCAAGCTTTGTCGCAATAGTATCAAAGCCGAAATCACCGGGAAAAGAGGGCGTGGAGCGGCCGGTAAGCGAGAGCAGACGAAATTGCTATATAATTTCTCAACAGGCGAACCTTTTCCGGGGCGGCGTAGCTGCTGCTGCTGCACTACGCTCGGGGCGTTTCCTCCGCGCGACAAATAAAAGCAGCTATCCAGGCAGGGGGGGGAACAGGCAGGACAGGCGGGAGGGGACACTGGCGCACAGTCCGAAAGCTCATTTTCGTATTTCAGCATTCCCGGGCAAGATTCCGAGAAGAGAGCGCCGGGGAAAAAAGCGTGCGGATCGCCGGACGGGCAAAACGAATAAAAGCAGCAGACCGCCCCGGCAGAGAGCGCGGAGCCGCGAGAGAAACGCAATGAGAGAAGAATACTCAAACGCGCCCTCTCCTACCCGTCCGTTCGCCTCAGCCGCGCTATCGACCCCGTTCTCTCCCTCTCTCTCTCTCTCTTTCGCTCGCTCGCTCTTTCGTAATGCGGCTTTAATGTCGGGCTCGGCTCTTTGACGATTTCTCGCGGCCGTACGCGTCAAACGCCCCGACTGCAGAATTTTGCGCGCGTTCGTGCAGACATTTTTCATTTCCTCGGCCCTCCCTCCGACCGACTCCCACACTCTCTGTCTCCCTCTCTCTTTTCCTCCCGTCCTGGTGAATCTCTAGATTTTTCCGCGGCCTGTGTTTTTCGTACCCCTCCCCCCCTCTCACCCAACCCGCCTATCAGCCCACCCTACGTCAGCTGCGTTTGTTTTTTTTTGTGCCACCCGGTCCTGCTGCCACTACGTATGTATATATACATCCAGGCCTCGCGCGTTTTGTTTTTTAACAACCCGCAAGAGAGGAAAAAGCTCGCCCTTTCTTTGACTTTTTTTTCCTTTTTTCTTTCTTTCTTTTTATCGCGTCACCGGCAATAATGCAACACCGAATGGCCTTTCTTTTGTGCGCTCTCTCTCTCTTTCTCTCGCTGAAATGCTTTGTTGACGCTCGAGAAATTGAGCCACGTTCCACTTTTTTCGCAGCTTCGCCCGCTCGCACCGAACCCCTGAAGCTCGCCGACCTGTAGTTACAACTATTCCAAACTCTCGCGACTTCCGACGCCCGAAGGGTTACGAGCGCTGGTGTACGGTTCTTTTGCTTTGATTTCAGGACAGATTTTTTCCTCTGCTTATACGAGGTCATTATACAGACTTTACTTTTTTTTTCGTTCGAATTTTTATGCAGCAAAAATTATATCAAAACCCGGCTCTGTTCCATGTCTTTTTGAAATCAAACTTCTCAGGGCACATGTACATTTCTATTTTTCTGGTAAAATATCACGGCGAATGAGCACTGCTAACAATTCGGCCAATTTAAAAAGAATCCCCTGGAGATTTGCTAAAGGAGAGGGAAAAGTTTAGCCCGTGGACCAAGGGAGAAAGAGCAGAGGAACGTTTTTCCTGCAGTCAAACGCGTCTCTCCCCTTCTGTTTTTTTCTCCTGACGCTTTCACGCCCAGCTGACGCGTCCCTCTCGGAAGCTGCTCCAAGACGACGCGAGTTAAAGTGTGTTTTTAAAGCCGGGTCGACGATCGGTTGAAATTTCAGCATCGGCAATTTTCGTCGGCTGTACTCTCGTGGTTTTACGTACACGTGGCTTTTACTTTTGCCTCTCTCCGGGGGTATATGCACCAACGACACGACGTTATACACAGCTCTTACATGGCACGTCGTCGTTGCTGCAACGATCGATCCTTGCACTCTCGCCTCTTGCTAATGCGCTTGCTGATATACTTTGACTACATTTTCAAACAGACGTTATTGTCGTAAAATCACACGGAGTACACACCGGCAGCGTGTATAGTTAATGGGCGACATTAAAAGTTTGGAGAATGCAAAAGAGCGACAAGGCGGCTTTTACGAAATCACGAGAGCGAAATAAGGGCAAAAGCAATATCCGGCTTTGGATAAGCGTTCCCCGCGCCAGGCCCGCGGGCCAACGAAACAAAACCCATCGGCGCGCACATGTGGCGCCTTGGGCTCTTAGTCCTCCCCCTCCGTCGGCGAAGAGAGGAGGGCGTCGACGGAGAAAAGGAAAATACGCGCGAGAGGCCCGCGTCGACGCGGTTCGGCCGAAAGAGAGAGCGACGAGAGTTAAAAATGAGATCGTTCACGAGCACTTTGGGCGCGGCGGGTGCTTTGTCGGAAAATCGCGAGAATATTTCAGGCATCCCCAGTCGCGCACCTACGGCCATCAATATAATAAGAGCAGCAGCACGCCGCGGCGTGTACGGGGCAGAGAGTCCGAGGCTACAGCGTCGTCGTAGCGCGTCGAGGCCAATAAGTTTCGCGAAGGGAAAATGGAAACGAATGGATCTGGCCCCCGCGTTTATCAATAATGCAAACGCCCCCACGCTCCTCTTTCTTCCCCCAACCCCTACATACGCGGCCTCTTAGCTGCCGAGACACTGCTTTTTTTTCGGCCTCCTTCGGGATCGATCTGACGCGCTTAGTCTCACCGTAATCGTGAATAATCGAGTCGGGCCGAGTGAATACAACGCGGCCGGATTATTAATTAGCCGGCCGCGCGGCCTCGAGAGATGCCGAGCAGTGTGACGTTTTTCTACCCTCCGGACACGCGTGCGATGTAGCCGGGAAAAGTCAGGTCCAACGACGTCGTAATCATTCACGCGAAGAGAGAGAGAGATAGCGCAACGTCGCTTTTATACTTACGTCCGACCACGAGGGCCCCCGACAGCTTCTTCGCTTGTAATTAAACTTTTTGAAGAGGACCGCCGAGTTGGGAGATCTCTCTCTTTCTCTCGCGATTGCTTGACCTCGATATCACAGAGCACACCCCGGCGACCGGGGGGACACTTTTTTTTGACGAAGGGGAGAGCGCTGCAGATAAAAATAGGATCCACACGAGCTCGGGAATCTTCTTATTTCCTCTCGCCTCCGGCCCTCGTTGGCTTTGGGCTTTATAAAGTGAAAACCGAGCTACCATCTTCGGGTAATATTAGCCGCTCCCCTCTCTAAAATCTGATATTTTTAATGTGTTTACATTGCTCGATGTGCATACAGCTTCGATTTACACGCGTATACAGTCAATAATACGTTTCGTTGATTGTTAATGTCGTTTATTTTTCAATTAAAATATATAATTATTTTCCTTTACGTTGAATAATTCAGTTATTATCTATACGGTATAAAAGATGTATTTCTATATACCATTCGAGCGGTACGTATGAAAATCGAATATGTGCGGCATTAATATGCTGGGAAGCAGCTATTGTTGTTTAATTAAATTGTAAAACAGGATTGGATTATTTTCCGGCGGATCTGTGTGTATGTGCAAAGTACAGTGTTTCCATGCGCCCGCGTTTTCAATGGCTTACACATTTTTGTGTGCAGGTCATGGCAGTGCACATACACGCGCGGCAACGCGAGTGCAAAGCACCAAAATAATTTCGCGTTTATTACGAAAACAAGATTTTACCCCCTGCTTATTATTGTTTATAGCGATGGGGGCGAAATTACGAACTTTACCGCACTCGGTGTAAATTAATTAAACAGTTCGGTTACGCGCTGGTCAGAGTTGCGGGCAAGGATGCTAATACACTTTCAAATTCAATAATAAATTCACGCTCCGCCAAGCCCCTGCGCCGCCGTCGTCGTCGTTCGCGAGAAAGAGAAAGCACAAAACGAAAATCAACTAGTTCGGCGAACGCGCTGCGTGGTTTTCTAAATAATTCAAGCGCGCAAACTCGTAATCTACTTTAAAAAATCTTTCGAGCATAAATCATTTTCATCTTCTCGCGCGTGAAAAAAGAAAGAAGCACGGGATAAAGAAAGAGGAGAAAGTATACAGGGGGCTTGTAGTAAGTAAGAAAAAAAAAGGTAGAAAAGAAAACAAAGAAAAAGCCTCGGGATTAAGGGACTAAGCATCCAATACTTTTCCCGCAGATAGTAGTAGTACTAGCAGGAGGAAGGGAAAAAAGGAGGAAATAAACAGAAAAGAAGCAAAGGCCCAAAAACAACTCTCAGCAGTAGCCGCTCATTTTTCCGGTATCGAACCCGTGCGCCCGATGAAGATCAAGATATACCTCGCCGAGGTGAGGTAGAGAGAGCCGCAGGCCTACATTACGAAAGGGCAGGGCTTAATTTCTGCTGACTCGATGGCCAAGCGCCACATATGCGCCTGCCGGAGTATGTGTACCGCTCGCAAGGGCAGCAGGGAAGAGCTTACGGGGGGGGGAGGTGCGCGGGGAGGGGCCGCGCTCGATAATGCGCATTTCGGCCGCAAAAAGCCGCTTAGCCGGCCCCGGAACAGTGGCCAAAAATGCTCTCTCCTCCCCATCCACCGGCTCTTTCCGGCTCCTTATTCGAGCCCCGGCGACGGATATATCGTAGCTCTCTCCTCCTCCCCGTCGCCGCTGCTTCTTCCTTTTACTTTCAATGCCCCGGCTTTTCTTCTCCCGGCGCCTTTCATTTCGCCAGAATCAACGAGAGTTCAACGGGAGACAGGAAAATTTTCGCTTCGGCTTTATTAGCCCGCCGAGTGATTTAGCCCTTATCGGAACTTGCAGGCGAGAGAGTTAGAACGCGACGCGATTACGACTATAACTGCCACTTCGATTGTACGAACTTGTTTTAGAATTAGAGTTAGAACGAACTTGGAATATTCTCACTGAACAGTTACGCTTATAGAAAACATATAGGAGGGCCGTTTTTAATTTTAACCAAAGACAAAAGAACATTTTCTCGATCGACGACCGCGCAGACTTTACGTGAAGTCGTATTCAAAGAAAAGCACCGTAGCGAGAAGCAAAAAAAAATAATAAAAATACACCATGACAGAGAGAGAGAGAGAGAGAGAGTCGAGAGCGGGGTCGTTGGTGAGCGCGCGAGGGGGCAAGAGCTAGTAAAAAAGCGGAGCAATCGTAACGCCAGAGAGATGCAACACTCCGGAGTGCGTCCCTCCCTCCCCAGCAGCCGTTCTTCACGCGGGCTTGCACACTAGGGCGGGGGGCCAGTCATAAAGTAGCGGCCCGCGACCCCATCAGCGTCTCGCGCTTTTTATACAGCCGCGCTATACCGTGCGGCTACGACAACGCCACACGTATATAAATAACGCATTACCCCTAGACCACCCCCTCCTACACTTGCGCGCACTCTATCCCGGAAGCCGCTCTGCATTTAATTTCGAACCCGGGCGCATGTACACACGGTTGACGGCCGGCTCCATCGGCAACGCCAGCTTACTCCTCTTTCTGATCCGCCTCGCTCCTGCCTGCGAAAAACGAAGCGACTCTTTGCGGCTCAGGCCGACTGGGGGATAAATATCAAAGTCAAAAGCCGTGTTTTCTCGGTTAATGCGCCGCTCTCGGGATTCCGTCCCTTTCCTCCCCCAATTCACCCCCCCCACCCTCCCCTGTAGTATGCTCTCTCGCCTCGTGAGTGCAACTTGATGTTCCCCTCTCTGTCTCGTTCTCTCTTTCTTTTTTTCTTTCTCGCCCAGTGCTTCTAGCCGCGTTTATATACGTATCTCGGGGTTCGGAGATTCGCGGCTCGGACGGAAGATTGAAAAATCGGTGGCGGTATACGCTCTCAGTGCGTTGCTCGTATTTACTCGGCCTTATCGGATTTTCGCTATTGTTTAGGTCGCGTCCCTGGACTTGAGTGCCTGCGGGGGAGAAGTAAGAGGGGGTGGGAGCAGGCTAGCTAGAGAGGAGGGTGCGCAAAGCCCGGGCAAGTGTATCGTGTTTGCTCGTGTGCCTCGAATGGCAAGAGAGATTAATGGAGGGTGTTTGAGAGAGAGAGAGGCTCGCTTCCCGTTTTATGTAAATTGACGGATCGTGAGAAGAAGTATGGACGTGACAAATCGTCGGCGCGCCCGAGCTTCATAATTTTTAAATTTCGTTCTACACATCTATCGCCCCCTGCCCTGACATTCAATTACTTATCATTTATTATTGCATCCTATCTTACGACACACTCTGCTTTTTTTCACTCGATCTCTTTTTTTAAACACGGAAATAACCAAAAAAAAAAAAATGAAAAATACTACATTGGATACTTTTAATTTTGTACGTCGAAGACATAGAACTGCAGGCTGGAAGCTAGAGTGATAAACGTTACGCTGGCGTACGCCGGGCTAAAAGGGGGAGAGGGTGAAGGCGAGGTAAGCAAAAGTATAGAGGCAGCAGCAGAAGCAAAAGCAGAGAAGTACAATAAGGCTCATCGCTCAAGTGTCGAAAGCAGACCGGGCGGCTCGCTTCCGCCCCCTCGCGTCCGCAGACTTTGCCGCGGCTGTATATACGGGGCACGCTCGCTGCCTCATGCGCGCACAATGCCAGTGTCAGCCACGTCGTTCGCGGATTTGCGACGATTAAACGACGACGCCGGGCAGGCAGTAGCCGGATCGATTTTGGCAATTTCTCGAGGAGGGTGGGCGGGGCTGAGAGTTTGCGGAAAAGTCGGAGGGCGCAGTGGTAGCTAGATATTTATGTCGGGCCACGCCATAAACACTCGTCCCGCTCTGGATCCGTTTGCGGATAAAGAATCCAGTGGATAATTCTGTTTGCGGCAAAGAGAGAGCTCTAGCGCAAACCGAGCTTTACGCTCCGCTGCAGCGGCTCTCTCTCTCTCTCTGTGCCGAGGCGAAAAATTACGTGTCGTGTAGCGGCGCTTGCGTCCTCCGACCCCCTCCGTCTCAACAACGATGATGTGTCGGACTTGCGAACTTACCCCCGGGCACAGCTACGAGTCTTCACTATATCCGCGGACTCCAACTTTATCGAATACACCTGCCTATGCGAAAGCTTATATACAACAATAACGTTTTATTCCTGATGCCATACGTAATCGTTTTGATTTGAATATAGAATGCAATATAAGCTTGACTATAATACGCTTCTTCCGTATACAATAAGGCACGAGACTCGCCGTATCTAAGCGAGAGTATACTAATTAAATAAAGCAGCACAGAGAACTCCCCCTAAATTCCGTGATACGTGACTCTGGGAAGCTCGGTACGCAATTTCCAATAACTCGTATAGGCTGCTACAATAAAGCCACCGGTTGGCCCCAAGCCGGGGGTTGGAGGGCGGAGTGAAAAAGCGCGTAAGAAAAAGAGGAGGAAAATCATATCTCGGGACGCAATGAAATTCCGAGGCGCTCCGGGCGAAATCTCCGGCAGTGCGCGCGCGCGCCCCGGAGAAGAGCAATTACGCCGGGCAATTTTTATCAATTACGACGCAGCGCGGGTCCTTGAGTTGGACGAGGGGAAGGGAGGGCTGGCATACTGCTCTCTGCGTCTTTGCCCCCGTTCCTGGTCCTTCATTTATCTTGGAGCTTTGCTGCTGCTACGTCCTTGTTATTGAGTTATTGTGCAATTGTTGACGAATCGTAAAGCTGGGGGCTTTTTTGAATAATCGACCGACTGATCGAGCCCCTAGGTCATAGTCGAGCTGTCCTTTAAGTTTAGTAGTAAAAGCTCGGCTCGTTGTTTCTACTCTACGTAAAAATCACTCTAAAGCTTATTATCTTAGGCTCATTAATTTGGAAAAGCGTCGTGGTCGAAAAATCACGAGCACGCGCGGCAACTTCGCGCAAGAGTTCACTATACGCGCGTACGCCGGAAGGGGGGAGAATAGAGCGCGCAGAAGAAGCCCCGGGAGAAAATAATAAAGAGCGCCGAGTTAGGAGGCGAGCGCGTGGTGCTCCAACGGAGCAGGCAGGCATGCAGTATCGTAGATCCCGGCTGTTCGCGCGCGCGGGAGGCCCCTGCATCGTCGGGCCGCTTATCGCGCTTCGCCCTCTACAGGGTGTATCGCTCTCACTCTCTCTCGCAATTTTCCGAAAACGATCCGGCGGTGGTCGCAGCCCCAGCTATACGCTCTAATAAAGATCCGCCGGTGCTCTTATCGCGGCCCCGCGCGTGCCGGAGCTAGCTGCATCTCCTCGAGCTCGATTTCATTTGATGGCCACGTCAACGTCGCGACTCCCCGATAAAACCTCCTCCCATACTCCCTGCTCTCGTTGCCGCTTTCCCGCGAGCGAACCTGCCTGCCTACGAATTGTTTATTGGACACGGAGGGAAGCGAAGTAGATAGCGCGGAACGACGCGGGCTCTCGTTTTTCCTATACTTCGTCTTTCTTTTTTTCCATCGCCACCCGTTTTTTTCATTCGCGCTTTTATCCCGAGCTTTTATGAGCTGGAATACGAATAAAAAAAAAGCTAGTCTCTTGGCTTTGCTCGAGAACAATTTTCTTTTTTTTTTTCTTAAAAATGCTCAAACGTACAATTTTATTGAATTTTTTGACACGTCGAATGATTACGAGGGGTCTCCAGAGTAAAAGTCCATTAGTGTCGAACAAGCCAAGGCACGGATATTAATACAGACGTCTACGCTAGTATTATCGAGCCTGCGAGTAACGTTCTTAATTGCATTTAATCGTCGGCTCACTCGAAAGAGCAGCTCTCCGCTTTTTCGATTTTATGCGAGGCAAGCGGAGAGAGGAACGAGAGCGGATCTGTAATTGCATCAACGATGACAGCGAGAAAGAGGGCTGCTCTGAAAAATGCGGATTCCCCGCTCGGCAGACTCTCGCCATCGTTCAGGGATCGTTTCAACGAGTATATCGCCTCGCTTCCTCTTCTTTTTTTCAACGTTGCGCCCATTCACCAGCGTCACATCCACTGTCCGCGCCGGTTTGTCTACGCGGCCAGTGCACTCGCACGCTAAAAATGAACTTCCGACCGGAGTATAGAGCTCGTTGCTGGGGTTCGACTTTTTTTTTTTTTTTAAAGATTGATAAAACACGGATTTATCAAACTTAGATTTTAAAAATCAATGAAATTTTCCAAAAAATATTTCACTTGATCAGACGTACATCTAGCTTAACATTTAACCCGGATAAAAGTTTTATTATAACCTAGATCTTCTGCTCATTATTGTTTTAATACCCTATCAACGAAGACGTGCGTAGGCAGTAAGCCCATCGATAAGCATCAAGCCACACGAGAGAGAGAGGCATCTTGGAGCTCCATCGGCTTCCTGGCCTATCTAACTCCCCGAGAGTTATACTCCCCGCCAAAGGGAGAGTGTTCAGCCGTCCTAATCCGGAAGTGCGTCGAGAATACTCGCGCGCGCTTCCATAATCCCAAGACGCGCGCGCGCGTGTGTGTGCAAGCTTGTGTATCGTCGTCCAGCAGCAGAGAGAGACTAACGGCTAATGACGTAGGGGTTATCGGCATCCGACTCGACGTATCCCCCTGTCTGGAATTGAGAGGGCGCAACGAGAAAATCCCGCTGACGAGAGAGCGAGAGCGGCCTCTCCTTCAGTCCCTTCTCCAAGAGAGAGAAACTCCAATTGGCCGGCGTCGACGTCTTTGACGGATCTCCAGATAAATGCGCCTGTCTCTCGTTCTGTTCGTCGAGCACGCACCCGGATCATCCCCTGTCTACTTCCTCCCCTCCCCCTTAGTGGTCCGCGTTACTTCTTGTATATCAGCGGCTCTGTGTGTCCGCTGGCCGTTCCATTCTCCAACTTGTTTCGCCCTTCACTCGACACTCCAGCCTGACATCCTCTCTCGCTCTCTCTCTCTCTCGAGATAAAGCTTGATCCCCCGACCTTTTGACTTGGGCTTGTACATTCGCGAAAATTCAAGATAAACATGCGAATCTAATGGAATTTAAAAAACAAAATCTTACCGTCCTACAGCCGTTTTTGTCGTTTGAAAGCTCGAAAGCTTTGAAAAATGCGAAACCCGCGCAGATCGAGTATTCCGGCGTGAAATTGAAAATTGAATCGCAGGACGGGGCGCGCTCGGAGGTCCCGAAAGTGCATCCTCCTCCGTTGCGCGAGATCCACGAGCGAGAGAAAGAGAGACAGAGAATGAGAGGAGAGGGAGCAAGCCACTCGTCGCGGATATATTGTGCTCGCCTGGGAGTTGGAGGGGCTCCGGCGTCAGTCGACGCTCGCTCTCGAGTCCATTTAATTTGTAGAGGAAAAAACGAAGCTGATGGGGGGAGTAGGGGGAGACTAGGGCCGAGGAAGATGAAAACGCTTCGGCCGGGAAGCCGCCGCCGCTGCTGCTACTGCTGCCTCGTGTGCGTTTGAGCCTGCACTTCTGGGCTTTTAAAAGTCGAGCGGCCAAAGTTTTCCTATCTAAAGGAGCTCCGACGATCGACAAAAAAAAAAAGGAAGAGAAAAAAAATGCCACTCTCGCGCTGCTGCCTCGTGTGTACGAAGCTCGAGGCCGGCCTTACCCTTCCCGTAGCGCGCCGAGAGAAATTCGAAGAGTTTCGCGATCGATACCTCTTTTAATTCTTAACTCGATTCGAACTTCCGATACTCTCGCGCGCTTTTGCTTGCTGCCGCGCGCTATACCCCGCTGGCTCTCTCTTTCGCTCGCATAACGCGCAATCACTCCTCTCTCTCTCGCTCTACTGCTCATCCAGCCTCGTCTACACCCACTTTTTTTACCCTTTTGTTTACCGCCGCCCCTTTCCCTCATCGCGCTTTTATTCCATTCATCCTCCCCTCTCGGCCGTTTGGTTTATTCTTCTCTCTATCTCTTTTCACCCCCGCACCCACCTCTAGCGTTCTCCATCTACCCCCTTCTCTCCTTTAACCACCCCTGCTTCGTTTTTTGTTTTATTTTTCGGTTTTGTTACTTTGTAGTTCGTACGTATCTCGTGTATCGATTATCTCCCGGCGCGCGTCTGTTGCCCTTTTTCATTTTCTCTCTTTATCTCGATTCTCGGATAAATGAACGTTAATTCCAGCTGGCGCGGCCCGTACTCCCCTCTCTTTTTTTCCATCAACCCTTCCAAATTACAAGTTAATGAAGAAATTGGCCACCCACCGTTATGAATATCAGATTTTTCCTTTTTTTTCCTATAATTTATATTTAAATTTTTTCAATATCTAGTCCTTCCCGCGAGGAAAAAGGGGAAGATCGCAGACTCATTCGGGAATTATAAACTGTCGTGTCTCGGGATGATTTTAAAAATATCATTTCAACTCGTTTGTTGGCTCAATAATTTATAAGTTTAAGTCTGACGGCAAACTTGAAAATTTAATTCGCACGAGACGCGCGGGAAAGCTTAAGATCTCGTCTAAGAAAATTCGGCTGGCAACGTCAAGTGAAAGGACGAGGCGTCGAGTGACAAAAATGTAAGTTAATGAAATTTTCGTCTCGGGAGTCTCTCTTCGTGGGCTGGGAGGCAAAAAAGAAAGAGCTTCACTCGTCTTCTTTGTGCCCGCATCCTTAATTATGCTGATTTTCCCTTTCGCTCGTGCCAGCCGGGCTACATAGAGAGAGAGAGCCAGGGGCTCTCGCACTAGCACACTGGTTCGCTGGAGGGGCCTCTCTCTCCCCGTGCAAAATCGATTTCTTATTACCCGATCGGCGCCGAGTGCACTGCTCTCGGCGCAATCAGCCCTCGACACTCTCTCTCTCTCTCTCTTTGGTCCTCTTCTCATCGAGAGCCCATAGGGTCTCCTCTCGCCGTTCCATCACCTCTCTTCCTATCGACCCGCTCTTTCAACTCTGTACTCTTCTCCTCTGCTCCGCGCGAAATTCGCGAGCCGCAGCTCGTCTTATCAAGCTAACCGTCGCTCCGAGCTTGCGCGTCCAGCTTTATTTGCCATAGCGTTCGTCCCCTGCCGCGCGACGTTCCGCATGACATACGTCACTTTGTGCCCGGCGCTCTTTTGGCCTTCATTAACTTGGCCCCTCTGGCGCGTCCCTCCGCGCCGCTATTCCCACGCAAATTAAATCTACCAGTCGGCGTCGGCGACAGAAAAGCTTTTCGCAATTTCGAGGCTGCGCTTCAAAGAAAAACTTTTTTATCTCGCCCGAGAATTGGCAGAATGCAGGTGGAAAAAGGGACGGAGGCAAAAGGTCTCTCCGAGTTGAGTCGCGATGAGAATCGCCGCGGTGTAAAACCGGGAAAATGAACGTTTTAATTATCTTTGAAATATTTATTATCTCGTAGGTAGGCCAGTCGCGCTACTTTACGGGAACAGAGAAGGAGAAGGTTGGCGGGCTAGAAAAACGAGTGGCTCTCGTCGGCACTCGTTATATATACATATCCCCGGCTGGAATCGATTCGAGCCCGAGCCAAGGCGATATCTCAGCGATATCTGGCGCGCACGCGTCTGCCCGAGAGAGAAAGAGAGAGAGAGAGAGCGATCCTCGACAGCCATCATTTTCGTGGGAAGCCGCCTTTTTGAAATTTTCCCCGCTCGCCGGATCCGAGAGGCAAATGGAGGTGTCAGGCAGCCGGAGCTATCGAGCCGGCCTCAACAATGGGATGCTCTAGACACCGAATCAGCCGCTTGCGCGCTCGCGCTCTCTTTCGCCTGGAGAGGGCGGGCCCGCTTTATGCCAAGCGGTATTATCCGACTATCCCTTTCAAAACATGAGGGCACATCATTCAGAAAATGGCGCGCCCCGGCGGCCCGTAAAATCCGCTGCATTCTAGCAACCGGATAGATTACCATTCGTATCCGGAAAAATACAGATGTATCCCCCCCTCCTCCTCCACCGATATACAGAGACCCTACTCTCGACGTTCTCAAATAAACTTCGCGCGAGTCCCGGGGGGTAGAGGATTCGAGGATTTGGTCGGTGATCGAAAGAGTCACGTACGAGCGAGACACAAGAGGGGGCAGGGAGGGGGGGAGAGCAAAGCAGTGTGACGGCCCTATCCTGTCCAAATGTCGAGAGAGCTACATTCGACCGATATACTTTATTAATCACTCTGATTGTTTTAATTAGCGCAACGCCGTTTTCAAGCTAAATCCATTATTTCGACTGTTTAACTAGATTCAGTGCGCGCGGGCGGATTCCACTGGCGGCGCGCATTAAATATTCATTACAATTTATTTTATACCGACAGATATTGGCTTTTATAAAGAGAGAGAGAAAAAGGGGAAGCCGGTATTTAAATAGCACAGAAGACAAGCAGCTTATCTGAATATTCATCGATCGAATTCTAATAAACTTTGCAGGACTTTGAGAGTGCGAGAGAGAGAGAGAGAGGTCGATGGCTTTTGCAAGCTGTATAGGACAACTGATTAAAATGTACCTTCAGAGAGCGCCTAATTTTCGCAGCAGCTGTGTGTCTCTTTTCCTTTGCCTCGGCAAAAACAAAATCCTATAGCCGATTACGTATCTGAGGCGTGTCATGAGAAATATCGGACGTCGGCTGCTCCTCTGGGAGGGTGCGTAGGTCTCTTGACGTATTCCCTTAAAGTATCGTTTTCCACTTCTGTCTCTCTATCTCTGAAAGCACTGTAATCTTTCTGCTTTTGTTCTTTGAAATTATGTAACTGTATTATTTAGGTACACATACATTGCGCGACAGAACATATTGATACTCGTTATATTCGATAAATAACAAACATGCGATTAGAGCCTACTACGAATTCATAACTGTAATTGAATTGAAAATTTATAATGATTTATAAATTATTCAGCAATCCGATATTTCCCGCGCGCGTCTAATCAATAGGTATATTATTCACGAGTTCGTATATATTATTGCAACCTTAAATTATGAAGTTAGATTTCAATTATTTATGAGATATAGCTTTTTTTTAGCCTTTCCGCTTGCTGTTACACGCTCGACGTGATTTCATAAAATTGATAAATTTGCAAAGCTTGGAAATGACGTTTAGCTGGTCTGAAGCAAATAGGCCTCCAACGAAATCTTCTCCTCCCCTAGTCTCCATAATCCAAAGCTTTTCGAATTTTGGCTTGATCTGCGTTTTAAGGCTTTCATGGGCTGGAAATGATAAGTATATATGCCCCCCATACCCTTACTTCTATTCTGCTACGAAGATAAAAATAGGAAAAACCTCGAACTTTCCGAATAAATTGCGTTTCCTGGTCCCGGCGTTACTTTTTTTCGCTTGCGTCGGACGAAAGTAATATTTTATCTTCTTCAAAAAGGCTCAATTTTATTATACATTATGCTTAAAGATTTTTTTTTTATTTTTGAATCTTGAAAAGTTTGGTGCTTGAAGAAGCTATAGGAGAGAGGAAGATAGGACGTATGTACCAGAAAATTCTTATAGATGTCCTACCAAACTTGAACATTATCTACTTCTATGTATTCTTAACGAGAAAAATCCCGAGGAAAACTTGCGGACTATGTTATTTTTGCTAGCAATAACTTTGCGAGCGTTATAAACTGACGGAGCCTGCGCATCCGCGTCATTATTGCTCCGAAATTGCTCTTGAGAGCCCAGAGCGCGTATCTCGGCTCGTAAATCTCGCGCGGCCATGGAGCCTCCGATATCGGCTAGCGCAAATAGCGATTACAGAGCGCAGAAGCGGCCCATTAAAAGTAAGACAATAACGCGGTCCTCCGAGCGCGTAAACCGTTTTACGATCAAGCCGGCTCTCTGCTTACTCCTTGGCGCCGCGCGCGCAGCAAATTGCCGAAACTGCAGCGCGCAGCAACGCCAGAGAGCGTCCCAAGCGTCAACGAAGACGCTCGGCGAGGTGGTGGAGGAGGCGCAGAGAAATAGGAAGCCCGGAATTTCCCAGTCTGCCGACGACGTCGATTAAGTCGTTGCGCCCTGCCAAGCTTGCTGCTCCTGACGTTAAACTATTGCCGCGGGAATCCGTGATAAAGCGATTCGTTATACGCGCCCAAGCACTGGGGCTGTAGCTTCGGATGCCCCATCCCCCCCCCCCTTACCTCTTCTCGCGCGTAGCTCTCAAGACCTTTTAGGCGGGATTTCTCGGCTGAAATATATAAATTTGTTTAGTTGCGTCAAGTCGTTTCTTTTTTCTTCGCTCTCCCTATTTTTTGCTCTCTTTTTCTCATTTCTTCCACTTCGCTGCGAGAGAGGGATAAATATTTTTTAAACAAAAAAAAAAAAAAACAAAAAAAAAAAAGAATTGTTTCGCGGAGAAAAAATTTGCTCGTTTCATGATACACGTCGTTCGTCAAACGACGAAAGGGATCTCCAAAGCCGAGAGCTTTTGTCAAGCGCTATCGTCGCCGACGATTTTTCCCCGCTTTTACTTTTCTCCCTCGTGCTTTTTTTTTTTTTATTTCCGAGAGAAAAGAAAAGGACGGTGGTCGCTTTGAATCGTGGATTTTACTGCCCCCGAGTTTTATTGCACAGCTGGATCTTTTGTTTATGGTCTTGATGGCATGAAAGAGGTAGACAAAAAAAGGGGGGATTCCGGCAAGAACCACGACTTATCATTGTTGTTCTTGTCATCGTTGTTTAGCTGAACGTTTTTGTTAATGACCTTGGCAGAGAAGTATAGGATAATATTTTTGCAAAAAATACCATTCAAAATTGTTCATCGGGCACTCTCTTATAGCTATATAGAGTACGACTAAACTGTTTCAGCGATGAAACGCCAGAAACAATTAATTTACAAGTCGCCGCAGTTGTAACGATATAGAGCGGCGCCTGGGGGTCATCGAAACTAATGCTCGGCCAAAGTGCACTTTGCCAAACAGCCACGTCAACGGCGCACTCCGTGCGCTCATCCTTAAAGACAAGCTCCAAATTTCGGGTGTAGCAAAGGGAGGGGGGTTAGAGAAAGAGCACCGGGTCATCCGTTAATTTGGACCCGGCGACAAATAAAGTGGCGCGAGTGAAAAATTCCTCTCGTAAGTATTAGTCAGAGAGAGAGAGAGAATGGAAAGCGGAAGGAGAAGATGGAGAAAGTGACGCCGTCTCAGGGCTCGTGTCGTACGCTCGAGGGTCAAAAGATATTGCAGTAGAGTATTACTTTCGCCCGGGCTCGGTCATTCTCCTTCTCCATCTTCGCCCTCAGCATAGTGTCCCTCATATTACGCGATGAAATTAGTTTCCATTTTTAATTACGTCGGTAACACTGCTGCTGCTGCTACTTGAGTCCTCGGGCCCCCCCCCTTCCGCCCGTTTGCCCTCTTTTCTTTTTTCCACTCCAGCTGCTGTGTCCGCGCGCTTGCAATTCTGCATGTTACGTGAGCGACTGCGCGCGCGTCGGTCCGGGGGACACACAGCAGCTTGTACTACATTTGTTATCTTGACGCCTAAATTGAGCCCCCCCACCTTGGAGCTTACAGATGTAGAGCGCGCAATTAAACTAACGGCGATTTTGTTAATTTTAATTGCGTAATAACTTTTCGCACCGTACAATTAGCGCAACGGATGCTCTAATTCCTTTTTTGTAGAGAAAGACTCGCGTACCACGAGAGCAGGCACGTTCTTAGCAGCTATTTTTACTCGTCTATTTTATTCTTTTTAATAAGTGCAATTTTAATTTAGCGCGTCTGTAAAATTAATCAGACGAAGCGAGAGAAAGAAAAAGAAGTGAAGAGTCGAGAAATTAATCGGGAAGTTTAGTTTAATGCAATTGAGAGAAACAACTGTGTATAATATGTAAACGAGCTGAGCAGACGCACACGGCTTCATTTCAATGCGGGATGCTAAGCAACGTCTAGACAAGCCCCGATAAGTACGGCGAAGCGAGAACTTTCAATTAATGCCCACTTAGATTTTACATCGCTGAACGCGGGGGAGTAGAGCGAGACAGAGAGAATGAGAGAGCCTGACGTTTGTTGCGTCCCCGGGCTTTTTCAAAGGCTATATCAACTTCGCTTTATGCCGAGAGAGAAAGAGAGAGAGAGAGAGAGAGAGAGAGTAAGCAGCGTGTGACCATTGAAAGCTCCCGCCGGCGTAATGAACACTAATGCTCCACAATCAATAGGCGCGCGATTCAACTGATTATTGCCAGGTAAAAGGGGGAGGAGGGGAGTAGCATATCGCGACCCCAGCCAGTTGGAATATTTCGCCGCAACGACTTTTCGAGGGGGCTAATTAGCACGATCACGAGGCTCTCTCTCCCGCGCCAAATTCAACACCCCACAATGGCCCGAAGGCTCCGAGTGAAAAAGCTCGAAAATCCGGCCCTCGCAAGGCGGTTCATAAATATATATATATATATATATAATATTTTGCATTTGACGCGAATCGAGAGTACGCATGATTTGCATAGCGCGTGTCTGCGGCAATGTGCAATTATGGGAGGAAGCGACAAGAGGCTGGTCTATTAATCAGAAGCTCGCGGCGACGGAACAAAATTAAAATACATCAGTCATGCTCTTGCCTCTCTCTCTCCTGTAATATCGTAAACGCTTCATTACGTATAAAATTAAAATTTCATTAGTTTTCGTGTAAATTCATTTCGCCGGCGCCCGATATGTGCCGGACCTCAAAATGCCGCTGAACCCGCGCCCGTAGGATTAATAGAGGAACATGCAGGCTCAAATTACTTTTTACGTCCGCAATTTGAAATAATGGAAATTCCAACTACAGCTACAGCCCGAGCCGCGATTCAGCCTCATTAACGCACAAGCACGACTCCAGTTGATCTGCTCGAGGCTTTTTTTTTTAATGACGCCCGTGCTGCCGGTATATAGGCTCTCTAAATGCTTCTACGTCGCTCTCTCTCTCTCTCTCTCTCTCTCTCTCTCTCTCTCTCTCTTTCGAGCAAATTTTTGGGCGGAGTATTAGTTCGCGCGCCTGTATACACCCGCTCTCCGCGCGCTTAATGAGGGAAAATCTAGTTTTGCCCTCGTTCGCGTATATCGGGCCAATCGACCAAGCGCTAACTTAATTGGACTCGCTGCTAAATCGAATCTCTCTCACTCGCCGGCCCATATCAATATTCGTAATCAATCGGCGACAATTTTCATGCTCATTTCACTAGCCCCCATACTCCCGGCAATATCAACCTTAATTTCTCAATCCATCCTATTATTAAGGCTTGTTCGGTTAGAAAAAAAAACAAGGGGCAGTCTATACCGCGTTAAGCTCAATAATTCAATCGTCGCCGAAAATTGTCTCGCCGTAAAAATTTGATGGATCGTCGTAAACCGGCTTTTAATCAACGCGTTATCCTTGGCTCTTTCATCAGAGGGGGGCGGGTCGTCGGATACTTATCGACCAGTCTTCTCTAGAACAACAGGCTATCGATAAGCGGAAAACGTGACCGCCAGAGGTACACAAGGACCGCCGCCTATACGCGCAGCGAGCCTTAACGCGCTTGAAATATAAGTGAGTTATACGGCTGCGGCGCGATTGCGCGACCGAGCTCTCGCGGAGGAACGATATAATAAGGCATGCAGGAGGAGCCGCCGACGACGAGGAAACTTCGTCAGGAGAGAGAATTTCACGGGCGTAGGGCCCCGTGCATATACTTGCCGCCGCTCCCACCCCCTGACTCGGCGTGCATTAACCCGCTGGCGAGAGAGTTCGACTAAAAATTCATGAGCCCCGCTAGCAGCGGCTGCTCTTACACCGGCGGAATTTCGCAGCGGCGGGGTAGTAGCTGCCGGCGGCGAAGCCCTTTTTTTTTAATTCCAAGTTATGCGTACATTAGCGCGCTGCCTACCTCCGCGCACGTGCCACACGCCCCCCCATCCTGCAGTCAGCGTTAAGTTTCGACTCGTTTAATTTTAAATAACGCGCTTTCTCGGGGAATACCTAGTTTCGCCTCGGCGGCTATCCTACCCGTTCTTCCTCTTCGTGGGACTTTGACCACCAGAGAGAGAGAGAGAAAGGGTCCCAGGTTGTTAACGCTTTTCAGCTCTGGCGTTTGCGTTTATCCTTGCAAATTCGCGCTAATCAAGTGCGGCTAACTCGTATATCCGGCTGTCTTATTTTTTTTTTTTTTCATTTAAACTCCGACAGCAAATTTCGAAGCGTCTTTTGTTTCTGCTACTTTAAAAAAAAAAATTCCTCTTAACTTTTTTTCCTACTTTTTTTTGGGGAGGAAAATACAGTACCGCGTATACAAAAGAATTTTGTTGCACGAAATTCCCGGATTTTCTAAAAACAGTCGAAATATTGCTGGGGGCCCTCTGTCCAACAGCCAAGAGAGTACGTGTCGCCCTTTCTCACGTCGCATCATTTCTGTTTTCTTGCCTCCTTTATTTTTTCTCTTTTCCGTTTCGCATTTTTGCTTTGGCCCCTCTCTCTCTCTTGCTCTCCATTTTCCGGCTTTTTCCGGGCGTCCTCCTAATCCCGGGGTTCTTGAAAGCCCTCGGGATTAAAAGCGAACGAAGAGCCGCTGATCTCGTGCTCTTCTCTCTCGCATATATTTTGTTTCCCCCACCCCCTTTTTTTTGTTCATCGCGAATTTTAAATATTTTGCATTGATACCACGGTGATTAGTAAACGACGGCAGAGAGGGCTTTCTCCTTATTTACATGGCAAATGAGAAATTTCAAGGCTTCGAGGCTCGCTTGGTTCCCTTAGCCCTCGGGCTCGTTGTACACGTCTGAATAAACAAGCCGCCCTAATATATTTGAAATATTCAATGATTAAAGTACCCGGGATGAAAAGCAGTCAGCAGCTCTCTTTTTTCCCCGCGGCAATGCTCGTGTCCTTTTTAAACACACCATCGCTCGAGCCTGCATATAACGTACTAAAACCTCTGGCCCGCTTGTGGAACGTGTACGGTATACACGCGTCACCGATTAAAAACGCGGCGCTGAATATGCCTCTGAAAGAAAGCGAGGCGCAATTGAAAGAGAATTCCCCATACCCTGTATGGGTAGAGCAGAACTACAGCCGAGGAAAAGGTGAAAAAGAGCTATATTTCCAATTGATGCTTGGCGAGGGTGTGTCATCATGGTTCCGGACGAGACGCACATACTCCGGCTCTTTTGAGCGAGAGAGCAAGCACCTCATTGCTTTTCACTATGGGGTGTGTGGAGAGTAGGCATGGGGGGCTGACGGCGAGAGAGCGGTGCTTAGCCCAATTCCCACTGGTCATTCGCGCGGACTACTGGCCGGTGGATGGGGGCGGCTTTTTAATATTAAAATTCCATCGGCGCGCGACCGGCGCGCTCTCTCTCTCTCGCTGCCGGCAGCAATAACGCGTCCCCATCCATCCACGTCGACCGCAGACAATTTTCCGCGGCAGCCCTCTCGCTCGCGTTTTTCCTCCCCTGCCACTGGGTGTCCTCCTTTTCCACACTCCTCCCAGGCACGCACCTCTTCTCCCTTCCTCGCGCTACTCGTTCGAAATCCGTCAACGCGGCTCTGCGCCGCCTCGCTCTTTTTGCACGCAAGCTCCAATATTTTAACGGGAAGGGACGGGAATCCAGAGGGGGAGGGAGGGGCCCGATGGGAGAAGGATCCTGCAAAAACGGGATGAGCGAGCGTCAGAAGGGGTGGCTGGCAGCTGATGCGCGAGTGCGCCCCAGCTTGGCTCTCTCGGAAAAAGAGCGGAATCCTTCCGGCTGCTCGGAGCGTCGCGCGGGATTGCACCGATGGGAATTAGGAGGCACACGGAAGCCTGGGGGGGGGGGAGAGAAAGAGAAATAGAGTACGCCCGCGGCGACGTCAGCGGAGCGCGCGCGTGTGCATTTCGAGCCGCGAGAGCGTTGGGATATTAAACTTGCAGAGCAGTTCAGAGCTGCTCGCTCTCGCTCTCTCTTTGCTCTGCCTCAATGGGACAGTCCCTGATTTTGCTCGCGTGTCTCCGCTGCATAAAAGCTGGAGTTAAATGTGATGCTACGCGTGACGTGCGCAATCACTGTCTATTTAAGCGATATTTTTGCCTTCCATCTCTCTGTAGACCTTATATACTATATCCAGACACATGATATTCAATGAAAATTAACAATTGCCGCCTGAATTTATAATAATTGCTCGTTTGTGTTTGCTTGCTTGTTGCAGGTGAGTTGCAGAAGGGCCGAAATCGGAAGTTTTTGGAAAGTCGCAGCTATACGAAATGGCCAGGAGAGGTCAGACCGCGGTATATAAGCGGTGCGCGTGAGTGAAAACAAGTGCCGTAACTCATTTTAATTGCCCGGGCCAAGCCGGAGAATTATTTTCCGGCGCGGAATTAACCGCGAAGATACGATAAATTTATATCAAACGAAATAATTCAATTCCAAAAGCGGGAGGGCCTCTCCCCCTCTCTCTCTCTCTCTCTGGCCAGAAATAGCGGCAACCTTTTGGACGCGAGCGCGTCGAGTGGATGACGCGCCACGAAGAAAAGCGCCGTAGAGAGAAAGACAAAAAAAAAGACAGAGTGAGACTTTAGAAACTAGCAACGAGCGCGCTGCGGCATCTCTCCGAGAGCGGGGAAATAAAAGCAGGCTAATCTCGCGCAATTAAAATCCATTAACTTTACCGGGGCTCGCTTCACTTCCGGCTTCTGCATCGTCGCTGCAGAGCTGCTCTTTGCGCATATATAGAACCCAAAGCATGGGGTGAGAGGGAAAACGAGGGGGGAAATGCAAAAAGAAAAGCCGGCAGCGAGGCCTTTGCCACACATACACACACCGTCGAGGAGTATAGAGCAGAGATAAGCGAAGCACGAAAAATAGCTGGACATTAGCTGGGTCGCGCGAGAGACCAGCGCGGCTCCCTCTAATACCCACGTTTATAGTTGAGCGAGTGTAAGCCGGAGAGTATGGGGGAAGGCGGGGGGGGGGGTCCACGCTATCGGTCCCTTATTCTAGC
Source organism: Anagyrus pseudococci (assembly GCA_030522585.1). Lineage (NCBI taxonomy): Eukaryota > Metazoa > Arthropoda > Insecta > Hymenoptera > Encyrtidae > Anagyrus > Anagyrus pseudococci. Next base: position 112,935 of record JAPYYQ010000021.1, on the reverse strand, counting down.
CTCGGCCAAACTAATTGCGCTAGCTCGCCCGTTAAAACTCGCGGCTTTAAAGCGACCAAGGCCAAATTGCCCAGAGGCTAAGTGCGAGAGAGAGAGAGAGAAAACAAGCTCGGGCTTTATAATTGCGTGTCACTTATCGAAAGCCACCGCGCAGGACGAGCTTTTTACGTATGCACCTCTACTACGGAGCTGGTCTCTATCGCAGTGGCTCTGGCCTCTTGGCTTTCGTAACTGGCAGCTCTCGGATAACCGGGCGAATAAAAAATAAGAGTACTGTAAAATTGAAAAGTGCCAGCCTGCGGCTGTTGGATTGTCGCGCGAGCGTGCATTTAAAATCCGTTTGGGCCCTGCTACAGTCGCCGTATCCACCGCCAAGTGTCACCACTGGTAAGACGCTCATTTGATCAATCGTCTCGCATACACGCGTCGCTCGTCCTAATCCATATGAATCCGTAGCGCGAACCAACTCTCGAGTCCAATAAACGAAGAGAGAAGAGCGTGGAAGGCCCGGGGCAAAACGAGGGAGGCCGAGAGCGGAGCAAAGAGGCAAAGTCGACGGGTATACACACGGGCACGCGTTGGCGCGATGACTTTTATTTGCCGAGGCAGGTGTAGGTGCTAGCTTACGCTGGCACGTCTTGACTCTTCTCCTCGCTCTCGTGCGAGCCTCCTTTTCTAACATCCCAAGACTGGCTGGACCCCTGTACCGTCGAGTTTGCCTTTGTTCGAGGGGCAGGAAATTAAAACGACTCCGGAAGGACGGGCGCAGTGCTTGAAAAGGGTCCGAGTGCGTTTTAAAGCGTTATACTTGCAAAGTTGCTTTTTTTTCTCTCTCTCTCTCTCCTTATTCCGAACTTTTGCTTCATTGTTTTTCGGCTGAAGTTGCGCTCTGCTGCCACGACTTCGTTTTAATATACAACGGTAAGTGCGAGAGCTGCGCATAAGACGCTACAAACAGGTTTCAACGGCTTAGCCAAGTGTAAGCGCCGCGCAAATATTCAATTACCCGAATAATAATAATCATGGTAACGCGACTAACGAGGCAAGCGCCGGGAGAGAGAGAGAGAGGTTTAAAATCAGTGCGGCTAGGCTGCGATGAGAAAACGAGGCTCCTCTAGAGCGCGAAACTCGAGAGCGAGAGAGGCTGTAAGGCAGATCACGCGCAGCAGTGAGGTTGGCTAGCGAGGTGGGGGGGCTAATTCCATCCGAAAATCCGAGTCCCCGGCATTCTCGCGAGCATATCCTGCGCGTGCACACGCGAGAGCGCGCTAACAGGCGCAAGACCGAGTGCCACTTGGCGTCGCAACGAAATCCCCTGTGCCGACTCTGTGTGGGTGTGTGTGTGTATGAGAGAAGGAGGAGACGAAGGCCGATTCGCCGGCGCGGATCGCATAGCAACGAGCTGCAGCCGATATATGCGGCCTGCAACTGATTTGACGTCGGCTAGAGCGCACGTGCACTCTTCACTCTCTCTCTCTCTCTCCAACGAAAATTGTGAATATTTTCGAAACGAGCGTCCATAGGGGCCAGCTCTCTGCGTAACGCGATTTGGTTTGAAAGACGCTTCGATTATCGCAGCGAAGCGAATGGGCGGCTTCAGTGTTTTGTAAAACAACGTTAGCCGCTGATGAGAGCTTTATATAAATAATACGCCAAGTTTTGATTCGCGCGCGTTGCTTGCCATACAGTGAGGGGGCAAGTCGCGGACGCGTGATGAATCGCGACTCATCAGCCGGACGTAATGCGCATAAACCGCGCCTCTCTCGCTTTATAGTCCGGCGGCGAGCGAGAGAGATAGAGGCATTTGACATGTTGAGCATTACAGGGGATTGCGTTGATCGCAGATTAAACTGATTCGTGAAATATAGTATTTCCTGCGCCTGCTCTCTCTCTCTCCCGCCAGAGAAGCTCTCCATTAATTCAAACAATGCGCCTCATCACGCGAACCCGATATCAATATTACACGATCAAAATCTGACACTCGCACACTCGCGCGCGCGTTTATTCCTCTGCAGCCACCAGTCAAGCTTCCCCCCATCCTACTCTCGAGCCGATGCTCTCTTTGTTGTTAGGCATATACGTCTGCTCGATATTCCAATATTCGATTTAACAGAGGAAAAATGAAAAAAATATTCAACGAGTCGAATTACAAACGGTATGTTTCATGCGTTTTCATCGTCCACCAATCACGGAATTTAACGGCTCTTCTATGCCGTTTACATTTACGAACGATTGAAAGCCCCCGCCAGCAGGAATGTATTCAAATTTATCAGACCACCAGCTACATATGAACAACAAGCTCGATTGATCAGACACGTAGTCGGGCACACAGCCGGTAGACGCACATTCGAGCTAAATCGTAGAAGACGACACACACCGCAAGGCATTCCGATCGAATTTAGCGGACCAACGAGAGGGGTCAAGCGGCTCGTCGAGATTGCTCAAAAATCTCATTTCGATTCCCGGGATTCCCAGACAAGCCGCACAACCTTTCGAGCCGAGTCCCCTCGCCCCCTGTGCGGTCTACCGGTTCGCAGCTTTTCGTCCTCCCGGCAAGAATTTAACCGCGGCAGCTCTCCTCATCGCGCCAGCAAGCCTTATTACGCCCAAGGCGGTGCTTTGCGCCTCGAAATCTCGAGGAGGCTCTCTCCGCGCGCAAGCCCTTCGGAAAATCCGACTATGGAAAGAGCCTCTGGCCAACCTGCCCCCTCTCTCTCTGCCTAGTACGTTAATTAGTCGGCGCTGCGGCCGGTGAGCCGGCGGTAAGGGCTCGGAATACCGCGGGCCCGATTCAACGCCCGTCTCTATCCCTCGGGGGATCCCCCGACTGTGCTGAGATGCCTCATCGCCATTGCGAATCTCGAGCTAGCCGAGAGAGAGGGAGAGAGCTGATCTCGCATCGACGCCCGGACGTTTATCCCCTTAGCCGAGACCGTACCCTTTTCCCATAAACTTTCACTTTGATCCCTCGGACTTTGAGTCGCACGCGATTTGACCGATCTCTCGCGTGGCCCACTCGTTGCTCGCGTGTGCGCATACAAGTCTCGCAATCCTTCACGTCAGTCAGCCAGCTGCTGCTGCGACTCGCTGCGGCATACTTGCAAATCAGATGCGTTTTAATACGAATGCATGGAAAAAGTTTGCGCAATTATGCCGCCGCAGCACAGAGCGAACGACACGCTGCATAAAAAGCTAGAGAAGGAGAGGAATTTATGGGGAGAGCGTATTTCTTGAAAAAGCCCTTTTTCCGCCGATTTAATGGGTGCTCTGTCCCCCCCCCCTCCACGGCCACACGCTATGCCTTACATTAATTCAAAGATACGAATTTCGTTGGTATAGCGTATATACACATAAAGGGGCTGTTTTGCATACGTGCCTCGTGATACTCCGTGCCCGAGAGAGGGGGAAAGAGAGTAGCAAGCATTATTTTTCCCGTAAAAAAGAGGGAATAACGCGTTGCGTAAACTTTATCTTAGCCGGAATGTCTTTATTAAGGTATCTCTCTTTGTTACAATTACCAAAGCGAGCTTTGTTTCTTTTTTGTCCGATCTTTTTCTAAAATAAAAAAATGACTCCCGTAAAGGGAGAGAGAGAGAGCGGAAACTGACTGGGATAGGAGACCTGCTGGAAATTCAGCACCCGACGATTGTTATCACTTTTAATTACAAGCGCGTGTATATCGTCGTTATTACGATCGCGGATACACGGAGCAGGAGGAGGAGGAGTCCGGAGGCTGTGCGGGGGCAGAATAAGAGAGCCGAGGGGAGGGGCGCCGTGGAAAAAGTCCCGCGATTATGCGTCCCGCGCGTCCCCTCGTTATAAAATCGCCCCCGGGAGTGCCGTGTATTAATTATTCTACGGTGTATGTGTGTGCGCGAGAGCCTTCCGGGAAAAAGACCAGAGCGCGTGAGAGAGGGTAAGTTTAGGGAAAGAGAGAGAGAGAGAGTTGGCTCCCCCTATACGGCAGTGAGAGATCTGTGTTACGGGGCCGATTCGCCTCCTCTCTCCGCCACTTCGGGGACTGCTGCTGGACCCCTCCTATACCGCTCACGCTCAGGAGAATCTGCTGCGAGGGTGTGCCTTCCCTCCAGTAGCCCCCGTCTCGAGGGCTATTTCCGATTATTCTTTCGCGTTTTTGTTTGTAAGGGCGGACCTTGGCTTTAGCAGGCTAATTGGATCGAGTGCTTTACCAAGAGGAGTTATAGCCGCTTTGCACATTGTTACGACGATGTGTCGACGTTGTTTGAATGACTTTTGTCAAATGACAGATCGATTGAGCTGTTGAAATATAAGCATTTCGTTTTTCTCGCTAAGTACAATGTCAATTCGGAATTTGGATAAAGTAAAGAGGAAAGAGATGACGATCGAAGGCTAAAAGGAAGAGGAAGAAGAGCAAGCACTCGAAATGCAGTTTCTCAGTGCGCGTAAACAATCAAGGAGAAATCCAATCCTTCCACTCCTCTGCGAACAGCCACTTGGCTTTCGAGGCTCCATCGGAGAGCAGCAAGCAGCAGTAACAACAGCAGCGGCCGTAAAAGGAAAATCCGAAACGCGGGGGGGACTCATTTGTACGGGCGTTCGAGTGTCCTCGCTGGGCTCTCCTAAAAACAAAACGAAAAAAAAGGCAAGTGACGACCGAGAGCGAGAGAGACAGCTGAGCGAACACGAGCAAACGGCGGCGGAATAAAGGAAAGAAAAAAGAAAGAACGGGGAGGAGGAAAAGCTTCGGGAAGGAAGGTAGAGGAGGCGTGTGCACGCTCGTCAGCGGACGATAAACGAAGCGACGATCGCGCCTTAAATTCCCGCCCGGCGCGGCTTTATCGCGCGCTCGCGGCACACTCCAAATGATTCGCCCCCTCACCTCGCGCTCTCTCGCTCTTCAGTATCTCGCAATAATAGCGCCGTCGCTCTCGAGACTCCCCCCCCCCTCTGCAGTCTCTCTTGCTCTCTATATCCACGTGTATCTCGTGTGGCTCAGCTGCTGCTGCGACGACGCCTTTTTTTTTTTACTGCCGCTCTCTTTCGCCCTTCGTGATTCTTTCGCATAACGTCGAGAGCGAGAGAATTCAGAGAGCGATGGAGTGGGGGGAGAGCTTATGGCTGCCAGAGCGCCATTCGCACGCGCCGGCGAAGAATTTTGAAGAGTCGTCCGAGATAGCGGCGTTCTCTCCTCCGCTCAAATTTTACTCGATGGCTGAAGTTGCGAAAAGAGTGGCCGCTCGGGAGAGAGAAGAGCTGCTGCTGCTACGGTCTGAAATGTGCTCATGCGCGCGCTTCTCGGCACGTATTCTTCATCGGCGACTGCGATGTCGTTCTGTAGTTCGTAAAAGACGGAAATAAAAAAAAAATTGAATATCATCCTCGATCGCTTACGAGATTGATAAAGTATAACGTTACGTTAATCGTCACAGCCATTGCCATCTAGCAAAAGCACGGAAGGGGTGAGGCGAACGAGACAAAGGGAAAGCTGATATTTCACGAATACTAATGTGTTTTGGCTGCGCGTAATCCGGAGAGCATTTAGGCGCAGGTCTCTCTTTATTCCGCTGCTGCATCTTCTAAATTTAACCCGAGCGCATCTGTCGTTTTGTCGCTCGAGGGCGAAATAAAAGGGAGTGAGCTGTGCCGGGGGGGGGGACGAGCCAGAGAAGCCTGGTAAAATAAAGAAACAAGCGAGGAGCAAGAAAGAGAGAGAAAACGACGCGCGTGCTCTATCCCGGAGGAAGAGTAGCTAGAAGTGTTGCCACAGATAAATGCATATCTCTTGCATAATGTAGCGGTCCATGAGCGAGAGAGAGTGCGAGCGCCTCGTCTCGCGCGAGAGAGCCGCCGAGATATTAAGAGTGATGCAGGCAAGAGGGACAGGGCGGCATTTTGCCAGAGGAAAACGCCCGAGCGCGCGGCTCTCTCTCTCTTGCAAACCTCCCTACATCAGCGCACCACCAGATCATCGTGACGTAGAAGGCCCCGAAGTAGTCTATTTCGATGCGCGTAATTGCCGGATAAACGGCTGGATCTGTCTCGTTTTATTAATTTAGCCAACAAATCTAGTTTTTCATTTTCGACAAAATATCCGATGAACGATCGATCTGTTGATTCGAGATCCACTCGCCGTGAGTTTCTCTCATACAGGGCTGGAGTGGGTCGGAACAACAAAGGACTAAGAGAAGCGCCCAGAGAGCGAATGAGCGCTGGCAAGTCTGTGAGGGACGCGCAGCTAAGGTATAAAGAAAGAGAGAGCCGTAAGCCGAGACGCGAGGACGGCGGATATATAAGGCAGGCTGGCGGAGATTCCCGGCGTGCAGGCGGCCGGCAATTCTCAGGTGATTTGGGCGCTCGCGTTACTCTCGCTCCCTCCCCTAGCCTCGCAGCCTCTCATCCCTCCTTCCTGCCTCGCCCACTACTCTACTTCGATTTCTCACATTCTTCTCGCGGGGGAGGCTAGCTGAACTCACTCTCCCGGTATAGGAGCATTCCGTTGTCGCTCGCGTATCGATAGCCGCAGCAGCGCGTTGCCGGCAGCGACGTCGAGGACGATCGTAATTCCTCGTTCGCCGCCTCCTATACTCGAGGATGCACTCTCTCTCTCTCTCTTTCTCTCTCTCCCTCTTTCGCTCGGCCGCGTCATAAAAGCCCTGAAGGCGATAAATTTTAGCCGCGTCGATTCCCCAGCATCGAGATGTGTGCAGCTCCTCTCGCACCGGCAGTGGAACGTCCTTGCGTTATCGTCTTCAGCTGTTGGGGATAGAAAGCCCAAGGATCGATGTGCCAATAGACTTGCTAACTCTACAAGTATCAAAAGACTAAATTTAGTGTCTCACTTTATAATTTGACAAGATGTAATATTTCCTGTTTCACCATTTTAAGTATAATTTATTTTCTTTATCATTCTTTTTTTTTATTTTGAAATACTGAACTAACAATTTACCGTGGTTTAATACACAATCGCGTCTGAAATAAATATCGAGAGCTGCAGCCGAGAGGCGGTGCAGGAGAAACATACTGGGGAAAGGGGCTAGGAGAAGATTAAATCGATGAAAGGAGCGCAGGAGAGGACAAACGAGCGCCGCGAAAGGAGAGAGGGGCCTAAGAGGATTTTCGGCCAGCCGAGCCGGATAAGAAACTGGCGGCTGCGGAGGAAGAGAGAGAGAGAGAGGAAGGAAGGGAGGCACAAAGACGCGGGGCCCGGGGGTGGCGAGACGCCGAGAAAAATGGCGCGATAGGAAAGCCGTAATTTCGCGGACAATGGGGAGGAAGTGGACGCCGGGAGTGAGGTACAAGAGCGTCACGCGAGAACCCGCTCTCTTTAGCTTGACGTGCGCGGCTCTCGTGTGTGTAGCTCTGGCGCGACTCTGTTCGCCAAATCGCCGGGAGGCTCGACGTTATTACCAACGTTTCCCTCTGCGTCTAACTCCGAGTACAAATTTCGCGAGCTAGACGATTGGGACTCGGGAGATTTGCTAAAGTCTGCGGTGTCGAATATATATAACAGGCAATCGAAACTATACTCGTATGCCTGAGCGGAAACAATGACGCATCTGTCGCTGGAATTCTTTTTCAAAAAAACCGTACCACCTAATCTCGCATCTGCTGCTCGAAAAAAAACATTTGCGTGAAAAAAATGACTTTCAAAGTAAAAATAAAATTAACAAATCAATTCCCCCTATATGGCGAGTCTAGAGCTTGAAAATTGAATAACGATAGGACGACTACGAGCTACTTCGGCTCTTCATTAACATAGCTCAGATAAGATTCATCGCGAGGCAGCGTAAAAGAGTCTCATCTTGCCATAGCAAAGCCGGAGCAGAATGGAAAAGCCCGGGGCAATAATATCGTGTTTCGTGCGCGAATCAGGAGGCAAGTCTGTTTCAGCAAAGCCCTCCCTCCCTCATGAAAGAGAGAGAGAGATCAGAGAGCGAGAGAGAGAGAGGGCAGAACTCGCGTGTCTCTCGCGCGAAACCAGATTTCCAATCTCGGCGCCGCTGGCTTTTCGCGGTTAAACTCCAGCACCAGCGGGGTGGCGGGGCACACGCGAACTCCTTTATTCCAGCGCTACACTGGCGGCGGGGCGGGGGAGGGAGGAGCGGAGGGCAATTCACGTCCGAGAGATCTCGTTCTCGGGGCCCCGGCTTTATTCCCTCTACGCTTTTTATCACTCGAGGAGCTTCGCGTGCGTTAAGAGAACACAGCTCTCCGCCCTGGGGCAGCCTCGCATTATCGACATCGCTTTGCTGCTCGAGGGGAGGGGACTCTACGGCGATTGCGAGACGACGACCCCGCAGCTGCAACTAACTGCGCTACCGCCAACTTGACTTTTACACCTCATACCTATACGCAATCTTCTCCTTCTTCTCCGGCTATTTCCGCTCGGTCGTGTTTAATGTATCTCGAGAGAGGATGATGTACGCTGGTAATTAATAGGGCCCCCTCGCTTAGTTGACCAATCGCGACTTTTATCGCGATAAGCCTCGCGGACACCAGCCTCGAGATTATCCTATATAGCCGTTGCGTAAAAATTGACTTTGTTAATTAACCGGCCGATGCCCCCCGTCTCTCTCTCTCTTGCGCCCCCATAAATTTGTCCCACAGCTTTTTTGCCCAATTTTCACAGGCTCTCCTGCGCTGCTGCTGCTCCATGATGCGCCCTTTGTTTATTTTCGAACTCTCGCGCTTGGAATCGACCGGAATTTTCCGCTGCTTTTCGAATCTCCGATCCGATTATACACCGTTGACCTGGCCCGGTGTAATTTACAAAATAATTCGTTTCGTTGGAAAATTACTCTGATACGCCGCTGAATATACGTATATATTTTGATAGAAAGAAAAAAATACGAGCAGCCTTGTAGAAAATTAGTTTTCACTCCCGCTGAAATTGATACGTGCGTTAATACGGGTGGAGAAGAGGTAACGCAAGCTGCGCGCTAGGTTTATTAGCGAGATCGACGCGGGCATTAGTCTTTTTTACGACGTAGACACACACACAAGCCGGCTGGCAATAAAGAACAATGAGAAAAGTTAAACAGCCGGCTATAGCTCCGGCTTCCGTATTTTTTCCGGCGCACAGGGGCCTGTCACGCGTGTATATATAGAGCGTAACTCGGATCCGTATAAAGCGTCGGCTCTCGCCCCGGTAAAATGTCCCCCTGGTCCCCTCTATAAACGTATCGGCTCTCTCTCGGAAATTAGAGCACGGCCGGTGTAACGCGAGAGCGAATTTCCGAAATACACAGTTGACCGAGCAGCTTTTTATCGCAGAGCCCGAGAGAAGAGAGAGAGAGAGAGAGAGAGAGAGAGAGAGAGAGGGAGCGTCGCACTGCGCATCGGCCAACCGCTCGCGGCCTACGAGGAAGGTATAGGCTTCTCTTGCGAGGGGCCTTTACGGGTCCCCGCAAAAGCCGGCTCGGATTTCGCCCGGAGTGGCCGAGGGGGCTTGGCCATAAATCGCGGCACGATAATGCTCCTCCTTTACCTCGGTCGCGTCGTCGATTTATCAATGAACGGCGCTCTCGGCGCGCTCGGACGTTTTTACGGCAGGGTCTAGGGTCGCGAATTTTCCTCGATTTGTAATCCTGCTGATGCGCTTTATAGTGGCCCCCGCAACGCCTCCCCCCCCCCCCTGCTGCCGGCCTACGGCTATAGCCGGGAGTTTATTTTTGAGAGCTTGGCAAGAGCGATGGTTACCGCAGAGTCTCTCACTCCATCGGCCTTTTTGTCCGGCTCTGTTATTCCGAAAAATATTGCGCCGAGTTATTTGAGTTTTCGGGAATATGTCCCCCTTCCTCCCCCGGTGTAATTCGTGCACTACAACATCATAACTCACGCTTCTGCTTTTTCCGTTAAATTCAAGCTGTAATGCGCACGCTACCGTATTCGTCTATAACGCGCTTGCACGTAAGCAACGATATTTTAAGTAGAAACAGACAAACTCGGTCAGACGGACTTTGCGAAATTCATATTTGCACAGAGTGCATCATTAAGATTTTATTCATTCAAACTTATTCGCAATTATAAAGATAAATGAGAAATACTGAATATTGAAAACGAAAAAGCGATCTAATAAATTCACTCGCTTCATATTACCAGCCCATTTGCTATTTCAATCGGGGAGCTAAATAACAGATAGCGCATTAGCCAGAGAGCGGACTCCAGCGACTCGTATCGCACAAATCATGCTTTCGGTCAAACAATAAACTATCGCCGACTTGTAAATCATTCGTCGGTTGTGTGTTTCTAAATAGTGCGAGCTAACGTTTACGAATAGTACTCCCGCAGATAGAGAGAGAGCGCGAGCCGCAAGAGGTCGATTGATTAGCGCGGGGCGCAACTCACCGAACTCAAACAATATCCCGGGCAAAACAAATGCCGAGAAGCAGAGAGAGACAGAGCTGTATATACCTGCCAGACTGTTGCCAGCTGAATTGCCGATCGATACCTCGTTGAGAGTCAATATTGCATATATCCCGAGTAGGTCTACAGCTCGCGAGAGCCGCGTAGCTCGGCAGTCGCCTACTACGTCATCGCATTACTCGCGAGAGCCGGGCCTTAATCGGTCGCGCTTCTCAATGCTGGACAACAAAGCTCGGCGAAGGTAGCAGGTGCGTAAATAATCGCCCTGGAGTCCTGGGAGCAAAAGAGGGAGATATTAGTGGTAGTGGGGTGGAGAGCGCATAATTATTCGGGACGTAGGGATAGCAACCGGTCGGCTACGCTCGCCGCCATTGCCCTAGCGGATATAATTATATTTCGCGGTCGACCGGGAGGTGACGGGGCGCGAATTGCGTTCAAGCCTGCTCTGCGCTTCGCGCCCAAGCTCGAAGCCGCCCGGCGGATTAGCTATGTCGGGGGGGGGGGGGGGGCAACGGCAACAGCAGCAGCTTCGAGCTTGCGCCAGCCCTCCCCTCGTCTACTGCTTTTAATTAATCACCGGACACGCGCGCCCGTTTATGGCAGCTCTCGCATTTAGCGCCTCTCGCGCCCGGCACTATGGACTCTGCGTATTGGAATTGGCCGGCCGATCGACCGAGAGGCTGAGAGGAGGACATAGGATTAGCCCTTACGGACTCTCTGTGCTACAGAGCAACTAGGGGGGAGAGTGCGAAATGCGAGGGTCGCTTTATTTGCGAGGCCCTCGAGGATGGCGTTCGATGGAGTTTCGGAGAGGGGAAGCCCCGGGATGATTGCGCGCGCATCATCGCAGGCACAGCGGCAGTATTTCGTTTATGCAAATTAAGCCGTGCTTGCATTTTAAGGAGAACTGCTGCACGGAGAAAGAGAGAGAGAGAAGCGACGTGCAGAGAGCCAAGGGTCGCTCTCTTTGTACATGCGCGCGGAAGGGCAATTTATTGCGGCCGATCGGGTGGGGCTTGGATTTATGGCCGAGCGCGCCCGTTTGCCGCGCCGATACACGTCGACGCTGCGCGGAGAATTATAGTTGCGCGCCTATCAATAAGCCGCAAATGATACGAGAGATATTGAATTGCCGTTACGAATTCAAAATTATCGGCGCGAGCGGAAGGATAAATTTCTATAGGCTACCGCTGATTCAGGATCCAGCGCGAAGAGCTACTACATCGCGTTCTGTTCGCTTGTATAATGGCGCAAGAGGTGGCGGAGCTTGCAAAGGTCGATGAGAACGGAGGGGGGGGGGCGAACTAACAGGTGAGAGATCGCCGATGCTGCTTGGCACACTGACAAAAGCCCCACCGCAGTGCTTTACATGTCTGCCCGCAGCAGCCGGCCGACGTGTGTCCCGACAAAAACAAAGGACGTGTCGAGGATAAGCCGAGCGGGCCAGGAGACGCCGGCGCACCGGTCGATTGCGGTGCAGCAGCTCAACTCGGTGGCCCCTGCTCGTTAAGGCTTAATCCCCCTACTCCATGGCACCTAGACGTCCTCTTTTGGCGTCTCGGACGATCGTTGCCCGCGTCCAGGGCTGGATTTAACGAAGCTCCGGCTATGCTTACTTCTCGTTCGATCGGAAGCGTTGGATTAGCGTTTGGACACATCCCGGGGCTCTCGAGCGCGCGGCCACGTGCCCGAGGGCCAGTTTTCCGTTATTTGTTAATGGATTTACGGGCGCGTGAATAATGGAAATGGAAATTGCAATGGGGCCGTCGCGGCGTCAGAGGGAAAGAGAGACGCAGAGAGAGGACTTAGTGTCTAAATGCGGAGAAATTAATCGTTATTATACGTATATAGCAGGCTTGATTGGTTTTGTTATCGTGTTCCCGAAGCGCTCCGATTTATAACGAGCCAATCTCATCTCTCCCGCTTATACGTGTACATATAGAGATGTATCGAGCTCGATCGGTTATTTTTATATTCCATGATAAACTTGGCCGATAAATAGACGGACCTCGTAATTAACTCGATCAGCGGCTGAATTAATACATTACGGGAGTATTTTTGAGCGACGGAGGAAAAAAAAGCAATCGTTTAGCGATGGAAATACGAATAGACAATTTAAAATTAACGATGTTTATATTCGGTATAACGACGTTGCGAGATCGGCCACGAAATCCCACGCAGCTATTCTCGCTTCTCTCTCCCATCCCTCTTGCCGCGAATTCCTATATATCGGATCGCAACTCGCCCCCAAAAATACGCGGTTATCACATTTTCACTCCATTTGCTGCTCATCCCGATAATTCGTCTCGGTGCGGATTAATACTCCAAACCATAAATCATCTCCATAAACGACGAGATAAGAGTTATTCCAAGATCCATGACTTAACCATGCCGCTCTCGTGAAATATCAATGACGTGTACAGCAGCTCGCGAAACTTGTCCCCCCCACGTGTAATGCCCAGTCAAAAGGAATAGTTCATTACGCTAAACCTTAGTCCGCAACGCAAGTTTGCACAGTTGGGCGTTTTCGTGTGTATCTCCAAGACGTGCTCCTTGGCCGTGAATCGCAGGGAATTAGCTTCTCTCTCCGCTTAAACAATCTTCAGCTCTCTGTGTGTGTCTGACCGGAGGATGATCGTCTAGACAGGCCCCAGTGCGCGAGGGGCAGCTCTTGCTTTTTAGTGCCCTTTGAAATTCATTTAGACGTTGTCTCCCACGCGCGCAAGCCCGGATTACGAGTCCGCTCGGATCTCTTTTACGGCGCTCCAGAGCCGCTTTCTCTCTCACTCTCGACATTAAAATCTCATTATAAAGAGCCGGCTCTTGGACTACGCGCACCTAGTCGGGATTACTAAAGGCAGCCGAGAGAACGGTTTCTCCACCCACCTCTCTCTCTTGGGCAAATAGGGAAAAATAAAAGGGACAAAAAAAATGGGAAAAAAAACTTTTCCTATTTTGCCCCCGTCCAAGGGGGGTAGTAGCGAGGAAACAGGGGGAGCCGTGAAGGGGAAGGCGCGCCCGAGAGATTTGCGGGCAATAATCTGATTAGTCGGATAAAGGGAGATTATTTATTATTTCTATAACGATGATGGATATACGGGGGGCAGCTAGCGCTCGCGGACACGCGTGAGAAGAGAAAGAGACTCTGGAGAAGATAAGAAATGTGCCGGCTCACCGGACTCCATCTTCGATCCTGTCAATTATTTACGCTTCTGAACGCTGTGTCGCACTAATTTTCTTCGCTTCTGCTTCCGAGGGGCATCCCCCCAAAAAAAACGGTATTGATTATTTCCTTTTTTTTTTGTTTGTTTGTTAGGTGCTTCGCCTTTTGTTGTTTTTCGACTGTACGTGAATTATGAATTGGTCGTGTCGGTACTTCTCTGCCTGGCGCGAGACGTTGATGATGATAGATAAGTTTTATCACGGCGCGCTGATTGTGAAAATTGTTTAATGACCAGGACGGGGTGGGGGGGGGGGAAAGCTGTACCTCTGAGCAAACATCGTTATCAATTACAATTACGTTTGATGATGTATGCGCTCGTGAAGATTTGATTTATCTACGTTTCGGATGCACATATACTATACATATACTGGTTGACCATAAATTCATGATAGTTTACAATTTAATTGAACGTTAGCGATCATAATTCAGTTGTATATAAAGCGTGAGTAATAAATTTGTTAGATAACCGATACGCTAGAAAAATAGCGGACTACATAATGTTTTGAAAAATTAATTCATACACCTGTTGATGTAGTCTCGTATCGCTGTATGTTTTATAAATTATCACGGGCGTACGATGTATCTGGTTGGCTTCTAGGCAGGGTCAGGAGTCGCTCTAATGACGTTACATTAAACATTAGATCAAATTACGATAAGACACATCATCCGGCGCTTAATGGAAGGTTGAACAATTAAATTATCCATGAAAATTGACGATGAAAGTTTAAAAGGTACACACACACACCAAGAGACACAAGTAGACGCGCGTGGCGCAATGTTGTGTTGTCAGTGTAGTGGTGTATAGAGCCACTCGAGGCAATACTGCATCGAGTCACGCGCGCGCGTGCCGGCTTGGCGTGGCCGTGCGGTGTAAAAAGCGAAAAGCGCGAGCAATAACGCAAAATCAATACGAGAGCCTGAGTGAAAGAGATAGAAGCGCACGATTGTCGAGAACGCAGCCAAAATTAACCATTTTCTTCTTCTGTGCTTGCAGCTGTCGGAGCTGGAACAACGGGTCCTCGAGGCGGAGGGACGAGCCGATGAGGCGGAGAAAAAGGAAAGCTCATAAAAAAAAAAAAAAAAAAAAAAAAAACAATCTTCCCCGGTAATGTAAAGTGCCGGGACTCCGTGGAAACCTGTCTAACTCCTACTCTGCTCCCACTTCTGTAGCTCCACAGCCACCCTTCGTGCTCCACTTTCCTCTCTCTCTCTCTCTCTCTCTCTCTCTCTCCCTTTCGCCATATGGATTTCCTATGGGCTAGAGCATCGTCGAGCTAAACCGGCTCGCTCGGTGCCATCAGCGCCAGCTTTGTTCGTTCTTGCGAAGCGCGAGTCCCGTTTACCGACTGCATCCCCCTTTATCTCCGACGGACTACCTTACCAGTATGGAAAGGGTTTATTTGTATCTGGAGTGATAAAAGTGTATGGGAAAAAGATTATACCTATATATTCTTGAACTGATAATTATGTTGAATATGCAATTATCTTGTTTGTAATTTTAAATTAATTGCAATACGAGTTACGAATTCGAATTATCCAAATTGAACGAATAGTAGCAATAGATTTTTATTTGTTAGACCACAAAATAATAAATTATCCTACGTTTTGAATAAATAATAATGAAATACCGCTAGAACGCATCATCCGTTCCATAAAACTTCGCCTTATTAGGCAATATAAACGAGTCTTTCTCAGGGCTCGACTTACACATCAGCACCAATCTGACTAATTTTTTTCATTTGCTACCGAGAGCATTATGCTCGTTATCTCTCGCGCATCATCAGAGGAGGACTGTCGCGAAAAATGTCGAAGCGACGGCCGAGCATCCGGCCTGTCCCTTTACCGACGCACGTCATCGCCATCGTGTCTGGGATAGAAACCATCGATCCTGCCGGCGCTGCGTTCTCGCCGGGCCTATATAGACAGAGCCAGACCAGGAGAGAAAGAGCGAGAGATAGACCCGTACAGCTTGGCGGTCGGCTGGAAAAGAACGATGGCATATATAGGAGCGAGAGCGAGGGCGCCTGCACAAGAGGGGTGCTGCTGCATCTTGGTGGCATTGATTTTCGGCTCGTGTGCGCGCGAGAGAGAGAAAGACAGTATAGAGGGGCGGGGAGGAAGAGGAGTCGAGGGGGAAGAGAAGCCGAAGTTGGCTATATACGTATATAGCCCCGGACAGGTTGGGGGGGTAGGCAGGCGGGTGGACGGGGGGGGGAGGAGGGTCTGCGCGAACGGACAGGCGCGCCGCCAAGATGGCAGAAGAAGCCAGAGCTGCCGGCGCCGGCGTTTTGTTGTCGTCGTCGGCGAGCCAGCCGCGCTGAGCGAGCCCGACAGCGACGACGGCGACGAGGGGCTCGAGCACGAGGGCCGCGGGCACGGGACCGTCGGCCAAGCTGGACCGGGGACCCGGGCCCCGCGCTACGGCTGCTCCTGCTGCTACCAGTGCTCCCAGTGCTGCTGCTGCTAAGCTGCGACGTGCACAGAGCGAAGCGGCCGTAGACGGGCCGAAGGGTGGTCGCTCGAGAGCGCCGGTGATTATGGATCCCAGCAGGTGACACTCATGAAAGGTAAAGTCCGCGATGTCCGCTTATCGTGCCTACGTCCTGTGTGTCATTTGCTTGCGGCCAGAGTTTGCGATAGCGCCCGGGGGCTAATATTCCCTTTCCTTCTGCGCCGCCTCGGACTTCGCGGCGTGAAGTTTAAGGACGCTGTGGCGAACAATGAAAATCAATACGTCTTGAAGTGCGCGGTGAAGGCCGAGACTCTGGCGTGGAAGTTGCGCGAAGTGCACGTATTCCCGTTTTCAGCATCGCTGC
The DNA here is from genome assembly GCA_030522585.1 of Anagyrus pseudococci. NCBI lineage: Eukaryota > Metazoa > Arthropoda > Insecta > Hymenoptera > Encyrtidae > Anagyrus > Anagyrus pseudococci. The sequence continues at coordinate 96,549 of JAPYYQ010000021.1, read as the reverse complement.
AGCCACGTAGATTAGGCAGTTTCTCCCTTTTTTTCTTTTTGGGAAATCTCGAAAAATGGGTCGCGCAATATGCAAATCGCGTCGAAAAGTTCGGTGGTGTGTGTATGAGCGCTCTCGATCGCTGCAGCCTCGGACCGCCACATTCAAATTCACTCGGGTATACCTCGATGCAAGCTCTCTCTCTCTCTCGCGCTCCCCTTTCATTACGTCATCGGCCCGTAATTTCATTAGATAGCCGCCAACTATTCATAAGGCTCGGGGCGAAAGCGCCCAGAGCGCATGCATGTTTGATGTGCTGCACGCACACGTACACACACACAGCTAGCCTCCGGATATTAGCGAAGGGAGGCGCAGGAGGGGGGAGGGGGCGGCCCGTCGGAATTCCGAAAGGCAGGATACAGAGGCCGACTGATCTATATCGCGCGCGGTACACAGTAGGCGCTAATGACGCCGCGGGGGCTGCGTGGGGGAGTAACTGGGGCGAGAGCAGCCGAGCACGCTCTTTTGCCAAGGGGGAGAGACGGCAGTGTCCCCCCTTGCAAACTCTCGTGAATTAAAAATTCGCAGCAAAGGTTTTCGGGCGTTAATGCGATTGCTCTCGACAGTCCGACGAGCATTGTACGAGAGGCGCTGTATAGCCTAGAGGCAGAAGGGAGAGAAAGACCTTACTCTGGAATCGCGCGAAAATCTAATAGAGGCGCTCTGGGAGAGTTGAGCTTTCGTCGCGCGGCGTCGGGACAAGCTCGAGGGGAGGCAGCGCGGGGTGGCGTCTGGAAATTAGATTTGGTAACACCAGCAGCGGCAGCGGGCTGTTCCTTCGGCTCTCCTTTCATCGCCGGGATAAACTGTTTCTGATTTGATGAAGGAGGGTTGAAAGCGCAGGTTTACTCTCTATTTCTCTCCGCAACGGCTGCGCTCAATGGCCGTATACCCGGGGACGATTATCCATGCGGCTTCCAGCCCGCCTGATTCCGAGCGTTTGTCTCCGGCGCCTATTGACGCGCGATTGAATTATACGCGCGTTTTAGCGGAGGGCGCAGGACGCGACTTCTTTCATGAATTATTCACTCGAGATAGTCTGCTTCGTATTGGACTTTCTGCAATGCGATTCGGGCCTCGCAGTTTGCCTATCGATTTTTTCATCCTCTCTCCTCCGCGACTCTTACGTAACGAGTTTAAATTTACATTAGGCGCTCGCGAGCGCGCGCATAAAGGCTAATGTTGGGGAGTTAGCATTAAAAGCGAATCGCCGGCACTAAGTGATATCGCATATACGACATGTATATCTCGATCGTTTGGCTCGTATCCTCGCTCGATATCGCGCGGCGCGAGAAAATTACAACGCGATGAGATAGCCAAAAGAGAGGCTCCTTCTGGCATGCTTATCAAGTGCGATATTGCCACGGGCAGCAGCTCCGCACCGATATTCGCCAAGCTGGCTCCCTGCCACGCCGCGCAATCCACACCGCATAATCTCGGGGCTGTGCGGAAAGCGACCTTACTGCGGCCTCGTCGACGTATCGGAGAAGCTAGTGGCGGGCAGGGATTGGAAACGCGGGGTTAACGCTCCTCTAACGTATGCGGCCTTTGATAATGGAAAACGACGCCCGCGAGATGCCTCCCTAAATATATACGCACACGCGCGCGCGTGGTTGATGAGCGTCGTGTCGCTCCTCCGAGTGCACGCGCCTCCTTCGTTCGAATTCCGCGAATTTCGCAGAGTTGCCTATCTAGCTCGTGTGTTTGCCGTCAAGGTGGATATTTGACAAAGGTACTCTCTCTTTGCTCGCACCGGAGAGCTTGCAGCGGCGTTAAAGGGAAGTTCGATAATTGTGAAAGCTCAAATTGTTCTCTACAAAAAAAAAAGAAACTATCGAATCACTATGATTAGCTCGATTTCCGATCTACATTAATGAAAACTCGGAGACTTTTAACCTGTTACTCCTGAAACAGGCAGATCAAAGTGCATTGTTAAACAACGACATCAAAGAAGAAGAATATAAGCTCCGATCGATTCCTTCGCCGCCGCCTTTTAATCCCACAACTGCTGCGAGAGAGAGAGAGAGAGAACTGCAGCGACCGAGACGCGGGAGGAGGGGGCGTATAATGCGTTTAAAAATAGCAGGGGCGGGAGGGTGTGTGTGTGTGGGGGGGGGGGGCAAGAGAGGCGCGCACACGATCGGACTTTCCGATCACGCGTACCGGCGAGAGGCTGTCAGCAGACAGATTCCTCGGCATCGTTCGCTAGTATTACTTCGCACCTCGCGCGCCCAGCCGTTGAATTATCCTCTCTGCTCCCTCCCTCTCTCTCTCTGTCGAGGATAATCGATCGGGATTTTCCGCGAGCGAGCTGTTATAGGCGAGATGAGGAAATGCCGGGCATTGTTTAGAGTCCGAGAGGCTGCTGATGTATATCGAGGAGGGCAGGTGACGCGAGAGGGGGTGGGGAGATTACGCGCTCAGCCGGGGGACTGTATATATCGAGTGGATAGACAGTGCTATATGATGCCGGCCGGTCATTCGACTCTAGGCAGACAGTCGTTGACCTTCCGCATCGCGTGATGGCTGCCGCTAGCACCTCTCTTATATACTTACTCTGCCATTGCTTTACGGCCCCTCGCGCGGCCTCCCTCTCCCTTTCTCTCTCGTATAGTCTTCATCGACGGATCCCGGAGGATAGCTGCGCTGCAGCGGACGTCATTTTTATCGACGACATACACACCGCGCGCGCGATCGTTGATATATCGATCTACTATTTTTATTGCCCATCTCGCGAAGCTCTCGAGCTTATAGAGCGCATTTCGCCTCGATGAATAATTTAAAATCGCAATTGCCGCGAAGGGCCACGCTTGCCCATGTGTGTTGTGAGCTTGAGCGTTTGATGCTGCGCTCTTTCTCGTCGAGAGAGAGAAAGAGTTAACAGCAATTTGTCACGGCAAATAAAGGAGGCGTGGACACAAGGTTTAGGCCGGTTTTCATACCCAGCGCACACCTGCAACAAGCTATCGAACGAGTATTACACCGCTCGCGCGCCCGCGAGAGAGATGGCCAGTTCTATTTGCTCACGTGCGAGAACAACCGTTCGCTCCCTTATTGGCAACCGGCCATACCAAGTTTCATCCTCCCCACCCCCCTTTACCGGTGTTATATCCGCACAAAAAAAGCAATCTCATTTTCCTCCTGGATTTTATACTTTGACAAGTTTTTTTAACTCTCTGCTCTCTGCTGCTGCTGCTGCTGGTAGTACTGTTGTTCTTTAATACACAGTGCGGAGCTATTCCAGCTAAAGCCCCGTATGCCGAATCCGCAATATCTTATTCTTTCATTTCGTTCAGCCTACAGAAATTTTGGAAAAACTCGAGATCCGCATTGTTTAATAAAAACGTTGCGGTAAAAATTTTCATTGCGGAAAAATGTATATAAATTCAACATACGTATGTGTATTCGACCTTGTGGAAGCTCAACCGCAAAAATAGCAATCCTGGGGTTGGTGTATCCCGAAACGAAAAAGAGATTGGAGCGCGTAAAGGGGTGCTGGTGTATACACTAAACAACAGCAAAACGGCATCGGTTACCAGGAGAGAGAGAGTCGACTTTCCGCACCCCCGCAGGCCAAATGACTCACTTACAAAAGTGCGCCGGTCGATCGCGCGCACAGAGAGCCGTAGCGCCGGCGACTGCGGAAGAAGAAAACCCAAAGCGGAGACGGGCATTAAAGGCTTCACAGAGAGAGAGAGCCTAAACGATCTCCATTACTCGCGCTCGACGGCTGGCCTACGGTCACATGCAGCAGCAGCAGTACTTTCACAGAGTAGTCCCACTCGAAAGCGTAAAAAGCCCTTGGGGCGCAGTCGGGGCGCGTTATAAAAAGCCCCGGAGCTCCCCGCCTCTCTGGCTCTCCAGCAGAGCTCACCGGCCAGAGAGACACAAAAATCTCGAGGCGAGCATGAGGAAGGGTCTCTCTCCCCCCCAGGCTGCTTGCTGAATATTCCGACGCGTCGCATTAGCGCGCTCGGAAATTCTGGTATAACCGTGCGGTTTACTGTGTCAAACCGAGCCGCGATTTGTCGATGGGATTTTTCTTGCGGGAATAGTTGAAGCCTGGGGGGGATATTGATACGACGATGGTGAGTCAGACTTGCGGATATGTAACGACGTTAGTCGCGTCGCTTGTTTGTTCGCCGAGGGTGACCGATTCGAAAAGTGGATTTGTCGATTCTTGACGTTCTATCACCAGTCCGGACGATGCTAATCTGATTAACGATCGCGCGAAAATTGATTAATTAGGTTTGTTGCTCGGCAGAGAGCGACGTTTCTGCATCGCGAGCTCTGTAAGATATAGAGCCTGAAAAAAAAAGATATTTACTCGACGAGACCTAAGGCGAAAGCGCGCGCGTAATCCGTATAAATAGCTGGCCCTTTATCACCTGGAAAATTTAAGCAACGCCATTTTTCTCGCCATCAATCTTGCAGATGAATAAAGCTCGCGCGCTTTTTTCACGAATATAATCTTATCAGTTGTCACGCATATATTTTCGTGCGAGACACCATAATACTGTGCGGATTATTAAAGCATAACATTTTCGAATAAACGTTGGAACATCATCGATAAGCACAACTATCAAAGTACAATCGACTGATCTGCAAAAAAAAAAACATGAACAGGTGCGTGGAGTTCGGAAGACGCGGAGGATAAGCGGAATCCCGATAGCGCAATAAACTGCAGCATTTGTCATATCGTAAACGCGAGTCGGTCGTCAACTGCACTCGCGGGTGTCCTAGAGTTACGAGCGTTGCGTGCGGCAGAGAGCGAGAGAGACTCAAGGGCCACCCTATGTGCATGTAAAGAGAGTATTCCCCCTCCCCCACCTCCCCTGGATGGCGCTCGGCGTACAAGTCCGGGGGCTTGGCCGCGAGCCAGCCAGCCGCATGAGTCAGCCGGCGGCGACGGGCGGCCGGCTAGGAAAGCTCGGCTCTCCCGATCTCCGCTCAGTAAGGAGAGAGTAAGCGCGCGGGCGGCTCCGCCACACGCGCTGCCTCTTCCGTTATTTCACTCTCGCTCGGCCGTTCTATCCTCGTTGCTAAAACTTTGAAAGATCCAGAAGGGCGCTGTTTGTTTACCGGTAGGCCTCGAAAAAAAAAGGGGGATAAACGATCGAGTCATGGAACGCCGAAGTTTGAACGGTGAGAGACGACTACTGCTTCGCTTTTACCTCGGCTATACTTCCAAGCTTCTCTCTTTTTTTCTTCTACTCGGCCGGGCCGCTGCTTCTCTCTTTCTCGAGAGATCGAGCTTTTTCCTGCTTCTGCGGCACTTCTCGAGCTGCAGCAGCAGAGGCAGCTTCGTGCTCGGCCTCGAGAGCACCCGGAGTTTTCCTAGTTACTCGGGGCTTTGTTGAGCCGGCTCGCCGGCTTCTCACGAGCCTCTCCTCCACGTTTTCTCATAGTTGTTCCAAAGCTTTTATCTCGAGCGTTAAAACATTATGTGTACTTTGTGCTTTGTTGTTCGAAAAACCGTTTTTTCTCTTTATTTTTGGACTTTTTATTTCTTTTAGGTTTTTTTTTTAATTTTGAATTGTGCTTTTTTTTGCTGTAAAAGTTTACGAAATTGTTTGGTGTGTAAACTTTATTAATGTCGTTTATACAATTTTCAACGTGTTTGTATGTTCGCAGTTAAATCGAAAATTTGGTTGGTAAAGTTTTCGCTTCATTTTTAAATCGATGTAAACGTTACTTTGTCCATAGAAATCGTTTCGTTTTATTAAATTTTATTTTATATGTTAACTTGATGCGGCATTTAGTAGCTAATTTAAGTAAATTTTATGATAGGTAATTTGTGTTGCTTATCAAGATAATATGCGCCTGTTTAATGTATTTATTTATTCAGTCGTTGATGTATTGTGTGTATATATAAGAATAAAATTTTCAAGCTTTTATAGTATACGATGACGTCATTTATCAAGCCCCTTAATTTCTTCCTTTCAATGTGTAAGGTGTATCGATCTGTGACTGTTTATTTTAATTGTGAAAATTCGTTAATTTATTTAAATCTCGTAATACATTTATTCAGTTTTTAAATTCTATTTAGTACATTAAATAAACGAGAGTACTTTTTAATTAGTCATTCGTAATTATGTTTCAAAAGTAAAAATCGGTATTTAAAAGTCCGACAAGTATTAAAATAGAAATAATTAATTTAATATTGATTAATTAATTAAAAAAATAATATTGTCAATTAATAATTTAAGGAGACATTTGAAAATTTTAATCGTTTCAAATAGCCTGACAAACAACAATAGACAAAAGAAAAAACATCTCGACCAAGTACCGCAAACAAAAAAACCTACTGACATCGTATAATCGCAATATGCCGACAGTTGGCCGACTACGAAGAAAAAAAAAATCTCGACCTCATCGTTCCAAAAAAGAAGCCCTTTGAAAAAGGGGCCACGCGTGCGCGGCTAAGAGCCCAAAGAGAGAGAGAGAGAGAGAGAACGAGAGCGCAAAGAGAGGAGAGCCAGTGGGAGCGAGCGCAGGAGCAGTCGCAAACGCAGGCCGAGGAGAAGCGTGCGATATCAGCCGGTTGGGAAGCGCAAAAGGGGAAAGGCGGCCGACGAAGTCGCTAGGGTGGCTGGAGAGACAGAGAGCGCCAAGGGAAAAAGGGAAAAGGGATAACGTCCAGTATTGATTTTACGCGGGCGCCCCCGTGTAGCCCCCGAGAGTAGGCACATGCGACCGCTTATCCCGCGGTGTAGGCCGCCCCTCTCCGCCGTGGAGCCAAGGAGAGAGGCGAGCGAAAGAGGGTTAGCGCGGCTGGGCTATAGGGGAGAGAAGCGACTTGGGAGCGATGATGAGCGCCGGTCTCGAGAGCTGCCGAGAGTAGTCTGAGGAGCACGAGGAGCAGAGGCCTTGCCAGGCTCAATGCTCAGTCCCCCTTCCCTTGCAAGGGGGAGAGAGAGAGAGAGAGAGAGAGCGCGTGCCGGCGATCGATTTCTGACAGCTGCTCGGTGCTGCGCGCGCTGCGTGCACGTGCGCGCCGAATCGCCCTTGCCCTTCCGCAGGGGGCTGCTGTCGCCGTCGAGGCTTGCTATGCCGTTATATACCCACAGCTCTCTCTCTCTGCTACCGTGTATACACTCGGCTCGTTATTTTTTTTCTTCTTACGTAGAGCGAGCGTCGGTGTGCGTCGGTGCGGCGGTGGCGTCGCCGTCGCGATATGCGTGCGCGAGGCGCGTGCACCGCCGGGGGTGGCTGTTGGCTCGTTGGCAGCAGCCGCAGAGAGAGGGGGCGGGCGGGCGGCTCTGCTCGGGGAGAGGGAAGGTGGCGGGGCCGGCGCGCGCGATTACGCGTGCAGTGCGTGCGGGCGTCCGCGCGGAGCTGGATGCCGGGGCGCGGGTGCCGGCGCCGCATCCGGCCTCCTGCAGAGCTGCGGCCCGCCTCCTCCTCGTCGTGCGGCCATGGCACCACCTCAGCAGCAGCAGCGTCCCCTCTCCTGCGTCATGGCGTCGACGACTGCCGCCTCGGCGGCCCACTACGAGCACATAAGCGACGTGAAGAAAAAGGTGAAGCTTTCCCAAGCGTCCCCGAGTCTGCGGCCTCGGCAGAGCCCGCGGAGATTGTTGGGACGCGCGCGCTGACACCCCCGCGGCTCGCCGAAAGTGAAACCGAGAGAGAGTGAACGCGCGCGGGGGAGCAATGAGCGCCGGCGCGCTCGCTTCTCTCTCTCTCTCTCTCTCTTCCTCTTTCTACACTCTGTGTTGTAGCCATTTATTGTTTTCCTCCGCGATGTCTCCCTTGCTTTTTCGCACCTCCCTCGCGGTTCGCCGGAGAAAGAGAGAAATGCAAAGTGCGCGGAAGAGAAGAAGAAAAAAAAATAACGAGACGAGAACGAACAAGAGAGTGTGTGTGTTGTGGAATAGTCAGAGCAGCGATGTAACGACTGTGTTTGTAACAGACTGGCTATGTTGTGCTTACAGGTACGGATGATGGAGGAGCGGCTCGTCAAGGGTGAATACTGCCTGAGCACCCCCGGGGTCGGTTCTCCGCCACACTCCCTGCCTTCCACGTCCGCCGCTCAGAATGACAAAATCGACGATACCCACTGTGCCTGCATCTCGAAATTAGAGACGCAGGTTGAAGAACAGGTGAGTGTCTGCGCCCAGCTTTTATTCCTGTAAACATTTAATTGCCTGCAAAGCAACAATTAATCATTCAAACTCGAAATATTTTTCTTTGCGCACGAAAATAAAAAAAAAACTTTCTACAACGTTGATCTGTAAGCAAAAACTGTAATTTTTATATTGTGCCTGCACGAAACGTTGATAATTCAAAAGCGACGATAATCACTGACATTAGTCGTCTCTGTAATATACATAAAATAATAAATGGCCTAACGAGTTTATTTGAAAATAAATAAAGTCTAAAAATTATGCACGCGAAAAGAATATATACATTTCTAATTTTCGCGCGACGTATATAAGCCGCAAACGAAATATGCCTCTGCACTTTAATCTCCACGCGACGATTGCTATAAATAAAACGAATAGAGGGAAAGAGAGGGCAAAAAAAAGGAAGCCGCGGAGAGAAATTGAAAAGAAGCGCGACGGCACGTTTCGAGGCATGAAAGCCAGAGACGCGGAGAGAGCCGAGAGGCGGCTGCGTGGGGGGCTAAGGGGAGGCGAAGAGGGTCAAAAGCCAGTCCTCCCGGCTCGTTAACCTGATCCAATTGCTTCCGACATCGTAAATGACACGAGCCGGGGCTCGTTTTTTTTTCGTTTTTTAATTTTTTTTTCCTCACCTTTTTCCTCTTCTCCAGCGTCAGTTGCGGCTACAGGACGCTCGGCAAGTCGAAGCCAAGGCTGCTCGTATAAAGGAGTGGGTGACGAACAAGCTGCGCGAGCTCGAACAGCAGAATCAGCACCTGCGCGAGCAGAACAACAAGTGCAACCAGCAGCTCGAACTTTTGCGCAATCACATCACCAATATCGGCTTGCGACCACCCGTAAGTTCGCTTTCTCATTAATATCTCGTTGTTTTTTAACGAAGCAACATTGGACCCTTGGACTTTTCATCTTATCCATAACAGAATTTTCTAATTTCGTTGAAACGGCCGTCTGAATAGACCGGTACTCGGCGTCTCTAATGATTCAATTAAAAGTATTGTTGATCTTTGAAAAGCCGAGACAGAGAGAAAAGAGAGGAAAAAAAAGACACTCAACGATAATAAAGCAGCGCCGTGAATAAGTGTGTCAGAAAGTCCGAGAGCGGTGATACACGCGCGTTTTCCCCCCGACAATTACCTGTGCAAACGATGTATGTATATATAGAGAGAAAGAGAGCTAAACGCAAGTTCGTTATCAAGCTCAGTTAGTAATCAGCAAAAGGCCGGCCGGCAGAGCGCGTCAACAAAGCGCGCAGAGCGAAGCTCACGCAGTAGTCTCCGGCGCGCGCGCACATCTTCGTATAGACACACATATAGGTGTAGTCAGCAGAGGCACTACAGGCAGCAGTCCAATCAGCTTGAAACGACGCGCGCGCTCGCTCCGCAGACGGCATGGCATGACTCATGCGGCTGCTCTCCCCCACCCGTATATACGCGCTCCCCCGTAAGACTATAGCGCAACACACAGATATCCGCGAGAGACTCGCTCCTCATCTGCTCCGCGTGGGCGCTTCTCTGTGTGCTGCAGCTGCTGCCGACGCGGGCCTCGCTCTCGCTGGAAGTCGACTCGAGCCTGCGCAGACGATCGGAGAGCCTCGAGGGCACGGCCCAGGTGGTCGTCCTACCGGAGCCGGCGCTCGCTCCCGGCACTGGCCCGACCTCCGGGCTCCAGTCATCCGCGAGCCAGCCGAGCGCCGAGCAGCCGGTACTCCAGTCGAGCACCACCACCAGGCATCGCCGACACCTATCCGCCTGCGGCACCATACAGCCCAGCCAGAACGCCAACATGGACTCGAGGTGAGAGAGAAGAGAGCGAGTGAGCTCGCCACCGCCTCTTTCCCTTTCTTTTCTCCTCTTCTTCTTCTCCTTGCTCTTCCTTCTTGCACTTCTCTCATTCGCGCGACGAGACTCGGTCCTTCTCCGCCGAGATTCTTGCTGTTTTAGCTGGATAAAGCGAGGATATTCATTTCAAACTTTTGTTTTTAACAATAAGACGCATTTAAAGTCTGAGAATGAAAAAAAGGAAATATTTCATTGTGTGTCTCAAAGGGCTGGAGATGCGACAAAGGCACCTGTTTAACATTTATCTACACTGCAACTTAAACTTTCGGCTTTTGACACTTTAGCGCCCGCATATATGCTTATTTCATTATCTCTATTTCCGTTTTCTTTCTTTTTTCTTTTACAAAATGATGAGCCAAGATTGTTTGTAATATTAATTGGGAATGCATCGGACTTATCTTATCTGATTAAAAACTTTGGGTTTAACAATTCCGATAAAACTGAATCATATACTTTGTATCTAAGAATTCTGGCAATGTTGACTTAACTTCTACGGATACACCCAACTCCAATCATTCATTGTCTTTTTATTATTCATATTAAAGTTTAAACAATTGAAAAAAGAAGAAATTATATTTTTATATTGAACAATTAAAATTTATAGCTTAGACCAGACTACTTCTCGTAGTAATTGATCGTTTCTAATAACCAATTAAGAACAAGTTATAAAAGCCTTTTATTCGAAGATGATATCGAGCTTGAAAAAAAAAGTATTTGAAAAAAGAGCAAAGACTCTCGAACGTTGACCTATCGATTCACCGGGAGGATATCGGAAGTATCGGAAAAACATTTTCATCTTTTTCGGCTTAACACCTCGCACTTTAAAAGAACTATTAAAGCTGGATCTTGGAGTTTTTCATAAAAATGTTACGAGCGAACTTGAAAAGACTTTATTTTGCTAAACCAAAAGTTCCATAATTTTGAAAAAACATAAATCTCCTCTCGCATTGAAAAAGAAAACAAACTTACAACAATCCTATTTAACTCCGTCCAGCCTATTATCGGAGGAGCTCGCCGCGGCAGTGGAGAACCTGGTGATGCTCCCGAGCAGCATACCAGGGACGACCGTGGCCTCGAGCGCGGCCTCGGAGAGCCTGAGCCGGGACAGCGCGGACAGTAGCAACGAGGCGATCCACGACTACGCGGAGATCTACACGCCGAGCCGCGAGGGCGTAGCCTGGACCGGCCAGCCGAGCATCCCCGAGGCCGGGGCCCAGCCGCAACAGCAGCCACAGCAGCAGCAGGCCCAGGCCCAGACGGAGGTTGGCACGCCCCGGCCGCCCACGCCGCCGCTCCACCGCTTCCCCAGCTGGGAGGCCAAGATCTACCAGGTGGCCGACGGCGGCCTCGGCATTGGCCCACCGACGAACGACGACTCCGCTCCCTCGACCACGACCAACACCAGCTCCTCCAAGCACTCGCACGCCGGGCACAACGCGCACAACAGCCTCCAGGGCTACTGCGACATATCCGTGCCCGTTTACGCTACCGTCAAAGGTCAGTGCTCGAAGCCAACCTATCCAAGCTGCGATATTCTAGCAGACGCGATCTCTCATTTCTCTCGTTCATTTGTTTTATTCATTATCGCATGACGCGCAGGCCGAGCCAGCCAGATCAGGTCGATGCCGTTCGGCGACAGCTCGGACGACAGCTCCGACGGGGAGGAGCACCAAAATCAGACGGAGACGAACACGCGGATAACGAACAGCTCGTCGGACAACACCGACTCGTCCCTCGGCAGCGGCAGCAGTCCCTCCAAGAGCGTCAAAACGACGAGCAGCATGAGCCCGGCGAAGCGGAGCTCCAGCGGCTCGCCCAGCAAGAGCGTCAAGCGCGGTAAGCCGAGCATAAACCTTGGGCCCCTCTCCCCCCAGCCGACGACGAAGGCGGGCTCTCGTTGTCACGAAAAGCTCTCCCTCTGTGCTTTCTTTCTAATCTGCAGACATATCTTTAGAATCCGGCCTGTCGGAGGACTACGCCATACCGCCGGACGCCCTGAGCTCGACCTCGCTCGAGTCGAGCATGCCCAGCCTACTGATGCGCGTCTCCGGCGAGAGCCCGAAGCGGCTCGAGTCCCTCGAGAAGGCCGGCCACTTGGCCAAGCTCGGCGGCAAGCTCAAGACCTGGCGCAAGCGCTACTTCGTCCTGAAGAACGGAGTGCTCTGCTACTGGAAGAGCCAGAACGACGTTAATCGCAAGCCCCAAGGGCAAATCCTGCTCGACGACGTCTGCAGGATCAACAGGGCCGAGGGCGCGGCGACGTTCGAGATAGCCACTGGGAAGAAGACTTATTATCTGACGGCCGACTGCATAGCCACGATGGAGGACTGGATACGCGTCCTCCAGAACGTCCAGAGGCGAAACGCGACGAAGCTGCTGCTCAGTCGGGAGGACAATAAGCCGACGATACAGGGCTGGCTGACCAAGGTGAAGAATGGACACGCGAAGAAGTGCTGGTGCGTTCTCATCGGCAAGATGTTCCTCTACTTCAAGTGCCCCAACGATATGGTGAGTGGATAGACACCTGGAGCAGCTGAAATGCCTCTTGGCGAATCGACTAACGATCGAATGCTCCCTCCGTAGAACCCGATCGGCCAGATCAACATGCGGGACGCCAGAGTGGAGGAGGTCGAGCACGTGAGCGACAGCGACAGCGAGGAGCGCGACTCGGAAAGCGGTAACGAGCACACTATCGGCATCTTCCCGTCGCATCAGGGGCCCACCTACCTCCTCATGCAGCACAAGCAGGACAAGGACAACTGGCTCTACCACCTGACGGTCGTGTCGGGCGGCGGGCCCAGTGCCGGCACCCAGTACGAGCAGCTCGTCCAGCGGCTCATGGAGACCGACGGCGAGCCGAACTGCGTCCTCTGGAGGCATCCCCTCCTCCTCCACGCCAAGGAGAATATCACGAGCCCGCTGACCAGCCTCACCTCCGAGACCCTGCAAACCGAGGCTGTCAAGCTGTTTAAGGTGAGTCGGCTAACGCTGATGAGAAGGAGGCGCGAGCGCGGACGAGAGGCAATGCGGGAATTTTATTTTTCAGGCGGTCCAGCTGTTCATGTCGGTGGCGGTCGAGCAGGCCGGCATCGATTACCACGTCGTACTCGCCCAGAACGCCCTGCAGCAGTGCCTCGACCAGCCCGAGCTACAGTCCGAATTCATATGCGCTTTGGTCAAGCAGACAAGTAGGCACACGCAGCACCGATTGGGCGTACAGGTAAAAAAGGCCGCAAGACTTGTGTCGCTGGGCACTGCGCGCGTTGTAAGTCCTGCTTATTGTTTAACAAACGAATCTACACTCGAAACCAGCCCGACGCACAGTTTCCACGTATGTTGAGCTTTAGCTCGAGTATTTTGATTTTCGAAACTTTTTTTAAATGATTTTCCTGCTAAACTTTTTCATGAATTAACTTTTTTTTTTTATGAAACTGTGCATCGGGTACACTTGGTCAAGTATGAAGGCTAATGTTTTGTTTTCCCAATTGGTTTTTGGGACTTGTAAAAATTTTGTTTTTCTAAAAACAGAAATTTTTGCAACGTCAAGGATTTGTTTTAAATGTTGCCGTTACTGTAGATTAACACTTTTAATATTTGAGAATTTTTCTGCGAGAATCCATTTATATTTGGTGATTGATGTAGTTTTGAATGTGGTTATATTTGTCCACTAATCACAATTAACAGAAATTAAACTAGTCAAAGCACAATTTTAACGACACGATTATACTTGACGAAGTTAACAATAATTTAAGTTACAAAACCACTGATCACGTTTCATTTTCATTTGCTGCTTTATATGTGCTGCCGCCAATATCGTTCACGATCACATGTTGCATGTTTTTCAACTGTGTTACATCTATTTATATCATTTTAACACTGTCCGTTACATATACTACGAAAGAGTAGAGTCGACAAACAATTTACCGTTTTTCAAACTTCATAGTTTTTTTTCTTACTGATACAATGTAACAATCATGTAAAAATATGAATCGTAATCTTTTTTGTAGAATAATTTTTTTCAAGTGGATAAAATCAATTTGATAAAGATTGAGCAATTACAAAATATATGAAATATTGTTTATCGACTCTAACATAAAATGCTTTAAAATTAAATCAGCCATATACTTTCTAATATCACTCAACGCCCAAAACGTCCGATCACGCGAGTCAAACGTACATTGACGCTAATTCTTTTTATCAGCCGCTTGTCACGAGTAAAATCGTCAAGATGAAATATTGTTGGCATTAAAATAAAATCATACATGCATTACAAGAAGTCAAAGTACGTTTAATGACACGCACACATGCAGAATGGTATGTTGGTGTACATGAAAAAGATAAATCACACACAAAAAAGACATTCTTTTTTAGACTCTCTTTCTCGATTTTTTGTTCGTTCTCCTTTTGATTTACTTCACATTATATGCCTTCCATTCATAGTTTGTTATGTCCTTGACTTTTTGATTACCAGCCTCGTTTTTCAACATAGCTCTTTTATTGTTTATTTTTCCTTTTTTTTAATATAGATATAATACGATTATGACCACTTGTGTTTACTGAATGCCGCTTAGAGACTTGAATTTATTAGTGGCAGATTTTTTTGAAAAAATTGGCACTAAAAGCTCGAGATTTTCGATGTAGAAGTAAGCATCTTTTACTCCTAGTTTTTTGTTTAATTAGGATGCTCGATTATGTAACTGCGCTTCATTGAGAGCTATGGAAGGTTTTTTTTTACAAAATTTACAATAGTTCCATCTTATATTTTCTGTTTCATTAAAGCTTATAAAATTGATCCATTATGTTACAAGCGCCAATGTCTTTTTTACTTGACTCTTTTTACTTTCTCTCTCTTTCTCTCTTTCTCAATCGTAATAGGTTTTAATCATTAGCAAGCGGTATTTTGACGGTCAATAGCCCGGAATATTAAATTATTACTTTGTAAGAAATAACAATCGAGATTTTGCAGTGGCCCTCTTCAACTCCCATAATTTGCTTTTACTAACTGAAGGAAAAGAGTTTGGCCATTTTACAAGTAATTCATCTTTATTATGGTGCATCGTAGCTCGATTAATTAAGGTCTGTGAGAAACGGAATTAAAGTAATAAATATTAAATCACCTTAACAATTAAAATTAAACATTAAAAAAAAAATTTATTCGGTTCTGTGCAAATAGTTTAAATTAATCCAAACCCTAAAATTTTAACTCTTTCCTTAATCGAATTGAGCTATAAACTACATAAGCAAAATTATCATCTGCATTACCGTTGATAAACGAGCATAATTGGATAAAAAAAAAAGAAAAGCAAGACATACAAAGGGACAAAACGAATGATTGGCATAGACTCGCGGTTAAAACTGCGCGAAATCTATGAAAACGTGTGTCAAACACTCGAGATGGGGAGAATTAAAGAAAGAGAGATTGTCAGGCGCGTATTCGTAAGGGTTTCTCGAGGGTTACAAGGGCGGAAAGGGTCTCGAATAGATGTCAGTCCGGCTCGTACTCCCAGTATGGGTATTAGCCAAGTACGCCAGCATACCACTGATAATTGCAGCAACTCCTGCTGTGTGCGACGCAATCGCTGTTCACGTGCGATACGCAGGGCCCCGGGACAAGCGGGGCCGGCGATAACGCGGACGCTCAGTCGACCGCATCGAGCTCACACAGTCCCCCGCTCGCGCAGGGCCACTCCTCCTCGAATCTCCTCGACTGCAAGACCAATCCGGCGCAGTACGTCCTCGTCCAGGGCTGGCAGCTGCTCGCCCTCGCCGTCTCGCTCTTCCTGCCGCGCAACAACCGGCTGCTCTGGTACCTCAAGCTCCATCTCCAGCGGAACGCCGACACCAAGTGAGTTGTCCCTCGCCTCGCTATACTTTCCTGTCGATCATTGTCACCCTCTACGATGCTCCGTATTCTCTCGATTGCAGAAGCGAGTGCGGCAAGTACGCGGCCTACTGCGAGCGGGCGCTCGAGCGGACCCTGCAGAACGGCTGCCGGGAGGTCAAGCCCTCGCGCATGGAGGTCCTCTCGATCCTGCTGAAGAACCCCTACCACCACTCGCTGCCCCACGCCATACCCGTGCACTTCCTCAACGGCACCTACCAGGTCGTCAGCTTCGACGGCAGCACGACCATCGAGGAATTTCTCTCGACGCTCAACCAGGAGATCGGATGCCGGGAGGCCCATCAGTCTGGATTCACTCTATTCAGCGACGATCCTATCGAGAAGGATCTCGAGCACTTTATCGATCTCCAGGCTAAGGTATGCCACTATCGGCTTTCCTTCTTTCAAATGTTTCAATTTTTACGGATTACAAAGTAAAGCAGCACTCTTCATTTCCAGCTCTGCGACATCATATCGAAATGGGAGACTGCGCTGCGGGAGAAGGGCTCGGGCAAATTCGAGAACACCCGGGTTATTCAGCTGACGTTCAAGTCCCGCTGCTATTGGCGACACGCGGCCAAGATGGAGACCGACCGGGAGCGGCTGCTGCTCTGTTACCAAGTTAATCAGCAGGTCGTTCAGGGCAAGTTCCCGCTTAATCGCGATCTCGCCTTCGAGCTCGCTGGCCTTATGGCTCAGGTAAAATAAACTTTGAGACGCAAAGCTTTTGGCAGAGCGCTTAGCACGCGAGAAATTCAACGCAAACTTTGGCACGCAGATCGACTACGGAGAGTACAACGCGGAGAAGGCACGAGGCAGCGGCAGCAATCCTCATCATTTGGTGCTCCAAGCGCTCGACAAATTTTTTCCAGTCAGATATCGCTCTAACATCACGGCGGATCAGTTGAGGTAAGCTCCATTTGTGCTTGCACGTTGACCGATCGGCACTACGGTAGATTAACGTGATGTTGCGCGTTTAGGGAGCTGCAGGACAAGCTGCAGGAAAAGTGGATGTCGTTGAAAGGTCGCAGCATCGTCGACTGCGTGAGAATCTACTTGACCTGCACGAGAAAGTGGCCGTTCTTCGGTGCGACGCTTTATCAAGCGAAGGTGATCTATTTGTTACCGACTGCGGTCAGTTAATGTAAAATTTGAGAAATATTGAAAATTTAATCGTTCGTTCGTCTTGCAGATCAAGCAACCCGATCCAGCGACCGTGTGGATCGCCGTATCGGAGGATAGCGTAACGCTACTCGAATTGCAAACGTTCGCTGTGATGTGCCGGTACAACTACGCGAATATCGTTACATTCGGCGGATGCCTCGACGACTTCATGCTCGTCGCCTGTCCGGACGAAGGAGCTGCCGAACAAAAGCTTCTCTTCGCCCTCAGCAAGCCTAAGGTACGGAACTTGTCTTTCTTGCTCATCAGTATTATCGGCCAATGTATAAAATAATAATATTAATTTCGTTTGCAGATATTGGAAATCACTTTGCTCATTGCGGATTACATGAATGCCCTTGGCCACACGTTACCCGGGACGCCGCAGATGAACACTTTAACGCGAAACGGATCGCATCGCTCGATAAAATCGACTTTACGGACAGCAACTGGTATATGTTCAACTGATATATCCTAAAAATCTCTGATAGGAATATCAAGTTAAGATGCAAAAATTACTTACTTGGATTGCCAGTTTTTTATTTTTCAAACTTTATTGTTAAGCGAACGATTAATTTTTGTTTCAAGCCAAGACATCTTTTGATTAACAATTTATTAATCACGCTTGTTTCTGGAGATTTGACAATAATAGCACTTTGGACAATAGCTCAAATTAAAAGCATCCACGTAGATATGACGCCTGCGTCGCCGAGCAAAATCAGATAAATTGAACAAACTCGTTTGGTTTTAGGTTCAAGCTGTCTGCCGACGCAGCCTGACATCTTGAAATCTACGCCTGATCACCAGCGGCCATGAGATAGCAGTTTGAATCGTTCGGAAGACTTTGAACTATTTTACATGTGCAAACAATCTGGTTCCGTAAAAGCTGTACGTTATTCGAAGGTACTAAAGCATACCTCTTAGACTTTATACATATAGAAATGCGTTTGTAAATAAATAAATGGCGTAATCGAACACGATAATCAGATGGTTATATGCACTAATTGTGTTGTAACTTATAAACATGTGGAGAAATGAATAATTAACCCGCAGCGTATACAAATCGAGAAGAAGGACACTGCCTAATAATTTAGACAAATTTTAAGACGCGAATGCAATGTGAATTCGAATCGTTAACGAATGACATTTTAAAAGATATGCTGAAGGATGCAGCTTTGTTTTGTCGTGCTCGGGTGAAGTTTTTGCTACGCTATATTTATACTCCTCGAGAGACGTGTTGAAAAGTAACATTGTATATAGTAGTAGATAGCATACTGAATGTTTAGAAAATTAAGAAGACAACGTGATGTGGTTAGAATTTGCAATTTTGAAGAAGTGAATAAGGCTTCAAGCACTTTCGTAATTTATAAAAGTCATGTTTGACTTTATTCTAACTTTTAATTTAATTGAAGAAAATGCAAAACTTGCACTACGGAAATCATTATAGAATTGTATACAAATTCGAAAATAGCACTTTTTTAATTATTACAACGTTAAGACTTTTAGAAAAAATATTTATTCTTGCCAAGATTTTTTTAAAAAAGAAAAGATTTGTTTTAAATAATTTGTATACACTTGTAAGATAGATCTGGATATCTTGCAGTTCGATATAAAACTTAGATGCCACTCACACATGCATATTTTAGTTAATGAACATATAATATTTTATTTCATGTTTAGTTCATTGCTCTTAGGCTTCAAATATTTATATCGATTGAATATTGCTGATACTTTTGTATATACAAAAATATACTATTTTACGAGATGAAATCATTTTTTTACGTTTTATCAATCAAAATTATTTTCAGGCGCGAATTAAATGATATTGATTAAAAATACTCTTAAATTATATAAATAGAGAATTTGGAACAGCGGAAAAACTGTATAAGTGTAATTGTATACTAATGAACCATGTACTACGTAATCAAATGCAATCTTCTAATTACATACGTCCAACTACAAATATCATTTTATCAACAAGAGCGCAGCTCGAATTAGGCAGAAATATGCTAATATTTGAAAAAGAGAGATTATCATTTTGTGTCATAATTCATTCGCTGAAGGCCATCACATTTATTTTTCATAGATTTTTAGTCAAATACGAGAGTGTAAAATGCCATAAATGCAGGGTGCCTAAAAAAATTAATTAATAATTAATGACATGAAAAATAATATCTTTATAAGTACTGCAACTGTTGATTGCGCCTACCTTGACTATTTTTCGTGCTGTTTCTTCTGATCCGTTTTCGAGAGCTTTTCCTGGTTCTCTTTCTGTTAAAGTTTATTATTATTCTGGCTATTTCTGATTAAATGATCCTTCCATGAAGTTGGCATGCTCGAAGTTGGACTGCTGAAAGTTGACTGATTACTGAATAATAAGCTACATTGAATAGCTGGCAAGTTAAATCCCATTTTAGGGAAAAGTCACTCTACTTCATAAACCCTAAGATTAATTTCTCCGAACAGTTGCCTAAATGAATTATCACTTTTCATTCCCCTCAATTCTCCCCTAATTCTTCTGCTGGCCTTCTTGGCTTTATTCATGCAAGCCCTTCGTGTATGACCTAATAAGCAACGATCGCACTTATTAATACTAAAGCAAACTTTTGTTATTCTGAAATTAGCTAGTCTTGAGCAGACGGAGGTTGAGTGGTTTGATTTTCAACAGGATCAAGAATTTTGTCTTAGATTTTCCTGTCGGAATGAGAAGCTACGACGCTAAAAAGAAAACTCGAAAAAAAAGGCGATGCCATAATTTTACTTTTGAAGAAGCAAGATGTGCCCGTACGATTTGCTTCTCCAATTGTAAAAAGTTTATTAAATTGCTTAATTTATATTAAGCAGATTTTTATTTGATTGTATGGTGGAGAGACGTGACCAAATAGCCATAAAAAAACGAGTTTTCAAGAGGATAAAATCACTTGATAACCCGACTTTAGTGCAAATTTGTTTTTACTATATGTTAAGAAAATTTTAAAATAACAATGTTATTTCATGTTTTCGAAGCTCTGGTTTTCATGATGAACTTTATAAAGTACTTTTACTTTTAAATTTTGAATTGTTAATAATAAACAAATACTTTGATATTGTTAAAATAATTCGATGAAAATATTGTCTGGATAAGCTTTGTGTAAAAATGTATTTGCAATAAAAAAACTTTTTATTAAGAGCGTATTTAAAACACTACTGACATTATTATTACTATTATTATTATTTATTACATACAATCGTAGAGTGAGTTTTCTTAATTTTTAGTACGAACATTGTATATTTGATAACTGTAAGAAGTGAAGGTGATTGTGTCCTCTTACGTTTAAGAATGTATAAAGAAAATGCATTTTTTGTACTACTAGAAAATGTGAAAAATTTAAATGCACTCCCCTTTGTTAATGCGGAAATTTTATACGCAAATATTCGTTAAAAGCCCAGATTAACTACACCAAGTCTTCCTTTTAAATGTTATATATGCTGCAATCGAGAAACGAAGTTTGAAGGGCTCTTGAAGTTCGTAGGTAGTAATCTACGAAACGATTATCATACATAACAGTCAAAGGAGACGTAAAGAATAATGTCTTACGTTGAAATTATAGAGTATACGGTAACAATTTTGCGTTAAAATTTTGTTGAAATTTTGTAAGGAAACTTTTTAGACGCGAAGAATACACAGATTAATTTGACAGCGTGTATCTAATAAACGTGGTTACACATCACAAATAGAAGATATATTATGATGCTTCGAAGGGAGACAGTGGTACAAAAAAAAATAAAAGATTATTAAGAGGAAAAGAACGACATTTTGTCCTTAATTTTTTATCTAACAAGAGAATTCGTAATGAGAACGGTGCTTGACACCTTTATACATAGACGAAAACTGTGTGATGCAAACATAATTAATATTGTACATAATTATTATTGTATTAAAGCAGATATATATAGATATATAATCGAAATCGTAATAGATTTTAAAGTACCACTCGGTAATATGATTTACAGAAAAAAAAGAAAAGAAACAGGAGACTAAACAATATAGCAACATTGCAGAAGAAAAGATGAACTGTGCATTCTGTAGTTCTTTATTATTTATTTGTAATGACGCTAGAAGCGTATGTGAACGTATACAACAGAATTTATGATATATTGTACTATTGTACAAAATAAATATATTAAACTCGACTGTCTAAGCTATTATTTATTTGAAACACTTGTACACTCTTTGTTTTTCCACTCCTCATAATAAACAAAATTATTACCTGATATTTTTGTATTTATGAAATTTTATACTTTAAGGTTTTTATGAGCCTGTACTTAAGTATAGTAGAACTCGATTTGCCAATAAATACATTATGAAGAAGAGTTCTGTGGGTGGCATTTTCGCCTTAGTTGCAAATACACAAGAATTACCACCTACTGAGAACTTCTTTCTTCGCATTAAGTAATATAGCTGAGAAAATTGAAGATGGCAACGGGGTTTATTCGAGATGCTTTGG
Organism: Anagyrus pseudococci; assembly: GCA_030522585.1. Lineage (NCBI taxonomy): Eukaryota > Metazoa > Arthropoda > Insecta > Hymenoptera > Encyrtidae > Anagyrus > Anagyrus pseudococci. The sequence continues at coordinate 75,017 of JAPYYQ010000021.1, read as the reverse complement.
ATGAGCCTCGATTTGTCGTGGCATTCGTTTTCTAGCTTTCCTTGCTGTCGCAACAACTACATTGCAACTGTTGTATTTTACGATTATTATAATTTTTATTCGTAAACTATTGATCTATAGATAATTAAGATGGAGCTGCAAGAATTGCCTCGATTAAAATTTAAGATGAAACGACCAAGAGAATCTAAATACCCAAAGTCAGGTATGTACTACAGCTAAGCAAGTTTAAAATCAACTCGTATTCTTTGTACCCTTTTATCGCGTATTTTTTTTTTAATTCTTAAACACTTATTACGGAAATGCTAGACAATAAGTGGGCGGAACGGAAATGCTAATCGTATAAAAATAGCGAAAACACGTTTACTGATAATTGTATTACTCAGAGCCAGTTATCGTTGCTGAACTCCGAAAAATTCGCTTTGGATTCAACGTTAAAACAATGACGTGCCCGTACTGTCGAACGAATATTACGACAAAGATAGAAGTCAGAACAACTGTGTGGACTCATCTTGCAGCTGTGGCTTTGTGCCTGATATGGTAATCTTTGTTTTTATTAAAAAAATTCCTATAAAGAAAAAAAAAATAAAAATCCTGCGTGTATTATGCCACAGCCATTCTTTTATTGATAAATCAATACTTTTTACAGCCTCTGTCCGTTCGTACCGTGCGTCTACGGTAGCAAGAACTGCTTGACTCTCAAGCATTATTGCTGTAATTGCGACCGGTATTTGGGAGAGACAGGATTCCTCCCTTTCTTAAGAAGACGACGACGTCACGACAAGTGAATTCGGTCGTTTTAAAATTCGAATAAAAAAAAAACCTGTTTAAAGCAACAATTCTTATTTATTGCCTTTTATCATTTAAAATTTATCATACGTGTATCAATTACATTTATAGAACTGGTATCAAGTAAGCTATTTATATGAATCGACTCATGGAGTGATATATATAGGATACTGTCAGTTGTCATCCGGTGTCAACGTTACGATCTCGATTTAATCAGCATAAACTAGATCAACTCGTTACAAAACTTGTAATTAATGCCGCGAAACTATGGAAAAATCAAATTTGCTTAAGATATAATGCCAAATTCCCGAACAAAGGCATAAATACATTAGCCGTGAAAATTTTTATCCTGCCAAGGCATATTTGATAGTAAGCCGAATCGTAATCACTTAAAATAGAAAAAAAGCGTGTATCAGAAAGGTATCCGATACCCACAAGAAACTAATACTTTGGGCTGAACGATAACGAGAAGACGCTTACACAACACAAATGGCCCAAGCTCTCTTCTCATACGTTCTGCCATTGGTACACAAAGAAAGACAGAGAGAAAGAAAGAGAGAGAGAGAAGGAGATAGGAAGAGGGCCGTCTCTCAGGGTCGTAGAAAGCGGCGCACCGTGCGTTCACGCAGCGACGATCTGGTTCCAACGACCTCAGTCTCCCAACGGCCGTCGACGTGATCGCATACATACATAGGCTCAGAGCGCTGCTTTCTCACTTGACGAGACGGATTTCTTTTTTTTCTGCCTGTAACCGAATATTATTTATTTTTAATCGACAACAGGCTGCTCTTGTCGCTTGATACGCTAAAGTACCGCGAGTTTTTTCTTGTGCCATCTCACTTAGCTTCTGGTAAATTAAATACAAGTAAGTGAAAAAATTGTATAGCTGATTTTCAAGAGTGAAATTCGCGTACCGCCGATAAATTCTTTGTTTCTCTTTTGGTGGTCACGTGACGTTATTATGGGAGCCGCCCGATGACTCATTCCGAAAAACCCAAATCGCTACGTCACAAAAATTGCCGCACAAACACAGAGAGAGAGAGAGGCACGCGCGTGCGTGCTTAGCTCCGTTTCTTATCCTCGCTCAGTCTCGCTATACGTGACTTATTTATCAATGACACTAATGGTTATCTAAACACCCATGGCCAAGATGGTTAATAATTTTGAAGTTGAACAAAAATCTTTAAAGCGATCGGATTTTTATTCGCAATAAACTGTTATTTTTACCGCTACGCGTTCGGCAGATAAATTATCGGGTATAACGGATTTGTACTGTGTTGATGATAATGTTGTGTTAAAAAATTAATGAACAAAAATAAAATAATATAAAATAAGAAGCAGAAATTTAAGAAACGGGTAAGACCGGCATAAATTCACAAAAAAATTCATTTTAATCAAGCTTACGGCTTGTGTACATAAACTAGTTTATAATTATTAGTAGGGATAAAAACAAACTTAGTCATCAGTAAATGAATGCATGCATTAATTGCGATTGATTTCATCATTTTCGTAAATCAGTGTTGCGTGTAGTTACTTTTTGATTAAAATAATAAAAACCTTGGTTTCCTTTTTTTTTTGTAAAAAAAAAACTAAAAAACGTTATAGTTTTTGTAGCTGAAAATAACACATTTTTCAGATTACAAGATGAGTAAAGGACAAGGACCCCCTCCTCAATATCCACAAGCCCCTCCTCCGGGCTTTACGAACCCGCCGGCTTACAGTGCAGTAGCACCGCAACAACAAGGTACGAAAGAAAACGGCTATATTGTACTGTTTTTTTTTATTTCCCATTGCAATATAATTAATTTATTATGAATTTCTTTTCCAACAGCACCGACTGTTGTCATCGTGCAAGGTGCAGCTTTTGGACCAGAACCTCAGCGCCTGAACTGCCCGCATTGTCATGCCAGCATTACAACTAGAATCGACGTTGCCCCAACGGGAATGACACATCTTGCTTTCCTTCTTTGCTGTCTCTTCGGGTAAGTTAAAACATAATGGCAAAACTTGCCTTTTACCGATACGTCAACGATAACTTTTTAAAATTCTTATTTTCGATTGATCTTACAGCTGCTTCTGTTGCGCGCCTTGCATTTACTGCGTAGACGACTTCCAGGCGAAAAAACACTACTGTCCAAAGTGCAACAGATATCTCGGTCAAGACGGCTGCAATTAAAAAATGCGTCTTCGGCCTAAACGCGATCTGTTCATAGAAACAATAAAACCGTACCTTTGGCAAAACAATGCAAAACTTATTAAAACTAAACAATGACAGCAAACGAAACATAAGCTATTTTGAATATCGCTTGAAAATGGTGATGCAGGTACGGAGTCTACTTATCGTTTCTCAGTGTCAAAATGAGAGTTGCATCTCGCATCAACAAAAAAACTTTTACATGACTTTTAAGTGCTTCACATGTATAAATAATCCAATCTGATGTGAGCTCGAGTAACGTTGCCATATACTGTAAGCGAAAGATACAGTTTTGTTTTAACGTACAAGGGTGATACTTTGAAAAATTTATAAAGTTGTAAGTTGAATTTTTGTCTACGGAAAATATATTATTATCTTAAGAATTTTATCCGTAGCCAAGATTGCGGATTATTTATAATTATTTTTATTATTATTAATTTAAACTATTTTTTTACAAGACGCGACTGTGTATAGATACATAGGACGTGTGACTATATGATAACAAGCATCGATTGACTCTGAAACATTACTGTAATAATGACCTCAAGTATAATTGAATAAAAAGCAATTTCATAATGTTAATTTGCTAGTTGTACTAAATTAAGACCTGCCATTTATTAAGTTACTTACTCATAATGAATATAAATAAATTATTGATAAGTATTACTCATAGCTTTGCACTTGTTAGTTATCAACTTATGACGTCAAGTCTTCCAGTACGATTAGTATATGCATAAAGCTATCATGTCGAAAATAATATGAAATCGATGATTTAGCAATTTTCAGTTAAACAAAATATTTAAGAAATATTATTCAGTCGGAACTTAATACTCTTAATCAGCAACTAACATTTTAAACACAAAGCATATTCATTAAATGCCGAACATAAGAGATCGACTTGAAAGATGACGAAAAAAATCAATTTTGCGCGACACAAACGCCTCTCGACTCTCGCATCCGTTACGATTCTCGCGTATATGCACCCAGAGGTATACGCATAGAAAAGAAGCTTCCGGATCGCAGTAATCTAGAAGATGCGCGCGCAGAAATGAGGTAGCGCTATATACCAGTAAGCCCCGCCACTCGATGCACTCAGTTTTGCAGCAGCTGCCGAAACAGTTGCATCGCAGCCCGGAGCGCTAATTTTTATTTTTCGTCCACTCGCTGATTGATTTGTTTATAGGGTGCGTGCGCGCGCGCGTGTGTGTGTAGAATTTTTATCGCAACAGGTGGGGTGGCAATTCACGTTTGTTTTGCCGATACTCGTCCAATAACACTGGCTCTATCTAATCTTTTGATAAATTAAAAGGAGGTGAGTAAAAACATTTCGGTAATATAATATAATTAAAGGTTGTTATGGAATTCGATCTGTATACTGGTAGCTCCTTCGTTATTAAAATTATTTCTTATCTGTACTGTAAAGTATGAAAATTAACAGATGCAATGTTAAATAAAAAAAACAAGTTCCCTAGCAACTATTACTAAATAAAAATGAAATTGTACCTTTGAAATTTAATCTACAAATATGAGCATAACGTTTTGACGATGTATCAAATTTTATCGCGCAATATTGAGACTTTTTCCTCCTAAGTTGATCCTTAAGAAAAAAGTCACGTCGTCAACAAGCGTATATAATAAAGTTTATTTTTAAGCCCGCAAATTCTACCAGCGTCATTCCATCTTATATATACGAATATCTAAAAGAACGGGAAAACACGTTTAAAAAAATTTTGTATTTAAAAAACCCGAGAGAGAGAGAGAAGCAAAGGATTGAACATTTAGCGCTTATGTTTATTTACATTTCAAAATATGCCGTAAAAAATTTCGTATCTTATCAGGCACTCGAAATATTATGATTCACCGACGTTTAGATATATAAATTAGCTTAGTTTTATCCTTCGTTAAATTCGTTTTCTTCAAGCGCCTACAGCCAGCAAAACAACTCGGCGCGGCGCTCTTGGAATATTAAGGCAAGAAAAAAAAAAACGCGCAGAATACGTCAGGAAACATCTCATTTTTCTTCCTCTTTGCGTACGTATCGATTTTCACTGGCACCGGCTAGACACAGGGAGCGCGTGCCGACGCCGCGATTACTTTCTCTCTCGCTCGATCTTAGCAGCTGCCCAAAGGTCTCGGAAGCCACGTTTTACGGCGTAGTATATGTGTATACGTGTATTAAACAGCGACGAGAAAGAGCAAAAGATATCCTACGAAGCCCCGGCGTCGGTGTCGCGAGCACAGGGGGACGCGCGCGCGAGAGAGGCACGGGAAGCGCTTCTCTGTGTACGTGTGACGTCAAGTAACCAGCACCGCGATCAATAGTTTAAGACCGCGGCACATATAGCATAGTGCGCTGCAACGTGGTCGAGCTAACGAGTTTGAGTTATAGTCGTCCGTGCGTTTGTTGAAAGCGCAGGCTGTATCGTTGGCTCCTGACAAGCTACTCCGTCGCATTATCGCGCTCTCTCTTTATCGAGCTTTATCTCCAGCTCTCCTTATCTCGATAACACAGCGTTTTTCCCACCTGCACACAAACTAACGAGCCGATATAGAATGTCGAAATTCAAGCATATCTTGCCGGTGGCTCGAGGAGGAGCCAACGAAAAAGAAAATCACACGTAACAAAGTGCGCCCGACGTTCAGTATCGAATAGATTCGTGAGCAGCTAGCACGTGTTGACTCTACCTGTAGCACTGGCTGCAGGGGAAAGGTGTGCCGCAGCGTACGAGTTCGTTTACACCGCGCCCCCTCCGACGTATATATCCGCAGACACACACACACACCGAGCTGCCGACACTGTGCCGCTCGATATTGCGAGATAGCACGCGCACATTGCAAATTAAAAAGTCCGCATTAGGTTTCGAGACGACGAGAGAAGACGAATGTTTGCCAACATCGTATAGCCTGACTCTCTGCAGGTAAAATTGTTCAAAGTTTGTACGGTTTGCCGTTGATCTGACGATAACGAAAAAAAAAGATGGTTTTTTGTTTGTTTCTTTGAGAAATTTTGGTATTCATGATTTAACCGCATTGCACGCGAATTCCCGATTATTTGGCAATGACCGAAGAGAGCTAAAATTAGAATTCTTTTCATTAACGAGATCTTGAACTGAAATCAAGCGCTAACAATACCAATGCAATCGATACTGCCAAACGGAGGTCAGATTCAACATTGATCCTGTTCATCGAAAACCCATAGAAAACCAGCGAGAAACAGAATTTCCAATAGTAATTCAGTGTCAGCGTACGATTTCCAGCTCATGTACATCTAACGTCACAAACTCGTCCCGTAATAATAAATCTGAGAATACACGCGCTCTCGTTGCGCAAGGCCGCGCAGTCATATCACGTAAGGTTCAACGAATCGCGAAAGCCGCGTTGCATAGACCGCGGCTGACTCATTGCGGAAAGTGCGCTTGTGCATCGTCTACGTCACGCGCGCTCGGTGCAGCGCAGACATAACGTAGACGCACGTGCTTGGTCCACGTACGCTTTTGTCGGGTTGACTCGAATTTTTTTTTTTGCTCACTTTGTCTCGGATGACTCATCGACGCTAGTGGGTTATCTATGCGCCCGATTGCGAGATCGCTGGTAAGATGTCGCGAGATGGGAAAATACGCAATGCCGGTGATGATAGCGATGTCAGTATAAGTGTCGGATCTGACTGTTAGGTCTTGTGCTGACTCCTCTCGAGTTCATGAGAGTCGTTTACTCGGATTCTTAAAATGTTTGGAATATTAACAAATGGAAAGTGTCGTTTGATCGGACGCGATAACTGTTTTTTTCCCTCGCGTCTCCAAGATAAGCTATCGAATACAATAGCCAAAACTCCGTCGGCACGGGTCATTAGCGCTCGAGTAAAAATGCTTTGTTTAACGATTAATAAAACGATTACGAGAAGCGGCAAGTCTAGAAGCATAAACGAGCAATTTAATGAATTGCATAGCAAGGTCGCGTCTAAACAATTTCAGCCTTGCATAAACAAAAACCCACTTAACATTTACGCGTTATCGCGTTATTTTTTCTTTTAGTTATTTTTGCGTTTGTTCACGGAAGAAATTGAAAAAATATTACGATCTCCATTAAATGACCTACTGGTAGTAGGCAGTTCTAAAATGAAAGCTGACTTTTGAAATTCCCATAGTTTTCGAGGTTCACGTGTCCTCTGTCGATGGTCACTTTGTTGTCTCATTGTGTACTGTACACTGCATATATATTTTGCAATCTGAAGCACATCTGCGAAAATATAAAAACAGAGGCAAAAATCACGTGGTTTAATTGTACAGGGCGAAAGGGTGTATGCATTTGTTATATATTGCGGCAATAATTAATGCGGGCTCGGCTGCAGCACGCAAAGCATGCTGTTTACTGAAGAGAAGATCGAAGTCACAATAAGCGAGCGTTGAATTTTAACGATTTTACAAACTGTTTTTCCCGTTAGCCTGTGACTTTATTTCACTTTAGCTTGACATTTTTTTAAAATTAATGTTGCATCGAGTTACTTCACAATAACAAACCTCTATTTATTTTTTATAATTTTAAAAAGTTTCAAAGATTTTTTATACTAAGAAATAACGTGTCTTGCAGATTATCAGATGCAGAAAATGCAAGGGCCTCAAGGACCTCCACCGCCTCCTCCGGGCTTCATGGCTCCACCGCCGTACAGCGCAGTGCCGCCGCAAGCGCCTCCAGGTAAAAAAAAACTTTTATGCGAGAATAACATACTTTTCACATTTGTTTTCTTAAATCTTATCGTAATATTTCAATGAATACCGCGATCTAAAGACATTAACATCACTGATATTGTTTTACAGCAGGACAGCAACCGACTTTCATTATCGTGCAAAACACAGTTCTCGGACCAGAGCCTCAGGGCATGAACTGCCCTTATTGTCACGCCGACATCGTAACGAGAGTTGAATCCGGCCCAACGGCAATGACACATCTTGCCTTCATTATTTGCTTCATCTTTATGTAAGTGGAAAAACTACTGTACACCAACTTACCCCGGAACTATTTTTTATATAAACAATAATTTCCATTTGCAGCTGCTGGCCGTGCGCTCCATTCGTCTACTGTACAGACGGTTGTCTGGCGAGGAAGCACTATTGTCCAAACTGCAACAGATTTCTGGGCCAGAACGGCTGCTAATCAAATCCACGCCCGATCACTTGGGCCAAGTGTGTTTTCCATTGGCCGACGCTCATGCCAAAAGTTCGGCACTAAGAACAATGGTTGGAAGCGAAAAAGAGCCATTCCAAGTTCCAGCGAGCAATTAGCTTGGCATTTATGGATTATCATCGCTCTTTTTCGTCTGACTCGAGTGTCGTTAGTGCGTCCGGTGCACAGGAGCTTGCATTCCAATAAAATATAAGATGGTGAGAAGGGTGAATAAACAAGAGGACATTTCAACGCTATGTGTCTTAATTTCAGTGTGATTTGGCTGATGAAAGAATTTGAAATGTAGTTTCGGACATGTTTATGCGTTTATCATGCCGACCCACGTCTTCAGTATATATATTTTCTACAATTTTACCAAGTGTTTTTTCTGGTTGTCAAGAAAAAAAATAAACGTATTTTTAAGTGTTGATAAATAATACCAGTTTGCGAGTACACGTCTAAGATTTTTAATGTTAATCGGAAAATTGAATAGACGTTCCAATATTTTTTTTATTTTTTAGTAAAGAGTTCTAATATTGCAAAACTTTAGGAAGAAAAGATTCGTTGTTAAATATAAAAACTATGCTATGATTAAAAGAAGGTCTATTCACGATTTAGTTTTGATTGGAGTTTAGCTTCCTATGAGAGAAAAACAAGAAACATAAAGTATTTGTTTCATTTTACACAAAAGTTTGCAGAGAGTATTTTTATGTACAATGCGAGTGAAGAGCAAATTGCAGTTATTATTGTTAATGTTTAATTATTAGCATAATGATTGATTTATTGGATTGAAATATATATAAACAGTTTATACTGATTGAAAAACTTTTGTAATTTTTCTCATCATTATTGACATTTTTCCTACCCATTCTTTGTTATTCCATTTTTTTTTTCATCTAACGTAATCCGTTTGTGTAATAATTGTCTTGACTAATAGTTTTAGTAAATATATTTCAGGTTAGTCCAAATGGCAAAAAAATGTTCGCTAAATTACGTCCCTAAATTTTTTAACATTTCTACTTATAGTAAAAAACGTAGTAATATACAAAATAGGAAAACATTCATAAAGTACGAAAAAGTGCTGGAAATATAAAATTAACCTGTCGGTAAATTGGATAACCTTAAATTATAATTTTATTCTGTATAGAACTAGATTTTTAAGAAATTAAAATTGAAAGTCATCATCCTACACTATAATGGCCCAACCAGGTCTAGGTACAAGGTTGACTTATTATCAAATAAAATTGATTTATTAATATTTTTTTAATCAAACCTTCTCTCCAATAAACAACACTCCTTGGCAAGAGGCTTATATTATATATCGTCTTTCATGTGAATTGTTTAAATCGTAGGTCATCACGTTATTGGACAAAGGCCTATTAATTTGAAATGTGCATACTGTGGTGCACACGTGACAACGTATATTTTAAGAGCACCATCGATTGCGACGCACGCCTGGTGTTGTATACTGTGTATGATAGGGTGAGTATTTTTTAAATTGAGTAAAATTTATTTTTATCATTCGTTTATTTGAACTTACAGTTGCTGTATTTGCGCGCCAATGGTTTACTGGGTTGACAAGTGTTTAGCCTCCGACCATTACTGTCCAAACTGCAACGCATTTCTGGGCAAATCATACGACTATTGAATTTGATTCAATGACATCGTCAATGATAGCAGCAAACTGAGAATATTTTAGAATTCAAAATCTAAACTGGCATTATTTTAATGAATGTGACGTTAGTTTTATTAAATTCAATTATTTTCTTGAGCAGGAATTTGTTGTTTCTAATTAAAATTAATAAAAGTTTGTAAACTTAAAAAATGAAGAAATTGTGAATTGTGCAGTGTTACTCTCCAGTGAACTAATTCAACACGTGGTAATTGATCACACGTACTACGAAAGCGTTATATTATCGATTAGCCAATTCTGTGGCTTTATTAACCCGATATTTGTTTTCGTTTCAGCAGTTGCTGTACTAGTTTTCAGATAGTTTTTACATTACAACGGTAATGTTGGTATATTTTAAAAGACTCATAAAAAATATATTGCTGATGTATTTGAAGTATATTAAAAAAACTTTTTCCATCAATTATTTTGGCACGTAATATGCGAGACACGGGAAAATTCGCATTGCGTATACAAAATCTATATTGGCGTCGGGTCCTCTACTTATATAAATCGCTGCGACTGTAAAATATGACATAACGTCCAGAAGAAGCTTGTTTATTACGTTGCGCAACGGCCACCGCTACGAATGCATTAAAGTCAGGAATTTCGATAAGTATCCGCGATAAGCGCAGAGAATGTAACTCGGGTCGTAATAAATATTTTCTCGCCGATCAGTGAAATTGATTACCGTGAAAAATGATGCGTAGCCATTATGTCCGCGTGACAAAAGCCGATCGAAACTCATTTCAACGCCACTGCGCGCGTCATTCTAAAACACTTTAGTCGCTCATCATATCACCGCTGCAGGAGGATGATTGTGAAATTTAGTTTGATATTCGGAATCATCGAAATTTCTGCGGCCATCACCGGTGTCATTTGGAGCAGGCGTTATGAAAATTTCATATCCCTTTACGATATACCATCGCTTTGCGCGCTGAAAAATAAGTTGACGAGCAAAAATCGAGACCTTGAGCATCACAATTTTCATAAGGCGGTTTTGAAGGTTGCTTATTACGAGGTAGGCTTTCGCGCATCGTCATTTAAGCTTTGTGTGACGATGTTTTATGCACGATTGTTTTTCCAAAGGAACCGAATCTCGTAGATTTTGTGGATAATGACACGAAGATAACGGGAGTTTGTGGCGATCTGTGGACCATTTTAGCGGATTACTTGAATTTTACGTGAGTGTAAGAGACGCATATCTTTGCAATTAAAAAAAGTAAATATAACGAATTTTCGTAGGTTGGTTCCTGTAAACGTAAAAACTAAAAACTTTGGACTACAGTTAGAGAATGGCAGTTACGATGGCATACTGGGAGAAATATATCGAAATGAATCGCAAATAGTCCCCAGAACCGGCGTTTTTATCGGACGCCTATCGTTACTACAGTACACGATACCATTATGGACGATACGGTGACTACATGAATTTTAATTTTTTTAAATAACAACTCTTAGCTAACAAACCAATTCCGTTTCAATTTAAAAATGCAAAATCTCCGGATGAACTATAGCTATCATTTGTACATAAAACCTGCATGGAAGCACGACGACGTGTGGATGCTTCACTTATTCGCGGTGAAGGTCTGGTACTCTTTTTTCCTTTTACTTTTGATCCTGAGCATTGCGGGTTACATCTGCGAAAAAGTTTCACTGGACGAGCCGAGGGCAAGGGTCGAGTACAACCTGCAGGATCACATATTCTACACGATAGCAATCGCCTCGTCTCAAGGTAAAGTTGCAAGCCCTAAAGAAAGAGCACAGCCGGGAGGGATAACAATTTGGGGAACATTACAGGCTGCGTGCCAGTCGAGCTGCACAACAAGTCGCGCATAATCTACTTGTTCACGAGCATGTTCTCCTGGCTCATCCTGATCGCCTTTAGCTCCCACGCGATCTACCTGATGATGAACAAGAAGTCGAACCTGCCCTTCGAAGATCTGCGCGGCCTCATCCAAAAGAGCAAGTACGACGTCGTGGCGTTTAGCGGCTCGATGGTCCACCAGAAATTCGAAGTAAGCCAGTGCAGGTGCGCGTAAAGACTGAGCACTGAACCGGAGGCACTGTGGCACTTGCAGGACGCCGTATCCTCGTACTATAGGGGTGTCCACGACTACGCCAGGGTCTCGTACGCCCCGTCAGCCGAGGCAGTCTACAAGAAGGTCTGCTTCTCGTCGTCGAAGCGCAAGTACGCGGCGTTCGAGGCCGAGGACCGGCACCGGGCCATCGGCAAGAACATCTGCAGGCTCGTGCCGACCGAAAGCTCGTACTTCGAGACGTGGATCGCCTCGGCGGTCAAGCGAGGCTTTCGCTACAAGCGCAGCTTTGACATAGGGTACGGAGTTTGGAGAGTCTCCGTTAGCTCGTTCCTTGATTTTTTATATAATTCCAGGATTTTACGGATGTTCGAATCGGGCTTGCTGGATGGACTGAAGGACCGCTGGCTCGATTGGAAGGTCGACGAGAGCGAGGAGGCGCCCTTTCAATCGATCGGCATGAGCCAGGTGTACTTGATATTTGCCCTTCTTGCTCTTGGATTCGTAACGGCGTTCGTTATCCTCGTCGCTGAGAATTTGGTGTTTTTACGAAACAAGCGAATCGCTGCCAGGAGCGACAAGGTTAAATTTGAAAAAATCAAGATAACGAGGAGCAGTGCAAAGCGCGTCTTCTTTTTAACTAAATGATCTGTTGACGTTCGTTGCTGTTACGGTCCTTGTAAATACACGGCTAGCGATCATTTTATTTAAATAAATTATCCTTGAAAATAATTGTAGTTTAAAATTATTTCAACAACTGGAAGTTTTACTGTATAAAAATAAAAATAATCCATTTGGAAAACTTTTAAGCTCGCGAGGCGACAAACAATATTTTACTTTTATCGACATTAAAAAAAAAATTCAAAATCCAGCTTCATACATACGAACTCTTTTTTTTCAGACATTTTATCAGAATTTATTATTTCGTGTAAACGTTTATAATAATAATAATTATAATTTACAATTACGATGGTTTGACGATGGTTACAAATAGAGAACAACCTAATGTTTGTTTGTTCAGAGGACGCGGGTAAAGCGGTAGTGGCCAGTCGTTTTTTTTTTAAATTTATTTTTTTACTTGTTGATAATTTGTTTTTCCCCCAAAAAAGTCAAATCAGCATCGCCATCCTTCATTTTCATCCTACTTAAAACTGCTACCTTGCCGTCACTCCTTATTTCTTTATTTTCCTCTTTTTTTTTTAATTCTATCTCGTCTAACCGCAATTAATAATCAAGTAATTATACGTCTTCCTTTTCGTCGATAAAAAAAAGCAATAGAAAAAAGAAGGTAGAACAGAATAAAGGGGGGTTGGGGGCGGGAGAAGGGGTTAAAGCAGCAAGCCGAGTGTATACATCCAGGCGCGCACGTATACGCGTTCCAGCATTGTAGCCTCCTCTCTCCGTCGCTGTCATCGTCATCGGCAACTTTTGCGTTTACGATTGCTGTCCTCTATACTCGGACGTATACCTCTTCCGTCCCGGAGATCAAAGTTGACGCGCACCTAGGCTCTCTGGGTGGTTGCGTCAATAATGCGCGAGAATTGTTGGAGAAAAGGAGAGGGGGGTGGATAGAACAATCGGCGGCAGAAGGCATTTTTCTCCGTGTTTCCAATTTCACGCCAGGTAAAAAGGGATTGGAAAAAAAGCAATCAAGACGATATCCGTTAACGGCCGAGCGAACCAGAGAGAGAGAGCAGTGTCAGTGTCGCTTGTGACTTTGCCGCGCGTGCCAAGAGGTAGAGGCTCGAATGCGCGGATGCTGGATCAAATAAAAAAAGTCATCGGCGCCGCCTGGAGTATAGTATTTACGGGATTTTTAACGGATAGGGGGAAACGAGTGGTGCAGAAGATCGAGGAAAGTGTGAAATAGGTGGATAGAGAGAGAGAGAGAGAGGTAGAGATATAGAAAAAGAGAGAGAGAGAAAGAGAGAGAATGAGACAACTCGAATCCCCCCGACGTCGTTTTGCATACTCCTGTTTACCCCCTTGCCGGCCTCCTCCCCCGGCCCCGTCGCGCTTACGAACAATTGCTCCGAGAGGAGATGAGAGAACACTTGACATTGGTTTTGTTTTTCCTTAATCTCCTTTTATCATTGCGATGGAGTTCCACGGTTGCCAGGAGCTCATAGCTCATGCCTACGAGATAACTCGCAGCCGAGAAAAAGCAGCGCACATTCTTTTATTCGTTATTACGTGAGAAATAGCCATCGGCAACATCGATCGAGACATTGAATTATAACCGCAGATTTTTCACGTCTGCTCTTTTCTCGCTTTTTTCATATTTTTTTTCGTTTTTTTTTCTCTTTTAATCAAACTTTACTTTGTTTTTCACTTTTATTTCCATGTTATCTTGGGAGACAATACACCGATACACCGAAACATATCGATATTACAACGACAATAAAACGTTTATTTTTTTTCCCAAAAAACGCGACGCAAATTACACACAATCATCATATCTCTTTTTCACGAAAAAAATGCTTTTTTTATCAAGCTTTTATTTTGTCTTTTTTTCTTCAACTCTGGTTTTCATTTAACGACGTCGTCGCGCAGGCACGCACGCATTCGCGAAAATTGAACAGACATGTACACACACGTGACTTAATTGATAATTTTTTTTTTCACATAGAAAAGGTGATCGCCTTTTATGTACATATAAACGAATATACATGTACGAATACAGCGAACGACGAAAAGTTTGTAGCTTTTGTCTTTCATTATATCTGACACTTATTTTCGCGATTTTCTTTGTACCATCAGAGTCTGCTTCTCTTTCTCTCTTTTTCTCTCCTTATGCTAACGACAGTAAAGATATATTTTTCTTTTTTTTTTAATCAAGCAATTGGTCAGAGAAAGTCAGCTTTCTGTTTTCCCTCGTACGTTAATTTGCGTGGAAAAAGGTGTACTTTAGCATGCGTGAGTGCGTCTGTTTTGATAAAAACAGGATCGTTAATTTCCCGAAATCACGATAAATAAGTTTGTTTCTTTGTTGTCCAATTGTATCTTCATTAAAACGTTCTCTCTTTTACTCCTCCTTTTTTCTCTCCCTCGCTTTCTCTCTATCTCGCAGTGATGTATGTGATAGAATTTTATCTTAAAAGACACTCAACTTTTTTTTTCTGGAATTTTAATCTTCCTTATTTTACTTTGTTACTAAAGTAATTACAAAAGTAATAACGACCGCGAGAATAATTAACGACAAAGTAAAAATTACATTCCAAGAGATGTTTCGCTGCCGGGACAATGGAAGGAGCTTGAGATTATAAGTTCTCACGCCTGATAACGCGTTTAAACTTTTGTATGTGTAAAAATGTCTCTTTTTTTTCATTATAATATATAATATATATGCTTCTTGCGTATGATTCTTTTTGTTTTGCGTAAACGAATGCAATTTCCCAATGCACGATTATATAACCTTACTTGTATGAAGAAATGGAGGTACACAAATTTTGGTTTAGTTTTCTTTGCAAGGTTTACGACTTTAAATCTAACGTTTGCTTTTCAGAAGAAATAAAGAGAAGTAGGAGAAAAATAATATTTAAAAAATAATACAATAATATTAATAATATTATTAATAATAATAATAATCATAATAATAATAGTATAACGGACATGTAACACAAGGAAAGAAGAAAAACCAAGAAAACGTTGAGAAGAGTATAGTCGTTTTTTTTCTAACCGAACGCGAAATCGAGCGGCACATTACAATACGTATGCATATAATAATTAAATGACAATAATTTTGCTAAGTAACGCGAACTTATACGGTACTTTATCCACATGACACGTTAAATTTTTTTTGCAGCTTGTCGCTATTATAAATTGTTAATTCTCTCGTCGCTCCTTCTTCTCCTGTGCTTCTTTCCTCCACCTTCTTCACTTCTCTTTTTTCACTCATTTAAATATAATATCATACATGCTAGAACAATTGCAAATCCGTTATTTCTTTAAATTTAATGAAAAAACGATGACTGCTGAGCGTAATTAATAATTCTAGTAAAGTATTTTATTTTTTCACTTATTTTTTTTTCTTTAGTAAAATCGAGTTTTCTTTTCCTTCTTAAAAAAAGTTCCTCCTGCCTCTCTACCCTTCCTTCTTCCCCGTCTTCGCATTCCTCGCAATAATGCGCATTGGTATCAATACATGGCAATTATCATTATTTTTCTCCTTCTCGCTAACTCTCCGCTGCTCGATGGTTTTTCCCTTTCTTCGCGAAAAAAGGACATGAAAAACCAGCCACTCTCCCCCTCTTTCCGCGAGTTGTCGCGCGTGCGAAAGAAGGGGAGAGTAGGGGAAGGAAAACGAGAGAAGAGGAAAAACAAAGTTTTCACTTGTGCACTCGGAAAAAAATGTCGCGATGGAAAAGAGCAGATTGTGTGTAAATCAGAAGAGATATTGTAGGTAGGAGAGGAATAGGACGGCTCAAAACAAGTTTAAATAACCCGGTGAGTTGGATTGGGGTGTATAGGCATTGTGAATCATACGTGACTGATGGAAATTTCATGTTGGGCGTTGACAGAGTAATAAGTATGAAAAACAACGCAAATAAACTTGTCGATCTTTAAATTTTGCTTGTAGCACGACCAGGAGGGTAGGAAGAGGGGAAAAAGTGATTGAGTGCGAAGGCTGAATTTACAGGCTTCCACGAGTCCGTGATTTCACGTTTATATATTTATCCAATTTTTTGTTTCCAGTCTCGACAAAGAGACGACGCTGTTAAATACATCGCACGATTACAATAAATTTGTTTTTTTTTATCTCAAAGATCGTATTGTGTGATTGTGTTTAGCTGTTGCATCATCGTGTGTTGATTGCATGTGTCTGCGTATTTGTTGTACGATGTGTAAAAGAGAATACAATACGCGTTTGTCGCGGAAAAAGGGGGAGCTTATAAATACAGCCTCGAGGCTCTCGATAACGGCGCGCGAGCCATGCGCGCGCAGGCGAACCGAAGGGCGCGCGAGGGAGCGCTCCGTTCTCCTGCAGCTCCGAGGGCTGCGTCGCCATCAGCTCAAGCCCGAGAGAAAGATTGCGCCAGGGGGATGGTGGTGGTGCTTGGTGGTGGTGGTCGCCGTGTCTCGTGTACGCGTGTGTAAGCGATGTCCGTTTGTTTGAGTGTTGCGCACAGACGCGCGTGCGCATGCCTGTGTTGGTGTGGGGTGTGGCTGTGTGAGAGCGTGTTTATCCTGGTGTTCTGGGTGTGCGCGTGTGGAGGGGCTGTATTTAGTATTCGAGGAGAGAGAAACAAAATTTCTTTTGGTTGAACAATTTTTTGGGCGACTTTTGGTATCTGCCGAATGTGGAGCGAAAGTGCGCGAATGGCTGGTGTGTGTGTGTGTGTGTGCGTGTGGCGAGGGGGAGAGCTGAGAAAACTCGGGAAGGAGGAGCCTGACGACGTAGGACGTGTGCGGGGGCGAGGGGAAGAGGGGTGAGGGTGTCGGGGAAGACGGGGAAGGGAGGAACGGTAGAGAATAGGACGCTCTTTCTTTGCTTTGCTGCTTCCTCGTTTCTTTTTCTTTTTCTTTATTAAGATTAGAAAGGAGGGATCATTTTTTTCTCATGTCGGATCAGGGGGAAAGAGAGAGAGACGGGACGATGGATGGGACGAGGGACGAGGGACGGAGAGGGCAAGGGGGGTAGAGGGGCGGGGGGAAGTGAGGATTTTTTTTATCTTTAATTCTTAGGACTCGCGCGCGCTTTATGAGGGTTAGTTGTCGCCGCCCTCTTGTGGCTCATCCCCGTCGCCCTGCGTGTCGCTGGTCCAGAGAGTGAGGTTGTCGCGTAGCAGCTGCATGATCAACGTCGAGTCCTTGTAACTGTCCTCGTTCAATGTGTCGAGTTCGGCGATCGCATCGTCGAACGCCTAGATTGCACCAAAAAAAAAGAAACAAGATTAATAACAAATTCGATTTGAAAATGCCTAGTATTAATATGACAATTTGTAACATCATTCAATAAATTATTAATGATTAATTTGAAAAAATCTCAATCGAATGCATGATGAAAATGTTAAAAAAAATTTTTTAAAAAAAGTCAAATTAGTTAAAAAATTGCGTATGGCAGTTGATACGCAAACAGTTAAAGATAATAATCCTCTTAAATATGTTAGATTCGCAGGAACAACACAGGATGGTTAGTGTGGCGCTCTCTCTTTTTCTTTACCAGAGAGTACGAAAGAATTTTAATTGCCAAATAAACACACGCACGCACGTTTCAACTACTTACAATCCGTTGGGTTGCACATGAGCAGGGTGGTAAGTACGGTGAGTAAGGTAACAAGACACATGGTTAAAAGAATATTCAATTGCACCGGGCATTCAATAATTTACACACGATGCATTAACGATCATATTCACGGAATTAAAACAATTGCTTCGGCTCATATTCAATTTTTTTAGACACGGCTCAACACACGTCCGTTACACCGACTTCACTCGTATACGAGCTTTGTGCGTCGGTTGGCGGAAAGAAAATTAAGAAAAAAAAAGGGAAGAAAGAAACGACAAAAATCAAAGTCAAAAAACCAAGCCAGACACGTTGGGGAGAGGCGTGTGCATCCCGAAGCGTAAAAGCTCCGAAACGAGCCCGTCATCTCCTTCTGACCTGCTTTGCTAAGTGACAAGCTCGCGCTGGCGAATTGATAATTTCGTAATAGAAGACGGAAAAGTTGAGGGCTAGCCCGAGCCTGATCGGATGCGTCGGCTGCATCTTCGCCTTGGCAATGTCGAACGCCTCCTGGTAGGCTTTTTGCGAGTCCTCCACGACTGCTGCAACGCAAACGATAAGGGAATAACCAGACACCGTACACGTTCCATATTTTCTTTTATTTTCACCTCTCCACCAGCTTCCCTCGCTCGCTGCACCCCTGCGAGCGGGGAGGGGCACAGGTAAACGCGCAACGCTCTCTCTCTCTCTCTCTCTCTCTCTCTCTCTCTCTCTCTCTCTCTCTCTCTTTCGTTGCTTTATCGACGCTCGTTTCTCGGCTGCGCTGGAGGCACAAGTTGTTTTTGTTTCCGGTCGCCGATGAATATGCAGAACCGAGGCCGTCGTCGTCGACGTCGTTGTCAGAGTAAAGCAACCGAGGCTTTTTCTACTTTATCCAGCGCGCCCGGCTTTTCGCTCGTTATTGATCGTTTGAGCCCCAGCGTTGTGCTCTGATTTATTAGAATCGCGGAGTTAAAAGGGGGGCCGCCTTTTTCGCGGTATTCAAAAATCCATATTTTACAAGTTGCGACGGCAACGCGATTTTGATTCATACACGAAGAGAGCGGCTTTGTCGAGACAGTTAGCAATGTTATTTGAACAGCCGACAGAGCCGTCGAGTTCTAGAGCGGTGTGTAAGCCAACGAGGAGCTGCTCGAAGCTCGAACTGCCGCGCACCCCCCCGAGATCGTGGGGTGGCGGCGCTTGCCTCTCCTATATCCCGACAACACTCGAATCCACTTTGGCTCCGGCAAACAATTCCATTACTCTTGCTAAATTACAGCGAGTCTGTAATGACGTGCCGCTCTCTGTAGCGACGATGACTGGGAGGCGGCCGACGTCGAGCGGGAAACCGAAATACAGCAAGAGCGAGGGTCGATAAATCAATAGAGAGCCTCTCCTGCCCCTCCCCTGTACCCCCGCAACCCCATTAGTTTCGTTATCTCGGCGAATTCTCCAAAGGGAAAAGCACACTTATGTGTGGACGAGGGGGTAGGGCTCTGAGGGTCTGGGGAAAAAACGCGCGTGCGTGTGCTGCGCGCCACATTGAACCATCGTGTGCCTGTGTTGTGTGCTGCCTGCTCCTCCATCTCCTTGTCGACTTCCTGTTTAGCTTGTGTACCTGTTTAGCCAACTGGCAGGCCTTGTCCGGCGAGTTGAGAATCTCGTAATAGAAGACGGAGAAGTTGAGTGCGAGGCCTAGCCTGATCGGGTGGGTCGGCTGCATCTTCGCCTTGCTGATCTCGAATGCGTCCTGGTACGCTTTCTGACTGTCTTCTACCACGGCTGTTGGGCGCGCCGTTACAAATGTCGTTGGCAAATGTTAGTTAATCCACACATTCACATGTTATTTCGGGAATTTGGGATATCTTTTGTTGTTCAAGGGTAGAGACTTTCTTTAAAGACATTTGCGATTTAATTCTTTACTATTATTGATTGAAATTTATCAATTTAAAGAATGTCTATACCCTTGAACTCGTATGGGTACATAATTGGACTGAAAAAAGTATTGAGTGTTTATTGAGTCATTTGGATCCCAGTAAAAAGGTACTATCACTTGGATTTTATATTGTGAAAAAAAAAATTGAAAAGGATGAAAGGAGCTTGAAAGATCTTTCATAGGAAAACTTTATTTCATTATTTCATTCTTTACTTAAGACTGTCTTTAATTTCACTGCACTTGACTGAGTTTATTTGAAATGCAATATTTATTAATTCGACATCATTTCGTACATTGTTATACTTAATATTTTGTTGAATTAAAACTCGTTGATTACAAAGTGAAAATACAAGCACACTTGTCATTAAACTTTTAAATTAAATTAATGTAAAGGTTGAATATTTAAACGTCTGTATCACATGGTAAATAAAGAAAACTTGACGTAGTATGCTATATCTTTATTTTGATACCGCAAGCACGACGAAATACGCAATAAAATCGTAAAAATAGATCAAAGTACTCGTTTTTTTTTCTCTCGGTTTTTGCATTGAAATCAAGTCGAGTTAAATAAATTCTTATCGCAAAGCATGCAATACCAGAGCGCATAGGCATAAATGTAGAATCTAAAATTTTATTTCCATTGGCATTGCGCCAAGTGCAGAAATTAATTTTCATTCGCGAATGTAAAAAAGTAAACTTTAAAAAGAAATTTGATGTTTGAAGGAATAAATGTACATTGTAACCGATTGCTTTGCAAGTGAAAAATGTCAAACAGTTAACAAACAGTTTTAAAAAAACTTGAACAATTAATTGAATAGCTCCGTAGAAAAAAAAAGAAACTAAGGTTAAAACGTAAAAAGGACGTGGAAGGGTAATTAAGGGTCGATAGGGTCGTAAAAAAAGAGGTTTAGGTAGTTGGGTGGGGTGGTTCATGTAAATTGAAGCGTACATACCATTTCTAGTTTCGCCGGTGGCTACTTCCGCGAGATACCTGAAATAATCGCCCTTCATCTTGAGGTAGAAAACTTTGCTTTCAGGGTTGCTGGCCTTCGAGATCAGGTACTTGTCTAGAAGTTGCTGTAAAAAAAAAAAACAAGCCGGGAGGCTCTGTTAGCTCGAGCTTTTTTCTTCCATCGACACACTCGTTCTACGCGTTTTCCTCAACTCTCAACACCTCGTCTCGTCATTGTCTACTCTCTTGTTTCGATCTAGTACAACAAATCAAAAGCTTTTCACATTTTTTTTAACGTAATTCAAATCGACAAGTTCTCGAATTCTCAAGAAGCAATCAACCTTGCTCTCGGGTAAGCTCGTGTCTTTGCAACTAGAACGAACCCATCTGTACGTGTCCAGTTTGATAAAAGGGGGAGGAGATTTAAAAGGAAAAAAATAATAAATAATAGAGAAGGAGAACTGTTACATAAAGCAATCGAGACGAAAAAAAGTCACACACGAGCCCCGCGCGCTCTGTAGAGAGAGTCTATCGATTTTCCGAAGGTAACGATCGCTTCAATCAAGCGTTCACGGTCATTCCGAGGAAAAAGCGCCGCGAGATAGAGAGGCTCGCGGCGGCTCGGGAGAGTCCATTTAATTAACTGCAAGATTAGTTCGGTCGCAGGAGGCAAAAGAGGGGGGGAGCAGCGTGCCAGACCGCGCGAATAAGGATTGAGGAGGAATAAGAGGAGAAAAAAAGCCGAATTGCGTTTGTCAATCAAGCGCGCTTGATCGCGGTTTCTAATTCGGTTTTATTACGCAGCTGCTACTGCTGCTGTTCGGTTTATCGGATTCGCGCGGCCGAGGGCCACATTCTTCGACAGATATTAAATTGCCTCGTTACCCTTTTGTCAAAGGTACTCGTTAGGGGTCGATTGCTCCGAAAATACGGGCGGCAGTTTGCTTGTGTAGTCTCGTGTTTCCCCGATATACGCTGATTGCATTAACATGCTGGGACAGGCTGGATATATGCGTGGCTGAGCTACAGGTTTTAACTCCGTTATTGGGGCATTTATGAAAAATACCACATGGAAAGCTCATTGTCTAGTTTTTTTTTTTTTTATCGAAAACAAAATTGAAGAAATAAAAAAAAAAGGATTTGGTTTTACGATACGAGATAAAAAGAGAGAAAGGGAATACAAGACAATAGGGGCAAGGTCAATTTCAGCCAAAAAGAGGGAGCCGAAGCACGCGAAGAACATTTGCATTTTTAGGCCCCTTTCTGCCCCCGAGTTACACCGAGAAAAGCATCTAATAAAAATTATTAAAAATCTAGCAAAAATTACTATGAAACTACTAATATAAAATCTGATAGAATTCCATTCTGCTAAATTCTATCAGATTTTATAAGAAATTTTATGAAACACTTTTCTTAGTGTACGGATAAAATAAAGAAACAAGGGATAATCGGAAAAGGCCGGCTGACTCTGGAAAAGCGAAAAAGAAAAGAGGGAGCGAGAGCTTGCGCGTACTCGTGTGCGCGCGCGCACTTTTACGCGTTTCCGATTAAAACCTTGCTCCAGTTTTGTGCCGGCTCTCTCTCTCTCTCTCGCCCCTTCGGATCCTATTCTCTGAGCACGGGGGACTATTGTACGCTCAGAGGAGTGTAGCTTTGTAGAAGCTCGCGCGTGCGGCCTCGCAGTATAGCAACGGCAACATTATACGCACCGACTGTGTCAGAGGGCACGTGCGGCGAAAAATGTATTATTTCGAAAAATCGCTCGATTCGAACGAAGAGAGATTGCGAGAGTTTCTCGACTCTTGCGAGGATAGAATTTAATCGTCGGAATTTGTCGCCTGACCTTGTGATCCGCCGACTGATAAGG
Source organism: Anagyrus pseudococci (assembly GCA_030522585.1). NCBI lineage: Eukaryota > Metazoa > Arthropoda > Insecta > Hymenoptera > Encyrtidae > Anagyrus > Anagyrus pseudococci. The sequence continues at coordinate 52,206 of JAPYYQ010000021.1, read as the reverse complement.
AGGATTTATCTATTTATTGCCTCTAGATAATATTCAGGTCAGAGCGAATGAATTTCGATAGACTGGTCTCTCCAAGCTCTCTCGACGTTTCAATTTTACATAACGCGCGCGCTTCCTTGAGAAATAAAGAAACGAACTCAAAGAAAATGGTTAAATTTTGCCATCTGGCTGAAAAAGACCGCTTTTCCAAGCACAGCAAAAACGCGTTTGAGCGCAAAAGACAAACTCCGCGATGAAGATGGAGGCAAAAAAAAGGGGGGGGGGGTTCGAGAGTGCAAGCGGAAAGGGTGCGCTCTTTGGGAATCAAGCTGCAGCCGGTGCTGCTGTTGCGGCCTGGAAAAGGTCAGCCAAGCGCAATGATAAAAGCCGGGCGCGCGCGCGCTTTCGCGCGATGAAATAATCGTCGTGTGTGCACAAGCGCAGTGGAGTCGAGCGGAAAAAGGGGGAAGAGCGGCGCCAGAGAGAGAGAGAGAGAGAGAAAGAGAGGGAGTAGAAAAAAAATCGAAACGCGCGCTCGGTTTTCAGCGACACGATCGCGTACGCCAAGCGGGAACATCGAGCAATGGCAGCAGGCACGTCGATCGGGCGTGTCGCATCCGCTTCCGCTTCCACATAATTTCCGGATTCTCAAGGCACAATGTCTCTCTCTCTCTCTCTCTCTCTCTCTGTCTCTGCGTATGTGTGTTAACGCGAGTGCCTGCGCGTACATGTCGCAGGCCAGTATACTCGTCCGCAAGGCGCTAGCCAGCGCGTTTTTTTAACGAACCTGACCAATATAGGCAGAAGACAATAGGCCGTTAGCGCAACGGCTCGATATTGCCGATGCGCCCGCGAGAATGCAAACGGCGCCGATCGAGCGGCAACGAAATCGCTCGGCTAAAGAAGAATATTGCACCGTCTGACTCCGGCCTCCCCCTATACTCCTCTGCCTGACGTAACGCTTGAGAATGTACAAGTCGCGCACGAGAGACGCTGCCAAAAATGCGTAATACGGGCTCTCTGCGGTTGCTACTATTTTCTCTCGATTTTGAGCGACAAACCCGCATGTAAGCGAAACCTGCTTGAATTTCACGGGCTCGCGACGATTTAATTATGGATGGCGGTGTCTCGCGGTGCAGTCGGCTGAGAGGCGAAAAGTCAAAGCGGACCCTGTCGTTGAGTATCGGCAAGTCGTTATCCTCTGTGGTAAGATATACAAGAGAGACGCATCAAAATACGGCAGTTCGGAAGTAAAACGAGCCCCGATGCGCGCGTCAAATTCAAAGCCGCGCGTTTATCGTGTCAGTCGAGAGAGAGAGAGGGAGAGAGCCGCTTGGCTGATGAAGAGAAGGGAGCGCCGACCCTTAGTTTTTCCGCCCCAGATAATCTGGCCGGTAAAAAGAGGCACACGGCCATGGAGGCCAACGTGCGCTTTGACAAAGAGTAAAGACAAAGAGAGAGAGATAGAGGTAGGGAGATGAAGGGGGGATGGGTGCTGGCACGAAAATAAACGAAAGAAAAACGGCATAGCCGACAAGCGAAAAATCGTAATTAATCCTTGGCGAAACTCAAGCCGTCCGAGTGATCTCTGATCCCCCCCCTCCCTCGTACACGCGACGAAATGTGCCCCCGGGGAAAAATGATATTTCGCACGCGTCTGAGAGGGAACCTGTTTCAAGGGGACCGAGGTAAGTCGGGGGGGACAGCACTCTCTTTCTCAGGGTTGCGCGATCTGATCCACTTCGCCCGCGTCATTCCCAAGTCGCTTAGACGACTACTCCCTCGCTCTATATCCCCATCCCCTTCTTTGTCGGACTTTGAGACGAAATGACGTTAAGGAATTTCAGTGAACTTCGAAGAATTCAGACGAGAGAGAGACACACGCGTGTACGACGAACCGGTATGTTGGGATTGCTCGACGCGTACGCGTTGAAATTTCTTATTCGGAGCCACTTAAATTTCAAGTCCCATTACTCGAGAGAGAGAGAGAAAGAGAGCGCTTGTCCCCAAAACAATCCGACGCATCCGAGCTGCAAGTCAAAAGAGACATCGAGATGATGGAAAGGTCTTTTACAAAAACACGGACGTCCTGTAGTAGCCACCGCAAAGAGAGAGAGAGACGATCAACGATACACAGGTGCTAAGTGTTCTCGGAGTACGTCGTCGCGACCTTGAGCTAAGAGGCTCACCGGCCTACATATCCAGAGAGCCGGCCGGCTTTGACCTCTCGGCCGGAAAAGAGGAAAAGACACGAGAAGAGAAAGATAGAGAGAGTCACCGCGAGCGACGTTGGCGATGTCAAACGGGAGGGTAAGACGCGGTGCGTATAGGCGCCGTAACAAGTGCGCTGGGGCTTTTACAGTTCGCTCGCCCTTGCCCTGCGCCGAGGCAGCGACGACGTGGCTCGTCGGAGACTTCCTGTTAGCTCTGGCGCACGCGCGTAACACTGCGCCCCCGCACTTCCTCGCCTTTTTCTCTTTTCCCTTCCACTCCTTTTCAAGCCTACTCGACCTTTTCGTTTGCTTTCTCGGGTTCATTGTGCCGGTTTGACCGAGGCGTTATGTAATTTCATAAAAAAACAATCCGAGACGAGGTGTTGACAGAACGAGAGAAATAGAAAGGACACTAACCAGAACGTCGTAGCAGATCTCGCGGAGTTCCTTCTCGACTTTTTCCCTGTACTCCTTGGCCATCTGCTGTTTGCGCTCGGAGCCCTCGGTCTTCTGCTCGATCGACGAGATGACCCGCCACGAGCTGCGCCTCGCCCCGACGACGTTCTTGTAGGCGACGGACAGGAGGTTCCTCTCCTCGTTGGAGAGCTCGACGCCCGTCTCGGTCACGGACTTCATCGCTGCCGCCATGTCATCATATCTTTCCGCCTGCTCGGCAAGCTTCGCGCGCTGCACCAATTCTTCTTTGTCTACCGACATTGTGTGGCTGTGGAGAGAGAGAGAGAAATAAAAATAAATTTTTAAATATCAATGATTTTTAATGTATAGACGATGCGTAGCCGCAAAGTTTTAGGAGGAAATTCATTCGGTTTCACGCTTGAATATGCCCCCGCTTTACATACAAATCGTGCGTTTATGTCATTGCGGTATATTTCGAGTATGAATGTGTATATATAAAAGGCCCGTCGGTGGGGAAACTCTCCGCTTTCTCGCTGGAGTTTCGGATTTTCGAAAGCTAGCACACACGCACTCAGAGACGTTTAAAGGCCTGGAGAGTTTTGAGGAGGCAGGGGAGGCAAAAGTCAGCAAGCCGCAGGCTATTCCTATTTCGTGCCTCTGCACATTTCACGCTGCTCGAGGGTGACGAGAATATATAGACGCGCTCGGGAGGAGGTGGGTTATCAGATGTGAAAAAGCGAAGCACGGCATTTGAGAGTTAGGCTCTCTCTCTCTTTCCCCTCCCTCACCCCCCCCCCCCTACGTTATTTTTGGAGCAGCCGCGAGTTATTTCGGAGAAGAAAAGAAAAAGCACTTTCGCTCTCTCTTCTCTTGGGCTGCTTAACTAACTACTTCTTCACGAGACAAACTACTTTGCAGCTCGGTCGACTTGCCATGATTGAACGACCCTCGCAATCGGATTTATTACGTAATTCAACGACGGCGCGAGGACTGATCTGCAAACTGCGCATTTCACGGCCGCCTCTCGTTAAGTTTTGTATTTCTTTCACGTTGCTTGAAAAAAAAAAAAAAAACAAGTAAACGCTACACTCGCCATTGACCAACAGAGCAAGGTGTGCGCATCGAGTTTTGAGAAATCATCGAACGTGACTCAAGTGTATTCCCCACGGTATAGACTGCAGCCAGAGCAAGAGAGCCGACGATAACGCCTACTCTCTCGTCTGCAAGTCAAAAGCCGCGCGAGGCACGCGCGCGCGCGCGTACGTATAGTCGAGGTCGAGCGAATTCGCGGAAATACAATCATACAGCAGCCCCCGCGGGCCGTTTGCTCGCGCTGTTTTCTCATTCGACTCGTTGGAATTGCCCGCCGAAAGGTGTGCATTGTTACAAGCCCTTCGGCAGAGTTCCACGCTCGAATTAGAGAAGCCCACGCGGTGGAGAAGGCAAGTCCCTTGCTCGATGAGCTTTCCGCCCTTCGAGCGAGCATCGTTCAACTGTACTTGGGCGCAAGACACGCGAGAGAGAGAGAGAGAGTCTTGCTATATAGCGATGAAGAGGCTGTGTGCTGCCGCTGCAGTCCTCTCCGCGTAAGGAGGTCAATTAAGCGGAGGCGTTCGCCGAACGACGTTGGCTAACGAACGCTTATGCGCGTCACAGCTTCCTGCGAGAGAGAGAGAAAGAGAGAGAGAGAGCGTGTGCCCGGCGTATAATGGATAATTGCGCGCCAGTCACCTGAGCGAGCCTCTGCGCGTGCCCAGTGTTGTCGGCTCTCTCTCTCGCTTCTTTTTCACAGGCATGTGTGTGCTTATCGCAAGAGAAGCGCTTATCGGCACCCGGGGCGAAATTTTCAGCGAGTCACGAGGACCTTGCACACGCGCGTGATTCACATTTGCGAGCAGCAGTGCAAAGACGCGCGCGCATAGATAACTCGTGGAAATATTCTCGCGCGGATGAAACGCGGCTATTTTTTTTTTATATAGCTTTTCCTTTTTTTTATTGCGATCGTTATCCGAGAGTCGTTGATACTTTTTTTTTTTGGGAGGATTTTCTGTGTATCGATCGCGTTGAAAGGTTAAGGAGAGCTTGAAGAAAACGTCGCGCTGGCCGAGGGAGTAAAGGAAAGCTCGAGAGGACGTAAGAGCGTAAGCTAGTTAGCGGGTCCTTTCGTCTGCTTCTTCGAGCTATACCTCGCGCGCAAAATGTGTCGTAATTTCAAACGGCAAATTTTTTTTTTCTTCGAGCGTAACTGAAAGAGAGGGAGGGACTGCGCAGAAGCACTTCAAAGGATGCCGTGGCAGAGCGTAGTTGAGTCGTGAAATTTTTAATGCGCTCCTCCCCGCCATTACCGAGGACATTTTAAGACTGCAGATTTATGGAGTGTACGTACGACCTAATAAATTCAGGCTGCGAAAAGGGCTCGTCTTACTTTTTTTTTACCAACACGGCAATAAGCAGAGCGCTCACCGACAACGGTATAAAACTAATCCGTTTGATCCGGAGTGAAAAGCTTATCTGAAGAACAAATGAGAGAGAAAAAAAATGAGCTCATCGCCGCTGCTATGATTCAGAAATTCCTTTCTATGTGTCAAGTCGCGAACATATCGATGTCGAAGCGATAAAAAGCAAAGGCAATCGAGAGATATCCTAAATTATCAGTAGAGCGCGCCAAAGAGAGAAAGAGCCCGATTCCAGTTCGCGATTCTACGTACGATTGTCGAGCTAATTTTTCTTATCCAGGGTACTAAAAAGCGACAAGGCGCGAACTTCTCACACAGGACAACGAGGGGAAGGAAAACTATTCGCGACTCATTCAAGATTTGTCCCCTAGCTCAAACGTTACCGGCTCTCAAGCCGGAGAGACAGCGGAGCGGCAAGACTAGATAGATGGCAAGCGCTCTTGATTCATTAGACGAGAGCGGAACAGTCTGCGTGTGCAAATTTTCAGCAAGCGACGCCGTGAAGAGGGAGGGGGGTGGTCGGGGGAAAAGCCGCCGCTACGGTTACACACCGTGTCACGTGCCGCACTGTCCCCTCCTATTTCCGCGCGCACTATCGTCGCGACGCCAGCGGCCGAGATAAGCCGTAAGAGTGTTCTTCTCTCTCTCTCTCTCTCCCACTCTTTTTTCCTCTTCGCTACTTCTCGGCTCGCCGATAAGGAAGCATGTACGTAATGCACGATGAGATAGACCACGGGATCTACACCTCTTGGAAGCGTAGATAGCGCGGATTTTAGATGCTCGTAACAATATTTCTTTTTTTTTTCTTATTTATTTTACTTTGTCACCGGCGCCACGAAGACGCGAGATAGGCAATTTTCGAAACGAACATCGAGAATTGAAATTTCCAATTGCATCTCGAGAAGATTTGTTTTTTTTTTCGAAATACGAATCGTTGCGCGTCGTTTGAACTTGAACGTGAACTAAGGTTACGCGCTCGAAAATCAATCGTATTAATCGCGGCCTGCCTCTAATGAGATGACATAATTCGAGCATTGTAAAACGAGAGAGCTCCTCCCTCGCATAAAGAGAGAGAGAGAGAGAGAGAGATACTACATACGCATGTGATGCAATTCAAATGTAATAGACTTGAAGAAGAAGAAAAAAAGGTATCCTCGGGCTTTCGTGACTCATAAATCATAGTATAACTTGATTCAAGGACGTGGAACGTTAGAACCGCCGGCACAATAAGTATCATTGCAAAGGCGAATAAAAAAAAAGGAAGAATGAAAAGAAAAAGCGAACAGTCATGCCTGGAGTGAGGGTAAAAAGAAACGTCTAATATCGAAAGCCATCTAAATCCCAGTACAAGGGCAGAAGAGAGAGAGAGAGAGAGAGAGAGAGAGAGAGAGAGAGAGAGAGGGAGGGAGGTTTGAGTATATACAGCGAGACGTCCTCCCTGCGCGTCTCGAGCGACGTCGTAGTCTCCGAGGCGGGCCGTCCAACCTAAAAAGTTTATTTTAGGATCGCGAGAGGAGACACGTGCCCCCTCGTGTGCCTAGTCGCGCCGCGAGAAGCAGAGGCCGGATTCCGGGCGAGAAAGAGAGAGAGCTTTCCCCTCCGCCTTCCCTTCACCGTTCTTCCCGGATTTTAGCGTCTGCGAGCGGACGAAGACGTCGTCGCGCTCAGAGTCCAAGATTAGATTGACGCCGGCGCGAGAGAGAGAGAGAGAGAGAGAGAGCGTCGCGGAGGGAAGCGTTGGATCTTTTCTGCTCTTTTCGAAGGTCTAAAGGAAGGTGGCCAAAGTACTAGACCCTCTTCTCGACATACCCTGTGTCTTTTTATCTCTTTTTATTGTCGAATTTTTTTTCTTTTTTTTTTTTTTTTTTTGGAGTACACGTTGCTTTATTCGCAGAATGAAAGGACCGGATCCGATGTGGAATTTTCATGTGACGAGACAGGAAAGTCAAGCCCGTCGAGCTCTCGCGTATAGCGGGGAATTTTCGGAAGTCATAAAATGACCATTAAGACGTTCTCGGGAGAAATACCGGTAAGGCGCGTGAAATTTTGACTCTATACTGTACTTTAAGTTTATGCATTCGACGAACAAATTGGAAAGGTGCTCGTTGTTGTTTTTTCATTTTACAAATTCTGCAGCGATATTTGGAAGATTATGATATACCGAGGGAAATTCGTTCGTGCCGGCTAACGAATAAATTCGCTCGTTAACGGCGCAAATACATAACGAATAAGCCGTGAAATCGCGCAATAATGTCAAATTAATCTAAGTGGAAGGTTTTATTTGCAGCGTTAACTTTGCCAAGAATTCGCGAATGTTGTTAGAAAACAAATATTTACGCCGAATCAATTTGACGGCCCAACTTTTAACCACCTACGATTTTATTTTAAAATATTCCAACGATTCGCATTTCCCCAAGTCATTCGATCGGGCATAAATCACTCGGCTATTGTACCAGTATAATTAAATCAAATCAATTGCTTTTATCGATTTTCAAGATGATTTTTCATCATGAAAACGTCGAATAGTGATAAAAAAAACTATTACGAGATTGTAAAACATCCGTTACAAATTAATTACTTTCATATGAACTATGTTATCGTCTTTTTCTTACAATCGAACTATCAAGATAAAACAATGATTGATAAATTTAAACGAGCCTAAGCTATTTTAAAAATTTCTTTCAAATAGCAACTGTCGACACGTGCAGTACGCACACAAGTATAAATGAAGAAATATTGTCAAACGAAGCCGTTATATATTTTAGCAAATTAATGAGATCGAGAAATGCCGGTAAGCCGAGTTTTTCGATTAAAATGACTAATAATCTAATTAAAATAACAAATTTAAACGATAACACTTGTAAATCAGTTCTTTGGTAAAGCGCCCATTTTATAACTGCCGCAAAAATGTGATTCACACACACACAGAGACACACACCGGCGAGCGAGCGCGCGCACGTAATTGTCAGAGCGATGCCTCCCGGCTCACGTGATTCCCTTATTAACACCGCAACGATCAAATGTCGAACGGCAGTCTCGACAATTCAATACATCGCTAGAAGCGGTCATTGCATCAACAGCAAACCGCACGTTCCAAAAATTTCCAGGTTTCTTATTTCTCTATTTCCCCTGGCAAAGCCAAAATTTGAATAATCCATTGCTTAATCTTGCCTACCCAAGGGGCTCCAACGCCCGCGGGCAAAAATACGACCACCCCAAGACGATCGATTCGGCGAAGAAAAGAAGAAATAAGAAAAAAAAAAGTCAGGGGAAAGTCCGGGCTATCGGAGTTGAAAGAATAGATCGTTAAGCGAGTATAGGAGAGGCGATGAGGTGGACGAGCGAAAATAAGTGCGCAATAAGCGGCAAGGAACCGCGAATATATACATCATCGGCGTGCCGGCGGGCAGGCGCGCACGCCACGTAGTAGCGGCGCGAGCCTCGCCGGCTGGTTTTCTGCGGGGACACCGGGGGGGAGGGCCCACCGCTTACTGGCGTTTTTGCGTCGCAGCCGACGAGGACGTAGCGCGCGCGCCCGCGGTCTCTCGCCGTCGTCGCCGAGAGCGCAGTGCAGCCGCCGCCGCCGCTGCTGCTACCGCCACCGCCGCTGCCGCCGGCGAGAAAGAATCGATAAGCGGGGCTGACGACGCGCCTCTCTTTCGCTTGTGTGTGCTGCACGACGCGCCCGTTCTCTCTCTCTCTCTCTCTCTCTTTCACTACTTTGGCTCTGCAACTGACCCGCCGCGCGTATAGGTAACCCGACGGCTATCTCTTTCCCTCTCTCTCTCTCGTTTACGCGTAAAACTATAAACGCATTCGTTTAATGTACGAGAAGTTTTTTAAGTGCTCGAGTATACGCAATAGCCCAAGCACACATAAAAGTGTAATGTGTATGTACAGTCGCTTGGCAGTGTGTGTTGGGCGCGCGAGGCTTGATCTCTCGCCATCTCGCTCGGGGCGCCGCTAAAACTGCGCCGGTGTAGGAGCCTCTCGTTCAGCGCCACCGCGTGCCGCTACACCGGCCTGCGACTCCGTTTTGCCGGAGCAGCTATACGGGCGGTGGGGGAGGGGGGAGAAGGGAGATTCCGGAGCACGGCTTTTAACGGAGCAGAGCTATATGAAACGGCCCACACGGAGCACGTGTGTGGGCCGAGAGCTCGAACCGAGTTGGATGACTAGGCCTGGCAGAGGAAAAACAGACGGAGGAGAGACGAAAGAGAGAAAGAGTGAGAAAGAGCGCGTGTACGATCGCCATTTTCTCGAAAAGCACGGGGGGAAGATGCTACACCGGTGCGCAGACACGCCGTGTGTCTCTCCGGGCTGCCGTGGAATGCGTGCGGGGAAAACTTGGCGGAAGAAAAGCCCCAGTACGAATAGGAGAGTGCGAGAGAGAGAGAAAAAGGGAGGGGGAAATAAGAGGGAGAGAGAGAGAGAGAGCTGAACTAAAGAGACGGGAAGAAAAGGAAGGATAGGTGGGTAAGGGTGAGGAGGGAGAGAGAAGCGGAGCAAACGAAGCCGAGAGATCGAAATATCTTTTCCGGCCTGCTTCGGGGCCGCTCCTTCTGTCTCTTTCTCTCTCACTCTCTTCTTTCTCTATCTCACTCTTGAGCGCTCACGCTTATGGCTTGCTCCTCGCGGCGGACGTGCGTCATACTCGTGCGCACACGTATACACGCGAACACACAGACACACGCGCAGTACGGTGCAGCAGCAGCAGTCCTCTTAGATACACACACAAACGCCCGCACACACAAGCATGAGTGGGGGCCCGCAAGCCTCCTCCACCTCCACCTCCTCCTTCACAGAGTCGGCGGCTGCCGGTACCAAAAAAGTACAAACGCCGCAGGGGGCTGAGAGAAAGAAAGAGAGAGAGAGAGAGAAGAGGAGGCAGCAGCAGCTCTTGCGAGGAGGGGCAGCAAGGAGGACCCGATGGCGATGAGGAGAGAGAGAGAGAGAGTGAGTGAGAAAGAGAGTGAGACTGGCAGAGAAACGTACGTTTGCTCGGCGGCTCCTCGTGCGGAGTTCTGCTCTGAACGGATGCGTGGGAGCGTGGAGTGCTCCGGTCGGCTTAGCTGCTGCTCTAACTGCGGCTAGCCTTTCCTTCGCGACTTGCTCGTAGAGGTAGTCGAGGCGTAGCTCCTCGGCAGTAGCAGCCTCACGGGGCTCAGCAGCCTCGTCGCTTGGGCCTCCGTAACGTGGGAGAGGCGGCGGCAGCGGCGACGGCGCCGGGGGAGCGGCCGAAGAACGAGGGGAGGAGCGCCGCGCGGGGAGGGACGAGAGAAAGAGAGAGAATGAGAAAGAGTAAGAGAGAAAGAGAGAGAGAGAGAGAGAGAGCAGGGGGGTCAGGCAGGTACTAGAGCACAGCACGCGTTGTCTGCGTCTCACGCACACACACACACACCTATATCTTCCACCTCCTCCTTCTCTTCGTCGACGTCGTCGTCGTCGTTCTCGTCACTCTTGCGACGTCGAGCGACGGAGAGAGAGTCCCGGGTTCTCTTTTGCTTTCTGCTGCTCCGATTTGTAGTAGTAGTAGTAGTAGTAGTTGTCCTCACTGAACTTTGTAGGTGCTGTGCACGGGGCTACAGTGTCTCTCTCTCTTCCTCTCTGTCTAGTGCGTAGTGTGTGTGTGTGCAACGCCGGCTCGGCTCGCTCTTGCTTATTCTGTCCTGCTCGCTCTTTTAGCTGGTTCTACGGCACTGCGCACATCCCACGGTGACCACTCCCGCACAACGACTGAGCCGCGCGCAGAGAGAGAAGAGAGCCGCAGCCGAGAGGGAGAGCGCAGCAACGCCAGCGCCGACGACGCCGCCGCTCTCTGTGCGAGAAACGCTACGAAGCGCCAAAGTACAGAGGTGGAACAGAGAAAGAGAGAAAGAGAGAGGAACGGCCGGGATCGCGCTCCGGCTGCGACGCCGGCTCCCACCGACCCTGCCTCTCTTTCCGTGACCGTAACCTGACCGTCTCACGATCCCCGGCTTCATTATTTGCCGGGTTTCCGTGTCTGAATCTCTGCTGCTTCGTGCCAGTTTACTCCTACTCATTTTTTTTTCCTGTTTTTTTTATAATGCGGAGGCCTCTTTTGCTCCTCCCCACCTCCCGTCCTCTTGATTTTTCTATGCACTTGGCTCTTGGACAGCAACTAGAGTAATTGATTCGTCTAATTAGTGGGATGAATTAGAGCGTAATTCGGGCTTTGATTTTCATTCGCTTGAAAATTCAAGAGTCAGCGGTTTTTTTTCATGATGAATAAGGAAAAGTGAATCACGTGGCCATTAGAACATCGCATTTTTATCCACACGATGATACGCTCGATTTGTAAATTCGTGTCGGTATTACGCTCGAGTATCAAATTTCGGAATGTCACAAATTTGTACAAAAAAAAGCACTTTGGCATTTGGATAACGCTTTGCTGCCATTCATATTAGGACCAATTGTATTTTTACTCTTTAACACAATTTAACAAAACCGAAATTGTAAAATAAACATTTAACATTCCATGAGTTACAAAAAGACGAAAAAAAAAACAAACGAACACCAATGCCTAAGCCTCACCGTCAAATATACAAGTGTCCTCAAGTCGGGTCAGTAGAGCGTCGAATAGACAGGTGAAGGAGGGGTTAGAGCTCGAAGCGCAAGGTGTACAAAGCTTAGCGCGATAATACGCGGGGCCCCAGCTCTTACTATGACTGTCGGCGATTTCGGAGCTGGCGCGCTCTCGCAGCAAGCCGGCCGTGGTCGCACATACGGTCACCGGCTCGTCATTCAGCATAGCCGAGCGCGCGCGCACCGAGGAGAGAGAGCCTCTATAGCGCCGCGACGCTCGGTATACCGTGCGCGCCTCTATCCCGCGACTGCCCCTTTCTCGCCCACACCCGCCCCACCAAACTTTATTGATCCGACGCTCTCTCTCTCTCTGGCAGCCTGTGCCTCACTGTTAACCGTCGTCGGTTCCCATGCTCCTGCTGCCGCCCAACGAATATCCTCCGCGCGGCCGCCGGCTCTTTGACAGCCGAGGCCGGAAGCACATGACTCGGCCCCTCGAACTCCCTCCGAGACGCTCTGCTCCGAAATACTTGCAGACTCGGAATTCGTTTATGAAAAAAGCCTGCAAGTCCCAAGATTGACGCAAAGCTTGAGGCTATCTTTGACTGCGGGACTTTCGATATTTCGAAGGAGCATTAAAAGAAGGATGCGGGGAGTCGAGGAAGACAGAGAGTGAATACAGCGGTGGCGGCGCAGTGCCAGCAGCAGTAGCGCTCGTTACGCTGTCTCCGTCTTTCTCTGGGCGGGGCAGCCGTCGGTGGCGCGGCCGTTCTCGCGCGCGTAAAGACCAACACAGCACAGAGAGAGAGAGAGAGAGAGAGAGAGAGAGAGAGAGAGCCAGGGTGTATTGAGGTAGGCGCGTGCCCCATTAACCAAGCCCCATCCTCCTCTTCCACCCACCCAGCTGCACGATTTTTCACGAAAGACAGGTGTGTGTGTGCGTGCGTATGCGATCGACATACGCTGCTATAAGCCAAACGCAGCAGCGCTTTTGCTCAGTTTCAGCTGCTGCCGAAAGATTATGCTGCCAGTGCCTCGGTGAGAAGGGAGCTTCGGCAATTGTTATCCTCTCTCGTGGGAGTTTTGCTTTGCCATTTTACTTCGGGATCCAGTGTTTTAGATGCGATTTTAATTGTCGCGCGATCAAGCGATGTGATTTGCTGTAATTGGATAAGCGACTGTTTGGTTTAATTATACCTGCAGCGTAACTCAAATACGGCTACGCCTGTTTGACGATGGGGAAATTACGGCTTTCGAGGAATTTAGAGTGGCCTTTAATTGAGCTCTCAATTCTCTTATGTGACAAGGATTATGTTGATTTTCTTACTGCCACGAGCTAATGTCGATCCGTTAAACACTTGTGCTCACACGCTTGAGATGATGATAAAGGAGAAGAAGAAAAAAATTACCGTGCAATTTTATCTACAAGCTTTAAGGTCCTATTCATTTTTTATTATACTCTTATAGAGTTAAGGTGCCCATCTAAGTTACGAACTTCTTGAAACGAGTCAGTATTCCTGTTTTCCAACTTTTTCTTACGTTCATTTTCGTCCGAACTTTTTGCCGAGAAGTTTAATTACGGTAACTTTTTGTACCGAGTTTTTTCCTCTCGACGAAAACTACATCTGTAATGCATCTTCATTAGGCGTAAATAATTTTATCAATCGAAATCTAATGCATTTGGAAACAGAAAGAAAAACACCAATGTAAAACAATCGAGAAATTTAAAGGATTATTATGTTTGCTACAGAAGCAATTCTGAATAATTTTTTGTAATGTGCAATTTTTTTTCTTTTTTTTTTTTGAATATTAATGTTTTATGTGGGTAGATAATTAATACAAGCGATCGAACAACGATTAATTATGAAACGAGCCAGCTACCTAGCGTACATATTTCTCCTGTATTAAGAGTAAGAAAAAATAATGATGAGTAAGCGCACAAGACAGAAATTCTATGTAACGCATAGATACCGTATTATGACAGAATTCCAAACGAATGATCAACAGTGAATAAGTGATGCGACGGCACAAATTAATTGTTTGTTTCTTTTTCATGCACAGAAAATAAACATATCTTTTTAATTACAAAATTGTATTATATTTTATGATTATTACTTAAAGGATGTAAAATTTTTTGTTTACGTATGCAAAAATTAACAATATATGATTGAAGTTGAATAAATGAGCAATTAAAAATTTAACATCCAATACCGATGTTTACGTAATAAACTTAATCTATACCGTAGCCAACATTAATGAATTCTCAAACGTGTCCTCCAAAACTGATCATTACAGCAAACAAAATTATTTAAAGCCTCGGTTTAACGCAGGTGACTCGGCACTTTTTTTAAATTTTAATCCAGACCAACCAATATTCGTTTTAATGAGTCATACTTAGTTCAAAAGTAACTGTGAAATTCCCTTGCAGGATACGCGCATCAATAGATCTTTTAATTTCTTCGAACGCGATTCTTCCACCAAAACTCGCGTGCCCACCCACGCACAATAATAAAAAAAACCATCCCATACGAGAGTTAATTAGCGTAGGCGCGGACCAATTTCGAAAATCACGGGAGCATCCGGTGCCCGCGCGCGCGCGCACCTGAGAACAGTAGATAAACGAAAACGAAAGCGGAAAATCTATCCGGTACATCCCGGGCGCCGTGTTTTACAACCGCACAACGGATGACGCACGGGGAAAGCGGCCGCATGTGTGTCAACGGCGCTGTGGCTCCGAAAGCCCAGCCGGCAACAGTAGCGCTGCGAAGAGGCGCAAGGGAAATTGTGAATTAGCCCGCAGGATTGACTCCGCCATGGAAATTGCCAAGGGCTTGGACGCGAATTCTCCGCGATCGATTCGTCTGACGTACTCCCAACGGAATTCCGGCCTTTTTCAAGTCACACCAATGCGCGGCTATCATTCGCGGCGGCTGGTCAAGATACCGACTACGCACAATTCGAGGAGCTTGGAATTCAAAAGCGACGATTAAAATAGTTTGGGGGAAAAAAAGTCTTACTTTCACTTTGCGTTTTCACGGAAAAATGCAAATCTTAAACAATTAGCGCTCTTGCTCGTGCGCCCGAGCATTGTCACTTCGCTCATATACACGCGCACAGAGGCAGGTTTCGAAGTTACTTTCTCTAGCTATATATCGTCTCGAGGTAAAAATGAATTTTTGAATTTCACAATGGGGGAGAGGGGGGGAGGGGTCTTGGCTAGTCGGTCATGTGTTCGATTATCCTTTTTTGGCTCTTTTTCTACGCCAGCTTGGGCGACAATGAACGAAAGAAGTCGGAGAGGCTCGGGTGATTGATTTTGACGAGGGTCGACGAGCACTTTATTGAGAAAAGCGTCGAGAGCCGGCCGAAGGTTGTGCACGGACGTGTGGGATTGTGTCCGTACAACGTGTGTTGGTGCGCGAACCCTTTTTCCGCGGCTAAATTTAGATGACGCCGTTCGCTCGCTCTTCTATCTAACTCTATCTCTCTCCCTCTCGCTCAAATCGAGTGAAGGCATTGTACAAGATGCGGTGGATTCTAATGTTTCAATTTTCTTTATTTACTATCCACGAAATTTTCAAAACTTCTTTTGGCGCGTATTTAAAAGCTTTTGGCTTGAGTTTCATTTTTCTTGCCACGATAAATTGACGTTAAACTATTGAATATCGTTTATTTTTATTTTTTGCGGTTTTGTGGGCCTACGTATATTTTTATAATTTAATTACGTAATACGTTAAAAGTTCGAGTTATTAGGTTATCGAGTGACACACAAAATGTTTTATTTCTCTGTACTACGTCATTATTTTTATATGAAACGTAACCGTGACATTTTTATTATGGTTCTAAGGGTAGTAAACCTCAAGGTCTCCATTTTTCTCTCGGTCTATCTAAATGAGAAAATCTCAATTCAGCTGGAAATGCTTCAACATCATCACACGAGTTACAAATTATCATTTTATCTGCAATTCAAAAAGCCTCATTTTCTAAACATTAACGGGGGTAAATCGATATGCAAGCTTTTATGATAAAATTCTCTTATAGAGAAAAAAAAATCAATCAATCCTTGTAAGAGTAATTTTTAAAAATACACGAAGGTAATAATACATTATTGATAAGTTAGAAATACACTTTCCAAGCAATTTTTTCTGAAATCAATCAAAGGACGGCTACTGGCAAATTTTTTCCCGTCGCGCGCTCACTCACAGGCTCGACAAGGAATTTTTCTACAAACAAGTCGAGCTTACGCATGAAGAAAAGATGGCGATATAGAGAGCGGGACATAAAGTTTGGTTAATAAATTCAGCATCGGATAAAAGTTAAGCCCATTAAAGAAATACAAGGACGAAATAAAAAGCAATCGGCGGGAGTCCTTACTCGATGTCGCGGCGGTATAGCAAACCTCGTTATGCTCCTCTCCCTAGCGTTGCTCCTCCTCGCTCAAAGAGGGTGGGGGGAGACCAAGAAAAAGCTGGCGAAGAAGGAAGGTGGGAGGGAGAGTGACTTAAAGTCGGAAGTACAGGGCTTTGAGGGAGAGGAGGGTCGAACCCTACGACGCGAGTAGCAGGCTTGTTTGCGGCGATCGCGAGTGGCAACGGGCGCGCCGCCACCGCCGCAGGACTCACCCCCCTTCTCCTCTGGTTCTTGTTTCCCTGTCTCTCTTTTTCTCTCTCTCTCTCTCTCTCTTTCTCTCTTTTTTTTCGCGAAAACGAGAAATTGCGGGTAATGACGCCAGGGCAAAGGAGCCGTGTTTCGTCGCTCGATAACAAGAGCCGACGTGCTTCTTCAACTTTTTTTTTGCCCGAGAGCCAAAGTGTTTAATTGAATCAGGCAGTGTGTCCCAGTGGCTTTGGCAAAGTGTCGCTTGCAAGCCGGCGTTTTTTCTTCTTTCCTTTTTTTTTTTCCTATTCGGCAAGAGAGCAAACGAAAAAATCAGCGTCACTGCACGCTCGTATTTATTTGGAGGGCCGCAAAATTGCCACTCGCTCGGGCAAATCGAATGGATTTAATTGGAAATCCGGAGTGTCAAATACAGCGGCTTAATTTCGAAGGATTTGTTTAGCGAAAAAAAAAGAATACGTTTCTTGCAGATTCGTAAAGAAGACGAGAGAGAGAGAGGAGGGTCTTATGTTAATTTTCACCTGTAAACGAAGGTTAATACAAAAAATTATCCCTATGTTTTTCCCCATAGCTCTGTTATTCCTTTCAACTTTTGCGACGCACTGAAACGTCCAGTGTCGTGGAAAGAGCAAAAATAGATCGACAAGAATAAGCTCGTTTAATTAGAGCTTAATTTAAAAGCCCGAGAGCGAATTGAATATTAAACCGAAGCTCCGGCGTAGCGTATAGCGCCAGCTTCAATAATACCGCTTGATACAAATGCAAGGGAAGCGAAAGGAATCTGCAAACCAGCCACCGAACGAGTGTCGACACTCGTGCCATTCGATTCATCAAGCTCGGATCCTAATGAAAAAAAAAGTGAGAAAGAGAGAGTGAAAAGAAAAGAAACTAATAAAACAACGCAGCCGTAGTTTTAGACTGTCGCTCTTTGTCATTCGGGCTGATGTGAAAAATTGTCGAGGTCGCGTGCGTGATAGAAGAAGGTATACGCGCGCGTGTGCACAGGTATACGCGATAAAAGTGAAATAAAAATGGAAAGAAGAGTAGAGAGATAGAGACGGGGGAGGAGGGGATCGTAGAGAAAGAGAGAAAGATAGATGGAGAAGCCTAGGGAATAGGACGGAAGAAGAAGCGCCGGTTCTCCCTTCCCTCCCCCCCCTTGCCCCCAATGAAATATTGATCGAGCGGAGGCGCGCGCAACACCTGCAGCCGTGCTCGCGAGAGAGAGAGAGAGAGTGAACGCCACCCTCTCGCTCTTTTTCTCCTAGTTTTGTTTCCTTCGCGGCGTAGTTCCTATTCCCTTCTTTCTCCCCCGCGGTTTTATCCATTTGAGTGAGAGAATTACGCAGTCGCTCCCTTTTGCGCGAATTCTCGCCAAAGCGTGTGTCTGTGTGTCTTGGGGGCTTTTGGCACGTGGCCGCCGTGCGCAGCCTTGATTCTGCCAAAAAGTCTATTCTTCTCCCCCCACCCACCAGCCTGGGGACGCACACGGAGAAAGAGAGAGACACACACACATACACACGCTAGCAGCCAACATTGGCGTCTTTTGTTTCTCGAGCTCTCTTTTTTTGCTCGAGGGAGGGCAAGGGAGGAAAGAAAGAAAAAAGGCGCGAAGCGATCGATGATACACTAGCGCTCTGTACGCGCGCACTTTGTTGCGTGCAGCCGCCGCGTTCGAGAGGCCTCCTTGCTTGTTTTTTAGACAAGCTCTCTACACCCTGCTGCAGTCCCTCGTCCCCATAAGAGAAGAGCAACTCTCGAGAAGCTTGCACCGTTGTATACCCTCACCACACAGCGGGGGTGAATCCGCGAGAATTTACCCCCTTTATACTCGAGACGCTTGAGAGTTTTGCCTTGCTCTTTTTTTTTTTTGTCCAACCCCTTCAGTCTGATGACGAGCTTTTAGTGATGCGGTTCTCGTATAGAGGGGTTACGTTCGTTTTGCTTAATCGCTCGCCAAGGAAAGCTTGTTATTTTTGGGGGCAGTTGTGATAAAACTGAGTTTGGCACGCAGGGGTGAAAGGGGCAACGAGAAGAGTTGGGATTAATTTAAAGACAGGGCGGGTTGTGAGCTATAACGACTGTAAAACCGTAGGCTGGACTGATAATCAATCGAGAGAGATGACGATTGACATAAGGTTCTAACGTCTGTATTTCTAATATTGCGTGCCGTGGGTGATGTAAGATTTGTGGAGGCCCTGCGGTTACGACGGGGCTAAATGAGTTTACCCGACGAGCACGTATTTCGCGAGAGGTCGAACGAAAACAAACAGAGAGAAACAGAGAGAGGGGGGGTGGAGAGATCGGGGTGAGGGGAAAGAGAAACGACGGCGAAGCTTTGTGCGCTGAGGGAGGGAGGGGGGGGGGAGAGCGCCTGCGGCAAAAGAAAATCGAGCAAATAAACGGGACCGAATTTCGGGAGTAGCCGAGCGTGCCTAGGTGAATATTGCCTGGGAGCCGCGTGTTTTTTTCAGATAGCCGACAATTGGAATTTCAGAAGGACGTGCGGTCGAGCACGTGTGTGTATCTGTCTGTCCGTGGGTGTACGCGCTATAACGCCGTACATTTCTATTGATCCACATTTTGCTCGACCGAGCTGCGTTCTCGTTTCAAGCTCTCTCTCTCTCTCTCTCTCTCTCTCTCTCTCTCTCTCTCTCTCTCTCTCTCTTTCGGCGTTAAGATTCGCGCTTGATTAAACAAACCGTTGACGAGGCACAAAGGAGCCGGCCGCTAAAAAAAATCACGTCTTTATGTCACGGATTAGACTCCGCTTGTATTCACCCATGGAAAAAAATGAGGCGATTTGTCCTTTATAATTTACCTTTAATTAATCAAAGAGATAAAATTCGAAATTGAGAGAAAAGAAAAACGAGTGTTTATGTATACACGACAATTGTGAAAAATTTGAGTAAATAGAGCATGAATAATTCGTCAAAAGTGCGTTAATCGAGTGAACAGGCAAGAGGGTAAAGATACCTCGATTCCGTCGATATAGCAACCATCGGCCAATAGGAGCGAGTTCGGTAAAATTTTATTCCAAGCCGTCAATAATGCAGTAGTAGGCTATAAGTATTTAGCGAACGCGCAGAGCACACGAGCAAGAGCGAGCATCGCCACGTGCAATGGCCAACAGTAACTGCAAATTTAATGCCTATCAGCGCGAGGGCAAAATTAATCACCTTCATTTTCACCGGGCTCGAATATAAATAATGCAAAACAATTTAACGCCACCCCCCTACCTTGTGCATCGCGAATAACGCATTCTCTTTCACATGCGCCTGCATCCAAGGCCATGTACAAATGGAGCAGCAGCAGCAACACAATAACGGGGACTAAAGAGAGGAAAACGAGCGGGGCAAACAGAGAGAGAAGCAGCAACCCCCCTTAGGCTCTTAGTCGGCTTTGAACCTAAGCGAGAACGCGCGTGCGAGCCAGGAGCCTGCAGTCACTACGGATCGGGAATCCCTAAGCGCCAACGGGAAGGTGAAACGCAGAGGAGGAAAGCAGCCGTGGTGGAGTGGTCCTCCGAGCGGCTGCCGGCGCTCCTTTTGCGCGCGTGCCGCAACACACACACACACACGAGGGGAGGGGGGGGTGCACGAGCCGCGCGCGCCACAGGTGGCCTGTATTAAATTCGCGCGGCGCATCCGGCGCGACTCTCTCTCTCTCTTCCCCCTCTGTCCGTATGTATGTGAGAGAGGTCGACTACCCCTCCACCCCCCAGGAAGCGACGTGTAGTCCGACACGCTGATCTTTCGATCGGTGTGTGTGTCCGAGTAAACGCTTAGCTAATTGTCCGGCAGCATCCCGGTGTCAGTGCTTCGCCGCCAAATCCGGATTGTAATACCTTGGCTTCTCTCTCTTGGCACTCTCACCTTAGACGGCAGAGGCGCGTGGGCGTTTACGATGTTTTCACGCTCAGGAAGCGTCGCGCGCGCGCGCGCGTTGTCGTAATAATGCTCTTTCTCTCTGCAGGCTTGCGTAATCCGTGGAATTTTTCGGGCGTTTTCAGAAAGAGAGACGCGTAGGCGTATGCTCGATGCAGCTTTTAACCTCGGAAATAAAACGGGAAGCTCCGGGCTCGAGGAGACGAATGAACGACGAGGGATAATACATCGGGTGAAATAAGTAACTGGCGATCAGTCAACAGTCAGCGAGAGGAAGAAGGATAACTTCTGGCTGATGTCGTGGACGAACGATCGACCAAATTAGAGAGAGAGGGGGAGGGGGCTGTACAGAGAGGAGAGTCGGGGCCAAATCGACAGGGCGCAGATGTCGTTAATCATCGCGGCAACGCGGAGAGCGATCGGTTGCGCGCGAAGCCAAGCCGATGAATAATATACAGCCAAGGAGAGCTTGAGCAGGCCGACGAAAAAGCTCACCGTCTGTCTTCCGGCAGCGGCAACACGCCAAACCTGTGCCCCGCCAAAATTTCGCTCGCCGTGGTGGAGGATCAACGGCCAGCGGTCGTAAGAGAGATGGACGTAATGCCCGAGAAAAATTTACCGCGGCGTCAGAAGCTCATCAAGGTCATTACCGGTGCTCTGCGGTGGCGAGCCTACAGAGATATGCCCGGAGCTTTGAATGCCCCCCCCCTTTTCTCTATCTCTCCGAAACACGCTTGGAGGCCTTCAATCTCGAGAGTGCCTAATCTCTATCTCTCGAGTGTGTTGGGAGTGCACACACAGGACACTGCACTGGCTGATGATCTCTCGGTGGATTACTGCGAGTCCAGCGAGTTAGAGGATGAAGGGTTTGTTAATTTCGCCGGCTAAAGCGACCCTCTAGCCGCGAGATGTTTCATTTGCCGAGACAAACTTGCGCTTTACGGTATAGAGCGCGCACACACATCAGCAGCTGACGAATTAATTACATTCCGTTGTGGGAGGGTAGGGGACTAGGTTACAAACTTCGCGCTCGTGGTGTTATTACAGCGGCGAAATATTAAGCAGGTCAAAGTTGCATATCGTAATAAATAAAGACGAGAGGGGAGAGAGTGTAAGCCCAGAGCAATTTGCGAACAAAGTTTGAATTACGTCAATCTTCATGCCGAGACGGTATATAACAGCCGGCGGCGGAGAAGCGAGAGAAGAAAAGTTCGATGGTCATCCTACGCAGCCACGCACACCACACGGACACACACGTCCCTCGTCGCTTCCTTCCCGCGTGACTTCTCTCCGAGTCTGTCTCTCGCACACTCGTCAAAACACGTCGTCTCGTCGTCTGGCACGCGGCGACAGTCCGGCCATTCACGCGAGAGAGAGAGCGGCTAATAATCTTCATTCAGCTGGCGATTGCTGCGGCCAGGAGGAGCAGCACGACCGAGCCTCTCTCTATATCCGAAATGTGCTGTCTCTGACTGGCTCCAGTGATTTTCAGCCGGGAATGTTGGATTATATAGCTGGAACGAGGAGGGCCAAGTAGTTGATGATAAGGGCTTGGAAATCCTAAGCGTCTCCATCTCCCTTGCCATTAATGGGCTTCTGCAATTACGTGCTCGGAATTGCTCAAGCTGTTCGGATAACATACGTATAACGTTATATTTGCCGAACGTAACGAGAGAGCGCGACAGCTTGGATTAAGGTGTATCGTATTTTTGCCCATTTGCCCGCCGCAAGCGAAGGTAAAATACTTAGGGAAAATTACTTTGGATCCTATAGGCAGCAGGTATACGCGCGGCACAGGGCTCGAGCTTTCCAACGCGTTTCCGTTGCGCCGGGGGTAAATGTCATTACAAAAGTAGGTTAGCAGTGGAAAGAGGCAGAGCACGGAGACGGGGGGTTATGCTGGATGGAAAAATTGTCGGTCTGATGGGAGGACGAGGTTTAATTTTAATGGCTTTCGTTTCGCGAGCAACTTCCTACTCCTCCCCCGTCCACTTCCCGACACCCCCAAGTCCACGGATTTTTAAACCCCAGAGGTTGACTCTTGCAACTCGACCTGCAATTTTTTTCTTTTTTTTTTTTATCAAATATAAAACGCGCTCCAGTTATTCTCTCTTTTTTATGGAGTTATGCGCTTTCGACGTATTAATTTTTTTTAATTAACAAAAACGCTTTTCGTTGGTGCTCTTTTGCCAATTGCAGACATATGTTCCAAACGATAAACCTATCGTCGGGGCTTTGATAAAGTCGAACAAGCGATAAATACTTATATATACAAACGTTTCCAATATTGAGAACGAGAAAGCAGAGAGTTTAAATAGATAAAAGATTGCGCGCGAGAATTCCGTAGAACCCGAACCCAGTGGTCTGACGAACAATTTCAGGTATTTCTCTCGGCAGTGAAAATCGTGGAGAATCCGTTGGCGAAAGTTACCGCGAGCTTTTCAGCTCTTTAGCTTGGCTCGCCGCTAGTTTACCCAACGTTTCAAAAGCTTTTCCCCCCAGACAACCAGTATTTACAAGTTTCCAATCGTTCATTGCCGAAGATAAATAAAAATTAAACAGAATTCAATAACTAAAAGGAAAAAAAAAGAGCTGCAGTTGCGGATGAAAAAAAAAGTAAGCGAAATTCGAAATCAGCAAAATCCTTCACCATTTGGCATTCATCGAAAATTCGTAAAATCGAACGCGAGTTGTACCTGTAGTTCAGGATCAGTGCTATCCCCGCACAATCAGGGCGATTCAGGTCTCGGAAACGCGAGAGCTTGTGGCCGAGCGAGGGGGGAGGGGGCATGCGCGCGCAAAGTCTCATTGTAAATTCGCGGCTGAGCCGCTGGTATACTGCCGCGATAGTGGTGTGTGCTCTCGGAGCTCTCCTCTATACCACGACCGTGTGGGCGAGAGCGCAGAGAAAGAGAGAGAGGCAGAACGGTGCGTCAGCGGTCTCGGAAATAGCGACTGATGTCAAGCCCCCGGCCTTCCTCTCTCTCTCTCTCTCTCTATCCCATTGCCCATCCGGCCTAGAGTCAGTCTCTCTCTCTCCCCAAGTCCGGGGAAAAAAGCGGATGAAAAAGGTCCACGGATCAGTTTAGTTGCCGGGAGTAAAGGTGTTCGTCGATCGATTTTCGTATAAATCTGCCCTCCCCGTCTTGTATTAGAGAGACAGAGCCGAATATCAGTTCTTACGAGGTCGCGATTTACGTCTACGGCTGCTGGCTAGTCTACACGCAGACTCCCCTATGCAGACTTTTAGTTCATAGAGTCTCGCTAGTATTGTACACGTGCGAGAGGAGGAAGGAACGCGTCGTGGCGTCTTGTGTACCCCTCCTCTCTCTCTCTCTCCACCTCCCTAGGGGCAGAGAGAGGGGGAGGAATACTAGGGCTGTGTGCCGGAGCACAACGTCTTTATTGATCCCCCGCACGTGTATAGCACAGCTACTGTGCGATAGCGGCGTTGCTGTCCCGGCTGCGTGCGTGTGAGCCTCGCGAGAACTCGAGCGTACAGCCTCTCTCTCCCTCTCTCTCTCTCGGGCACTGTGCACGTTACTCGCCGAAATTTATACTTTTACGTCCGCTGGAGCCGACAGCTCCGACCGCTTGGACCAGACGTATACACGCACACCGTCCTCCCTCTGTCTCCGCAGAGAAATAAACTTTTAGACAGCGGCTTCTGGTGCTTTATTAAGCGCCGTACCAGCGCACACTCGCACGCACGAGCACACAATTGTACTTAGCGTATACTAGAGTTAGAGTTTACGACGACGCGGGAACGCGGGGAGGGGGGGGGGAGGAGTGTGGCGGCATTACGAAACTGGATTAACGCGCAAAAGTTGGCGCAAGACGGAAATAAAACAGAGAAGGGTCGGGGAGAAGGCCGGAGAGAGGGGAGAAAAAAAAAATTATCCTCCCGAGAGCGCGCGGGGCCTCTCCTTCGCTCGCTCTCGCAATGGCAATCGTCAGCTCATTATTTCTCAAGTGTCCGCGGGGCGTAGCGTGCGCGCGGAAGAAGTGAGACGCTGAGAAAGAATTCATATAAGCTGTTGCGCGCCGGTTACGGCGAGCGGCAAATCGAATTCATCAAAATGATCCAGAGCGCGGCCAGCGGCGGCTTGGAGTGTCGAGCGGCCGGTAATTAATCGATCGAGCTCTCTCTCTCTCCCCCCCCGACGTGTATATACACGCTCGTTGTCGGTGGGACAGGCTACAGGCCGTAATTGACCGCGACCGCGCGGCCGAATAACGAGTCATCGCTGCGCGCGCTAATTTAGCCGGAGATGCGCCGCAGGTGCGCGGCTGGATTATGAGCTCGCGCCTCTATCCGCGACGAGGAGAGTTCGTCAAAGCCGCGGATCGATACACGCCCCCTCACCCTTCGATAAGAGAGAGACGCTACCGAGACGAAGTGGGGCTAGAGATAGTCTTGAGATAGGATACGATCAAAGGGCTCCCCTCCCCCTCTGTCCCCCCACCCACTACCGTGTGTGTGTTTTGGATGAAACGATAGCAGGGGATAAGTTTGAGCATTCTTACTTCTCAACTATCGATTATTGGGCTTCTCCGAATGGCCCGTTGGATTAAACTCGGAATTAGATGATTAGACGCCGCGCGCCACAATCCGGCTGGGAACCGAGAGGAAGTCAATGTCGGGCAAATTTAATGATCGTGTCCGTCTGTGCTTATTAAAAAAAAAAAAAAAAAAGGAGAAAAAAAGTATTAAACGGAAGCGTAAGAGAGGGATTTAGTAATAAACGGGAGTTTTTTTTTGCTTTCTCATTTCTCTCGCTCCAATCCCCTCCCGGGCTTGTTATTTCTTTATTGAAAATTCCTATTTATATCCAATTTCTCAGAGTCGCAAGTACACTTCATTGTATTAGCCCGTAAGATATCTCGAAATACGTATATACGTTTGTATCTCTAATAGTGACGTAACGAGTCGCGACGAGATGTCATACAGCGGGGTAATTAATCAAAATAACATTTCGAGAAATAAAATTTTGAATTTTATCACTGTCGGATTCATGATTCTCGGGAAATCTAATTTTATTGAATTTAATTTATTATTTCGCCGAAGAAATGTAATAAATTTTTGCGATAAAAAATAGAAAGTCAATTTTTCTCTAGGCAACCGAGAGGCGACCTACTCTATTGATAACTAAGATATTTTCAATAAAATTTTGATTTTTAACTAGTATTTAAAAAAAAAACTGAGGTTCGCCCTATTCATTCCAACATTATTCATCCAAAATTCGGTAAAGCTCGCTCTAAAAAGTCAAGGGTGGGAAGCCTATTGCGCTCGCAGGGGCAAAGCGATAGCAGACATCCCCACGAAGGGCGGCGCGTGTAAAAGGACGTGACCGGAAGCGTACGGAGGCAGCGTCAAGAGAGAGAACGAGAGGGAGCAAGCCACTCGGAAAGGCATGCGAGAAAGAGAGAGAGAAAGAGCGATAAGCTGGAGGAGGCAAGAGCAACGAGAGGGAGCCGCAGCAGCAGCAAAAAGAGCCGCGGCTCGTCATCTTTTTCACCGGCTAGAGGAGCCGCGGCGGTAGCAACATGGCCGCCGCCGCCGCGGAGCAGCGCGAGAGAGAGAAAGAGCGACGATGTACGTGCGCGCACGCGTGTGTGTGTGTTAGCGCGGAGCGGGGTCTTTTTCTCTCTTGCGCTCTGTACTCCTCACGGCCACCGCCCCTCGCTCGCGCGCCTTTCCGCCCGCAATACTCGAGGGACCATAAAGAGCTGCTTCGTTTCTCTATTTTACTCGCATAGTAGAGGGATTTTTGTTAGCCCTCGACGCTGGGGCCCTCGCGTCCCGCCGGCAGTAGCGCGTGCGTCACTCGTCATTCCTCTCGAAAACTATATATGACTCGTCGCTCTCCGTCCGCCCACATACTTGGAGCAAGCGAGGCGGCCGCCGCTGCCGCCGGCAGGAGCACACGGGCTGCTGCTCACTCTCTTCTCTTACACCTACATCGGCCTGCTCTCCTCTTGTTCCAGCGCGTGCGCGCGACATCGGGCCCCCCGTTTTGCTTTTTCCCTCTTGCTCCCGTGAGCTCTTCCACACATTTACGCACATACGCAACCGGAGGCAGACGTAAGACACGAAATATACAACGGCATGCGGAAAAAGCCGACTATGCGTGCATGCCCGAAGAAGAAGAAGAAGAAGCCGCTGCTTCTTCTCGGTTCTCTCGGTGCGGGTGCTGGAAATGCGGCGGCGTTTCTAACCTCGTCGAAGTGTAGCAGCAGCAGTCTCTCTCGTCCGATCAGCGGCCCGGCTTCGGCGCAGGCCCCTGCTTATAACTTTCCTCCTCGGTCTCTCGGCGAAGATCGCGCTGTGCTCCTCGCTTTCTGTCTCACTCGCTCTCTTCGGCCAGAGACGCAGTCGGGAGGAGCAAGGGGGGGTTAAAGAGGCCTCGGCTCTCTTTCTATGTACGCAGTAACAGCGGTGACGACGTTTACGACGTGCACTGCAGCAGCGGGCGGCACACGCGCGACGCCAGAGCTCTGCTGCTGCGCGAGAGAGAGAGAGAGAGAAAGAGACAGACCGAGACGGACAGGCGGAGAGCGAGCGCACGCGAGGAGATACCGACGACGACTCCCCGAGACCCGAAACGAGACGGACGACGGCACGGGGCGACGTCGACGACGCAAGTGCGCAGCGCGCCCCTCGCCACCGACGGTCCCTCTCTCTCTCTCTCTCCTCGTCCCTCTCGCCCTTAGGTGCCCTGCCGTCTCTCTGTCCCACGCGCCGGCTGCGGCGACAGTCCCCCTCGTGCCCTCTGCGCTTTCTTATACTCTACTCCCGAGGAAGTCGCGCCGAGCAAGCCGGGCGTCGGCTCTCTCTCTCTCTCTCTCTCTCTCTCTCTCTCTCTCTCTCTCTCTCTTGCCGGCTAACCTATCGGCGCTCGCGCGGGGGGCTAGATTTGCCGAAAATTTGGCGAGGGGAAAACGCGCGATACCTACCGGAAGCTGCGGGCTCTTGCGGTATTCGCGCGTCGTGCCTTTTACAGTCAAGAGACTATCGTGTCGAGAGATATTGGAGCGCAAACTCATAATGAACGGGGGTCGGACTAACCTTAAAAGCGGGAAGCAGCGCTGCTGGACGTGGACGACACAACACGGGGCGCACGCAGGCGATGAAAAAAGTCGGCGATCGCAGATCACAGAGGCGGCTAAGAGAGAGACGGAGACAGACAGACAGAGGAGGAGGAGGATATCTCGCGCGCGCGGACACCTCGACACTAGCCGGATATACACGCACACACACCCGCGCACTAGCTCTCTCTCTCTCTCTCTCTCTTTCTCTAACCAGCGGAGTCTCTCTTTCTCTTTCTCTCGTCTACTCCCTCTTTTTTCTCTTTCTCCCTCTCGCCTCCTTCCTTCCTCCTAATTCTTCTTCTTCTACTTTCTTGCAGCTGCTCTGCGGCTGTTATATCCGCGCCTTTGGGTCTCTTTCTTCCTCTTTCTTACTCTTCAAAGCGCTTGCAGTAAGTTTGACTCTCTTTTGGCTCCCGGAAAATCGCCGTTTCCGTCGTCTTCGCATCGCCGCCGTCGGCAGCACCGTCGTCGCATTGCCCCGTTTAACGTTTATCTGTTGTCGGTCATGTAGAACTTTCCTCCTTCCCGCGGAAAATTTGAATGTCGCTTTCTTTTCCCACATTTTTTTACCAACAATATGATCATTATCAAATTCGAAGTTAAGTCGTGAATTATTGTGGAAATTGAGGACGAACTGTTATCACTAATCCGACCAGTTACTACTTTCGCCTGGATATATCGCGTCGGGGGCTTTTGAGATATATCAATCTCAACTATTATTCGTAATCCGATCAAAGTATATTCGAACTATGTCCAATAGCGGTCTAACTTAGTTGCCCCCCAAGTTGCTGCGAACCAGCGTCTTTGAGCTAAATGCAATTAAACTGTAGTTCAGTACTTGAACAATCAAGCGGAACATTGTTGTGCTCGATAACGTTATATCGGATTAACTCCGACGAAGCTAGAACTAGAGTGATAAAAAAAATTGACAGGGCACGTGAACGAAGTTGCAATAAATAATACTCAATGAATGATATCTAGGCTTTTTAGGGTTGATTTATGTACAGAGTTAACAACACAAGTTCGTAACTTAAGAGCACTAACAATTAAAATTAGAGTTATAAAATAATGGTGAATTTTGTAAAACAAAGTATACGGGCCGATAAACAATAAATATATACAATGTTGGACCTGGGTAAGGAGCTCGCGATCACTTGTTTCTCATTTCAAAGGCTATTTTCCAGACGTCGAAAATAAAGTCCTCGGGAAAGTTGTAGGCGTCGGTCAGCGCCGCGTCGATCGCCTTAGCCAGATCTATGCTGTTCATCTTGTGCTCCGCTATTTCCCACAGTCTCCTAGCTGTCGAAAACAAAAAATGAAAAGACTTTTAAGAAAAATTCAGAACGGTGACAAAAAAAAAGCAGGGCAAAATGCTTTTCATTACCGAGCACGTAGTCGCTGATACCCATGTACAGTTCGAGCGCGTCGTTTATCCTCTCGACCGGTTCCCGCGATCTATCGGTCTCAATCTGCAATGATAAGAAAAAAAAAAAAGAAAATGAATCGAACAACGTACGCGGACAAACAACGTCTTCAACCAAACTCACCAGCTGTTCTATCCTCGCATGCCCATCAGCGCGGAACCTCAAAGTCTCGCGTCCCGTAGCGTAAGGGGCGAATTTGGCTCGACTACGCGGACCGGCGTACCTAAGGCCGATCGGTCCAAAGCCAGCCGATCGGCCGAGAGGCTCAACCAGTCGTATCAGCAGTCTCGCCCCGCAATCGACCTCCTTGAGCATCCTTGCGACCTCGAAATGTCGCCGGCCCACCAGGCTCTCGCCGTCGAGGCGCTCGAGGTGATCGCCCACGTGGACGACGCCCAGCCTGGCCATGAGCGAGCCCTCGCGGATGCGCTTGATGAAGACGCGCCCGGCACCGTTGTCCGACAGCGTCAGCCCGAGCGTTGGCTCCACCTTCACCAGCTCGATCTCCTTCGGTCGGCCTGTATCGATTAATTTTTTTAATACAACGTAGACTCCTGTTATTCTTGTATATTAGAGAGTAAGGAGCATGTTAAATGCATCGTTATAAGACGAAGCCCGACGGATTTATCAAGCTGACGCGTCCCGCGTGAGTCACGCGCGTGGAAAAGGGCGCGGGCCCTATAAGCGCCTGACTCGTGGGTTGACGCTTTAATTAGTCAATCAGCCGGGGAGGTTTATAAATAAACCGCAGCCGGCGACGATCGGCGCAATTATAATATGATTTCACGCATACTCCGAGCTTGAGCCGCGTCGAGGATATACGCATGCCGAATGGATAAGCTAAAATGAGAGATGTATACCTTTCTTGTGGGCGAAGATGAAGTCGTCGAGGCCGATCTGACCGCCCACCAGCTGGTTCATGTCGATTTTGTGGGTGTTCAACGTGCAGAAGAGAATCTGTTGGCAGAGAAAAGTGCCTTTTTAATGCCACAAGGCGCACGAGTAACGAATAGGACGGAACGTCTGTTCCGTAATTTTCGGGTTTTTTTTTCTTTCTAATTCTGTTTTTTCCGAGTAATTTTCGATCGATCAGAGAGTCGAGAGACGTGTAGTCTCGAGTTAAAAAATGATGAAGATAAAGCGCGATTTAACCCGTGACCAAACGCGGCAATGGAGTCTCTTCGGCGTGTGTGTGTGTGGTACTTACGCAAATGCGCGCACGAGAGATAAAAGACCGGCACTCCCTCGGCGCGCTCGTCTTCCTGCGCTCGATCTATTGACACGCATTTTCAACGGCTTAATTAAATACAAATCAATCGCGAGGCCGTGGCGATAATTCCAGTGAAAACAACGACCACCGCAGCATTAAAGCCAAAAAAAAAAGAAAAAAACAAATCCACCGTCTGACGTGGAACGGAATGTGTCTCTCGTGAAACCGCACGTAGGAAGGGAGGGGACGGGGGGCTAAACGCGGAAAAACTCGCAGTCGCGATATACGTTGGTGGAAAGTCGCCTCTTGCGTGCCCCGACGGCGACGATGAGTTTCACCGGTGCTGTGGAAAACTCGCACGGCCCGTTTCGTCCGCCGAGTGAAACCCGCTGGTATGCGCGCGGCCCGGTCAGCGTCCACCTTGCGGACGCCCCGCAACGAAAGCGAGTGCGTTCTCCTCTTGTCCCTCTCTCGGCGGGACTTGGAGAAAAAAAAACAACAACAACGTGCATTCACACTGCGCACAAGTGCTCTTTTCATTCTTTTCTCGAGAAATGTAAAAGTCCAACGATTCGCGGATAGAACGGCGCGTTTTAACGATAGAGGATAAATCGCGGTCACGATCGCGATAAATCGGCAGATCGTAAAGCCGGATTAAGGAGTGCATGTGGTATGTATGCTTTTTTGTTTCACGAATTCGGTCACAGGCGAGAGAGAGAGAGCAACGTACAGCGTGATCGTTAAATCGGTAAACCAACGACCTACGTAAATTTCCCGGGAATCTTTCGGGCTGGAAATGCCCTCGTGTACACTTACGCGCGTATAAATAACTGTTAGATAATCCGATCCCCGCCCGAAAATAATCGGAATCTCTCGGGCGTACGGTGTTTTGTCCCTTCTAATGGAAATCAACTCCGTATCTATACGAGGAGAATAGGATACACCCGCCGAGATTTAGAAGCTATTTTTAAATTGTATTTTTTCTTCTTCTTTACCTCCGGGAATTTCGAATAATCATGTTTAAGGTCTTGAAAAGATCCTTATGAATAAAAGATCGCGGCTGTACGATCTGTCGAGACTCGAAGTACCTGTACAGCTCGGAATAGTCTTAACCAGCCCACCAAGCGTATACGCGTTATACGGATATATTAAATTTAAAATTCAAGTTCGTCATGCATGTAAATTAATCTATCTCGTCACAATCAACTTCTGCCCTCGGCAGTATACAACGAGCCAAATTCATAAATCTCGCGGAGAAGTATATATCGTTTTACCGCGTACCAAGATAGTCGGGCCCGACGATCTTATCGGTAAATCGGATTTCAACGGGATGGGAGGGCAGAGCTATCCACGAACCGACACAGACAGAGACTCGTTCATTTCATCTCTTAATCATAGCGTTCAAGAAGTCGCTCTCCGTATAAAATGAAGACAGCGGCGCCCGTAATAGCACGCATCAGCAAGAGAGAGAGAGAGAGGGCTCTCATGCAAAACCGCTGCACACGGTATACACACGTATATACGGGGAGATCGGTAAAGTGGCGTTTAACCAACACAGGGAGGGAACAAAGCGCGTTCGCTCGCGTATGTATAGATACTCACGTCCTCGGCGGCGATGTCAAAGCACTCGGCGATCTTGTAGTAGAGCTCGCGCACGTCTCCGAAGCCGGATATCAGTCCGGTCGGGCTGCCGTGCGCCAATTGGCAGTAAAACGCCAGCTGCGGCTGCCGGCGCTCCGAGCCGTTAAATACCAGCCCGACGTTGTTGTTGTTGTTGTTGTTGTTGCTGCTGGGGTTGATGCAGTTGCGGCCGCTATTGCTGGAGGTGATCGTAGCCGGGCAGCAAGAGCCGTTGCAAGATCGGCACTGTTGCTGCTGCCGCTTCTCCAAGCGCTCGGGCGCCGAGGCCGCCGGTAGTCGGAGAGCCCGGAAGAACGGCATTTCCTTATTGTCCGTTCCCGGCTGGAGGGCCGTTTCTCTCTCTCTTTCTTTCTGCCTACCTACAAGTTAGCAGAAAAAATGAACGGCCGTCTTTTCGGTTTTAGAAGTCGTAGGGGGGAGAAAACTGCGTGTACTACGTGCGGGTATATACAGGAGGCCGCGCCGAGCGTGGGAACGATTTTTTGCTTTGTTCGAACGATTACGGCTTACGCTGCGGATTTTGAAATTTCTTTCTTTATTTTTTTTTTTTTTTTGTTTCCGGCACGAACTAAACTTCCCGAGAATGTAGCTCTGGGATTAGAAGGTCGTTTTTTGGAAAACCCGGGATTTGTATACCGCCTGTTTCGTTTTTCTTTTTTTCTCCAATGTAAACACGAAAAGCCGCCCCGATGCGTGTCCGCATTAATGCGAAAACTTGTTGACCAAGCGACACGGCAAATTCGCAATATCTCTCTCTCGCGGCTGTGTAAGCCGCAATTTTCTATATCAGCGACACACGCGCACCGTGTCCCATAGAGCCGATCTCTCTTTAATGTACAGATAAGGAAATGGAAAAAGGAAACGACAATAATACGGAGACTGCGCGTTGGTGTGCGCACGCTCGCGGTTCGTTTCAATAAGCTCGCAAAGTAGACATTTATCGATGGCATTAATGGCCAAATCAATTTCGCGAGGCGCGCACGCAAGAAGAAATCGGGAGAAAGTATACTATACGCGCCTTTAGAACGCACAACTCCCCTTCCCGGCGGCGCTTCTATCTTTCTACCATTGCACGTATATATACATACACGTTCCCACAGGCTACATCGGCCAACATCGACTCACGACTGACGTTTAATTATTTTCAACACTTATAGGCACATATCTCTCTCTTTGCTCTCATCCTTTCATTACGCAACTCCCCCAACAAAACGACTGTTTTTACTCCGAGAGCGCACTAAGCCTCTCCACTCTCCCTCTCTCTCAGTCTCGTAAAAAGCGTTTAGCGCGCGTACATACGAAGGAGAGGACGAAACTCCGAGTATACGCGTATACGCTCGGTTTCGACTTTCTCGAAAAATTTTTAATAACCGCGTATTAAACTTGCCGAGAAGCCGCGCGCGCGCGTCGGAGCTTCAATGTAAAAGAGAGACGATTGTTAAGGGCGGCGACGAGAGCGATTATAAAAGGCGCGCGATGGAACTACGGGGACGCGGGGGGGGGAGAGCAAAGAATGTTCGCGGCATCAAGACGAGGAGGAGACGCGCAACGTGAGTCATTTAAATAGCGGCGTCACTCGCTAATATTGCGCAATCGGTTTATTATAGTAAGCCGCTCATTTAGTCGCGCGCGCCCGGGCTTCCTCCAAGACGACCAAGGCTCGTGTGTTGACGAAGTCAACGTATGTTACAGTATACCCTCTTGTATGTACAAACCGAGAGAGTTTCGAGCAATTCTCGAGAAAGTCTCGATAGACATGTTTCCGCGGCTCCCATTAGCGCTGGCAAAGAGGACTAGCGGCCCGGCGCTTATCAGTCGGAATAGGAAGTGCGAGGCTTTTAAATAGAAGTGTATCGCTCGCGAGAGAGACTCTCTCTCACCCGGCTATTCAAGGATGCCAAGTCTGCAGTTTCCGTCGCGATTGCTGTACGCGTACGTATGTGTAGATGTATTACCGTTAAGTTACGAGCGTCATTTGCATTTCTTTTTTATTTTCTTTATAGCGACTCCCGACACGATAATGTCGAAATAGTCATGCAGCGCAAATTTAAATTTCCTTAAAATAAACAAAAAAAAAAAACAAACAAAATGATTTGTCGTTATATGGATTCGAAATTGATTATCCTTGATAATAGCCGGAGGCCGATACACATCGTAAACAATCTTTCACTTTGCGTGCACCTCATAAAAGTCTCTCCTCTTTTAGCACAGTTTATAGCCAGCGCCGTCGTAGCAGGAGTCACGCGCGACACTAATTAAAAACAAAAAGAAAGAAATACATCTAAAAGCAAGGACTGAATAATAAATAATAAAAAAAAAATGACGAAGGCGCGCGAAAACAAGAATGTGTCCGAAATCCGAAAAAAAAACCAGTCGAGGCTATAAGAGCCCGCGGGAGCGCGGGGCGGCGCGTCGTTGGCATTCCAAAGCTCCTTCTCTCTCTCACCCAAACTAAACAGCGCTTCGTTGAAGAGCTTGTCAGTGCACAAATCAGCGTATTATACACAGGCGGGAGAAGAAAGCAAAAAATACAACACACACACACGCACCAGCTGCTGCCGTCACAAAAGAGATGCGTCTCCGCACTTGTTATCTATCTCCGCAAGGTCGTAGTTCTGGAGCAGCGGTATTATATATACGAAGAGCCCGCGGGGGGCGGCCTTTACTCGAGAGAGAGAGAGAGCTGCCGATCGCGCGGGCCCGGCGGCAGCGTGCGTGCGCGGCGACGATCGGCGGCCTACTTGAAAAGCTGCGCCTCTCGCCGCCGCCGTCCGCATCTCTCTGCTGCGGCCGCACCTCAGCCGCGCCGGCACGCGTGTCCTCACCTCCTCCTCATCCCCACCGCCTCCGACGACGGAGCCTCCAAGCTCTCGGGATTTTCTAGAGGATTTTTCCGGCTCACGGTACGTCTATACCATTCGCTTCTCTCTCTATCCTCGCTTATGCTAATAGGCATATAAGCTCTGGTTTGGACACATGCGAAAGTTGTCGCGTTCCTTTTTTTAAATTTTTCTTATTTTATCGATGTATGTTCCTTTTTTTGTATTCTTGATGAAGCTGATTAGTGCGTCGCGGCCGCGACATAGGAACTATTAATTTTAATGACATTTAAATTGAGAGCGTTTTGAAGCTTTATCGGTATCAGGATCTATTCCGGGTTATAAGAGGAATTTGAAAAATTAAATCGCATTAAAGTCGCCGATGATATTCAATCAATTTTCAGCCTTTCTTATTTCCTGTCGTTCGGTTCTCTTTTATTTTCGGCTGGGCTCGCGTGATATATGCCGATCTGTAAATAAACGCGTTAATTAAAGCGAAAAAAACATGCTTCGAGTTTATTACATGCCCGTGCAGCGCGGGGTGTCAATAAGTGAAAGCCCGGGGAAAGAAAATTATACAGAAATTAAAGGCACAGAGGACTAATTTACGCTTACAAGTTAATTTTAAAAGTCGACGAAGCGTGCCTGAGTTATTTGTAGAAAAACACGAGGAATTCAAACAAATGTTTTGCCTTCGTTTTTTTTTTCTTTATAAATTTTTATTATAAAACTCTACAAAATTTGTATATATAAATCAAATCTATAAATTACGCAATTTAAAAAATAATATACAAAGAATTGATTTTCTCTTATAAAAACGTTATGTAATAAAAAACCTTTATACAAATATTTAATAACTCGTTCTAACAATATAGCTGTCGCGTAAACATTCAATAGAATGCTCGACGTTAAAAAAAATCAAATATAACTATATTTAAAGTAAATCTTACAAGGATTTTTATTATCGTTTTATTCCTCTAGCAATTTTAGTAAAGAGACTAGAGAAACTATATTCTAACCAGTATATGATATAAAAAATGTAACAATTATTAATAATAAATAACTCTTATTAAGAGAGAAAAAACAATTATAAAATTTTAACTTATAAATAGTTTTCAATTTAACTAATTACTAAAATCTTAAGGTACTTTACTGTGTACACATTTCTCTTATGCATTGTATATGTATTTCTTATTGATGGCACCATCACATATAGTTTTATTAATAACTGTATATATGTATATTACTGAACACCTTTCAGG
Organism: Anagyrus pseudococci; assembly: GCA_030522585.1. Taxonomy (NCBI): domain Eukaryota; kingdom Metazoa; phylum Arthropoda; class Insecta; order Hymenoptera; family Encyrtidae; genus Anagyrus; species Anagyrus pseudococci. The sequence goes on along the minus strand of JAPYYQ010000021.1, from coordinate 16,643 downwards.
AGATTCATATATTGTATAAATATTACAGCAGCTTTTGAACTTTTTGTAATTTGCTTGTATAATGATAAATCTGCAAATACTCTATATCTTTTCAAATAACTAGTGTGATTTTATAACAAAAATTATAAAAATTATAAAGTATTACTCTTTCAATTCTCAATTCAACAGTAAATACCTTTTTATCACATAATTTGATATATTCTTAGACCTAAATTATATCACTAGCTTTTATCTTAAACAAGATAATTGCAAATTTTATCCGTCTTTAAAATCGAACTTTTATAAGTATTTAAATAAGTAATGTTTAAAATCGAACTTTGATAATATTATAATTTTTATAACATCTTACAATACTTCTACTTTATTGGTAATTCACTTCTACCTAAATGCAATTCTGGTTGTATAATAAAAACTTTCCACACCTTACCGCAATTAGAATGATCATCAAGCAATAAATAATTTTTCATTGGTATAAGTAAATTTTCATACGGATCAGTGTGCAGTTGGTATTCTTGCATTGCTGAGTAAATTGCTTTGAATGGAGGTTGCTTTTCAGAATGAAAAGTACCTCTAGAACCATGAAGTACTAAAGCACCTTCTTTCTCTGCTTCTGAACAAACAGACATGTACATGCAATGATCAGGCCTGTAATTATAGCGACAAGAGTATATATGTAATTTTTCTGGATGATAGTGGAAGATGATGTTGATTATGTCTTGATCACCCCATGTAATTTTTAATCGATACTCCTTATGAATGGGTATGACATACTGAGTCCACTTGAACTCCCGCATTCTTGTCAAATTCATCAACATCACACCAGAGTTTACCCCTAATTTGCCATAATAGGGATGCTTAGCAAATCTATTGTACCATCCAGTATTAGGATCTTCATGCTCTGGACTTAGAGCTGCAAGCTGACTGCTGTTCATCTTTTTGAATTCATCCCAAATAACTTCAGGAGGAGTAAGAAATAGGGTATCAGTGTCAACGTACAATACTGCATCAGTTTCATTCAACACAGTCTAGAATAATAAAGGAAAATTTGTAATAAGCCAGATATTTTAACAATCAACAACAAACGACATTGGCGCATAGAAACATAAGCTTACCGGAAGGAAAAGCCGTTGAGCAGCGCACGGCTTGAACAGCTTTCGCCACATAGTAACGTCGCTGGTGTCAGGGAAAGTAACGGGCCTGACAACGAAATCGAAGGTCTTGTTGACGAGCTGCTTCCACTCGGTGAGCTTCTCGTGGAAGGCCGGTATGAGGGCATAATCCGAGATGACGATGAAACGAAGCGGTCGGCGCGCGAAGACCAAGGCGGACTTTAGCATCGTCAGCGATTCGCCAAGACGATCGCTTCCGCAAGCGACCACGCAGATGACGACTTCGGAGCCGACTGGGCTGCGAACAGGTGGGCCCGGGCCACGCCGGCGTGCAGCCTCGCGGCCGAGCTTGCTCAGCACCTGCGTCTGGTAGTTGAGCACGATCAGCAGGCCACCGCAGCTGACCAGCAGGAAGAGCAGCCGACACGACGGCCTCATCATGTCTCCACTCTGCGGGCCTATCGCCCTCGTCTACGGGAGTCTAGCGGGCCCCTTTCTGACTATCACATGTTATTGTCCTCTGGTGCTCCTTACTCTACTTTATGCAGCCTCCAAATTGTTTTCTAACCTATAACAAGGAATGTTGTTGTGATACTACCGCAAACTAGAGCTTCGTTTAAGCTTATTAGTTTGAAATTTGATCTTTTTCTTCGACTCACGTTAAAATTAATATTCTCAATTGCAGGACGAGGCTGATAATCGAGGCAATAGAAAAGACAGACATCCACCTTTCTTCCTCCTTTCAAGTGGCGTCTTCGTTCATTCTGTACTCTACGAATAATCTTGAAATTCCACCGTATCTGTCGAAAGAGTACTTGATATAAAAAAACGAGACAAACAACTCCGCTTCATCCGAAATCAAATCCATCGAGCAGCAGCAGCAACAAAGAGGAACACTGCTTCTTTCTTTTTTAATCTCACCTTCGAGACGAGCTCTTCATAATTCGCATAGCCTCGAGCCTGGCGATTATTTCACGCGTTACCTAACGCGCGCCGCACGCGAGTGGCTCCGAGAGTCGTGTGTTTAGAAGTGGTAACACATCCAAAAAATGTCGTTGCACAACGGCGATGAACGAAAAAAATCAACGCAACCAAATTGGCTCCAAAGGCAAGAGAGAGAGAGATCGGAGTTTTTCAATGTTTACGACCCGCGCCCTCCCACCGCCGAGACCGTGGCGACGACTCCGAAACTCCCCGATTCACACACAACAACAGGAAAGGAAAAAGCGCGATCGAAGCGCCGCGCGCGACGGCGACTCCACCCACGCGCAGCGTACACTGCGCAAAACATAACCTGCGCAACACTGGGCAGACACAGGCAGGAAGCAAGAGAGCACGGGGGCAGCTGATCCGTCGGTCGCAACATGGCTGCGCCGAGCTGGATCTGACGCACAAAGGCTAGGATATAGCCCCCGAACGCATCATCGCTAGGAGGCGAGGAAGCGTTCGAGGACGCGGCATATCCTCTTCAACGTCGAGTTTAGCGGGCTATGTCGATCAACCGCATCTCGCGTCTAGCCGTCGAAGTGGCGAGGTGAGTATACACAAAGTACAGAATCACACGGTTATAAGTACGTGCAAGTCCTACCCCCCTCGAAAGCGAGAGAGAGAGAGGGGTCCATGCGTGCGGGCTGGCAATTGCCGCCGCAGTCGCAGCCACCGCTGATTATACGCGGAGATAACGGCCAAGCGCGTGCTCTCTCCCTCTCGCGCAGTGTCTTTCTCTCCCGCTCTCGTCTCTTCTCCGGAGGTTGAGTCACGCGCGCGGTGACAGGAGGAGGAGGAGGAGGAGACCGCGCGCTTCTCTCGTTCCTCGGTTTGTTTATGTGCTCTCTGTCGCTGTGTCGGGCTCCGGTGGCGGCGACGTTTGCCCGTGCGAGCATAACGCAGTTAACGACGCCGCTATATACTCCGGCCGCTTTTCTCCTCCCGGCTACGGTATGCGCGCGCTCGAGAATGTTCCTAAGCGGGCCCGACTCTTCTTCTGCCCGCAGCTATGAGGCTCGCATCACCTACAAGTGTTCCTACGCGGTCATCCGGTCGGCCAAGAGCATCTTCACCTCGATTTCGGGCCAAGCACTGAGGAGCCAGTCCACCGACGCGAAGACCACCTCAGCCGCGGTCGCGGCCGCGACGAGCACCACCGCCACCGCCACTACCGCCAGTACCACCCCCATAAGCGGACAAGTACAGCGCGCCGAGGCCGAGACCCGCTCCTGGAGGGCCTCCGTTAGGCGCTGGCAGTGGAAAATACCCCTTGGACTCGGCGTTTACTTCTTGGCTGTGCTTCAGTGGAGATATTTTAGGAAACGACACGAGACCAATAAAGGTCCTATAGAAGGACTAATGGTATGCATCTATCTTTCTCTCTTTCACACGCACGCACAGACACACACACAAGTACATACACACTGGCACTCTCATATCCTCTTTCATTCAACAAGTTATTTTAGCAGGCTTTTACTTGGCCGCATGCCTTCACTTGTTTGCATCTAGCAGCAAGTTGCACTGTTCAATATTCTAAAATCAATTGTTTGTAATCAACAGGTAGAATGTTATTGTTCCTTACCTCTCAGAATAACTAGCAGAGTCTGGGGTGGCTTTGCTAGTTTACAGTTGCCTGTTTCTTTGAGAACAACTATTTACAGTTTTTATGCTAAAGTTTTCAAAGCTGATCTAAACGAAATTGATGCACCCTTGACTGAATTCCCAAGTCTGTCCGATTTCTTTGTCAGGCCTCTAAAGCCTGATGCTCGAGTCATAGCTCAAAACACTAGTATGGTGAGTAAAAAGTTCTTAGTCACAATTTTATTTATCTAATAAAGAAATAAAACTAAGATAATTTATTCTAAACATTAGGTTTCTCCGTCTGACGGCAAAGTATTACACTTTGGACCAGTCACAACCTGTAAAGTAGAACAAGTTAAGGGTATGACATATAATTTACAACACTTCCTTGGAGAACCAAACTGGCCACATTTAGAAAAAATAGACTGCGTGAAAGAGCATTACGCATCTGATGAATACGTTAATAGTTTGTTAAAGAATCCTGAGAATATATTGTATCAATTAACAATTTACTTAGCACCAGGAGATTATCATAGGTTTCATAGCCCTGCAGACTGGACGATAAAATTACGAAGACATTTCCAAGGTTATTTAAAATTTTAATTTGTTTTATATACTGCAAAACTAAATTTGTAAATGTTCATAATTCTTGACAAGTTCAAGGACTTTGATTACATTTTTAAAGCACTACAATGATAACGCTGATTTGTGATTAAGAGTTATATTTTTTTTAAATTCTTTTATAATTTAATCTTTAACTTTCAACGCAATGCAATTCTTTTTTATAAAGAAAAAAATTTTAATTTCTTATAATTTATCGCTCGTTATCACTAAAGTTCGTTGAACTTGCATACAAGCCGTTTCACTGATTTTTAACATGTGAATGTTCAGGCAAGCTGCTGAGTGTGAATCCACGCATCGCAAGCTGGTTGCCAGACCTGTTCTCGCAGAATGAGCGAGTTGTGTACATCGGCGAGTGGGCGGGTGGATTCATGGCCTATACGGCTGTTGGTGCAACGAACGTCGGCTCGATTCGGGTTTACAAGGACCAAGATCTCGTGACGAATACGAAGAAATGGCCACGCGGCAAGAATTCCGAGGACGCGGAATTTCGCGATCTCCAGGTGAAGAAGGGTGAGCTCTTCGGTGAGTTCCGCATGGGCTCAACCATAGTGCTGCTGTTCGAGGCACCCCAGAATTTCAAGTTCGCCACTGAGGTAGGCCAGAAGATTAAAATGGGCCAAGCGCTGACCGAGCCTTGAACCAGCGAGGATTGTCACTGATAGCGAGCTCGGGCACCTAGCCCTAGCTCAACGGTGTCAGCGAGAGGATTCTTGAATAAGTTTGAGTCTATTCCAGTTGGACGGTGTTTGTCGTGTAATATGCCAACGTATTGATGTGAAACTCCTGAATGTGATTTATCGTTGTATACCTATATTTATGGTCTGAGAAATCTTTTTTTTCTTGTTTCCAACAAACTTCCTTTTTTTCTTTTTTTTTTTTAATTTCCTACTGAAACGATGAGTGTTTTATTTAATATTTTATTTGTAATTTCATTCGATGGAATTGTTATTTTTTGAAAACGATATTCTTGAACAAATGCAGTTTTATAAACTGTCGTGGTAAAAATACACACAACAATATTATACAAATATTTTATAAATAAATATTCTTATCATTCAATAATACATTTCGGCAAACAAAATTATTCATCGCAAATTCCCGATCCAACGTTTCTTTGCAGACCCTGCTTTGCCCGTTCGAAGTCAAAGCGACGATATATACTCTCGCGAAATACTTTGGAAATAGCTCAGTTGCCCGAAATTACCAACGAGCTGCAAATTTCAACGCAATCTCATCGGGGCACCTCGTAAAGCCGACCGCCCGAATACCTCGCCAAAAACAGCAGACTCAAGACGATGAAAATAAATCTACAAGAGCCTTTGCGAAGCTCAAAATCATCTACGTAGTTGTAAGGAGCTTGTCGCTGTTCTCGTAGGGTATTAAATTTTGCGTATACGCCGTACGAAAAAAAAATCCCCGACAGATTTGTCGAAGATGTAATTCGTCCGGACAGCTGTTCTTCTTCGTAAGTTCGATGAACCGCGTCGACGTCATTACACGCTGTTCTCGCAATCCTTATCTTACTGATAATATCGCCCTGGCGGCCTCCTCTTGCCATTAAATGAAAAAGCCCCGGAGAGAGCCTGAAAGTGTGTCGGGCGTGTTAAATCGATTGCGCCCGCGCGCGCGGCTGAAAGGAAAAAAGAGGCTCAAAGAAGGGGGGGGGGAATAAATGGGCTGCAGGCTATCGCTATCGCAAAGTACGCTTAACGTCCTCGGAGCTCCTCCTGAGTAGCTCCAAGTTCAAGTGTTCATAAATTAGCTATCTAAACTCGCGGGGTCTGGTTAGGGGCAAAAACCCGCCGACTTAACGACTACCAAGCTTCGATTGGTCGAATTTACGCGAATGTGCGTTGCTCTCTCTCTCTCTCTCTCTCTCTCTCTCTCTCTCTCTCTCTCTCTCTCGCCTAATATCCTAATCGGATTTGTTAATTGCACGCGTAAACGGCTGTATAAATCGCTTGAAATTTCGCTAATCCTTTCTGGCTTTTATTGCGCCAATCGAATTGTCAATTCGACGAGCTGGGCGAACCTACAATGTAGTTTTCACGCGATCGATTTTCCGAGCGGCTGTTTATGATGTTTTGATTGTCAGAAATCACGGAAACCAAGGCCCCCGATCGAAAACGTTCGCGTGCTCCTGTATCCCCCACCCACGCCCCTCCCCTGTACGCCTTATCCTTTTTCTTTGATCACCCACTGGAATCGGATCAGCGGGCCAAGTATTGTATTTTTCGCTCCGTCTTCGCCGGGTGAACGAAGGGCTCTCGTTTTATTGACAATCCACGGATGATGGAATATAACGTAAGGGCACGAGGTGAAGTATTCGGAATCGAAACATTAATCGATACTCGGTTTATTACGATTAAAACGCGAATGAATAATATTTGTGTTTCTTTTTGCCTCTTTATTTATTTAACGTTCTTTCCTTTTTTCCCCCCGTTTCGCGTTCAGTGGAAAATTTTTCCTCGATCTATTACGTGACCTAGCCTCTCTGTCTCTCTCTTTCTCTCTCTCTCTCTCTTTCGCAGCTGCTTATTTAGCATTCCGACGGAACCGCAATTTTTCCTATCGCATTTCACCGAGTAATACGCTTAGATTTACAACGATATACCCCGGGCGTACTCGCCATCCATATTTCATTTTACCTTGCCGCGTATATGCCATTACACGAAATTAAGCCGTGCTTGCACGGGCGAGCTTTTTTCAATGGGAAGGGAGAGGGGGAGAGAGAAGGCAGAGTAGAAAATTCAAGGTCTGGTCGTGCACGCGAGCCTGGCATTCAGTGAATTCTTAAACAGCCCGACCATACCTTTCTGTCCACCTAATACTCATCACCTGGAAACACGCTAATTACGCACGTGCACACAAATGTATATATCACCTTACGCGAGAGCAATTTGTTAAAAAACAAAAGCTGGTGACGAAACGAGAAAACACTCTACGACACGACGAGTGTTCTCCAATCCACTCGGTGTTATTGTTTTTACTTTTTTATGCGTCTTTCGTCTTTCTTTTTCTTCTCAATCTGCCGTTAAAATTCAATAACGTTGATATAAGCCGAGTAGAGTCGAAATAATTGAAACTGGCGTCAAGGACTTAGCTACTCGAGTTTCTCGCTGCAAGAATGAATTTTAAATTGCCGCAGCAGCCGGGGGGAGGGGAGGGTTAGCGGAGACGCGGTCTAAAAATTTCAAGAGCCCGCTCTCTCTCTGTCTCTCTCTCTTTCTGCCGCCCAATTAAAATGCCATTATCTGGGAGAGGGGGGGGGGGGTAGCAAGGAAGGGGAAGGAAAACAAATCGATGCAAAAACGTTGCTGCTCGTCCCGCAGCTTTCATCCGCCTTTTTATTTTCCTGGCGCCATGCCTAGTGAGTCTTGGATCGAGGAGAGGAGGAGAGGGGGAGCAAAAGCCGCTTTCCTCTGTCTTGGCGCGATCGGCGCTTCCAAATGAGCAGCGGGGCTCTTAATTAAGCCAAGCTAAAAAGGACCAATTACGATCGTAAGCTCTGGGCCCCTGAAGAGCGCGGCTGCTTTTGGCGCGCGAAGCTCTCTGCAGCTATATGTATACACACGTTATTCGAACTTTATAGCTTTAGAAGCGCCGAGTCGCGCTTTTTCTCTGTCTGGCATAGTCCCCTCCACTCACGGTGGCGCGATGCAAATAAAACGAGCGTCTCCCGATAAGCGCGCTCGTAAAATTAAATCATCTCTCTCCCTATTGCGCCTGGTCTGCGCCATTTAGCATCTATAATTGACCAGAGTCATTAAGCTTCGATCTGGGCGCGTATATCGCGCGCGCGTGTCATATACACACACACAGATCGTTTTTTCCCGCGCTAATTGCGGGTCCGCGCTCGGCGATCCGGAGGAAATAAACGCGATCGATCACGCCGCGAGAGGTAAGTACACACTTGCGGCGTGAGAAAAAAAAACCCTGGATAAGAGCGAGAGAGAGCTCGCGCGTCTGCCCCTCGTCCCCCCGCTGACTTATCTCTCGCTCGCGATGAAAACTCTCGCTGCTCACACAATATCAGGCGGAAAATCGAAAACTCTGGCCGTCTTTGCAATCGTTTATCCTTACGTAGACAGGCAGACCCAGAGTATGAGCTATGACGCTTTGAAAGGCGGAAAAATGAGCAAGCATTCTGGCATCCGCTCTGCCGAGAGCGGCTCAATTACGAGATAGACATTCGCACTTATACAATCTTTCCCTCTCTCTCCGCGTGTGTGTGCGCCAGTGATTCAACGGCAGCCGAGCTAGTGTGTGCAATAGAGCGCTATTGACCCTGCAAAAGAGTATCATTATTATTTGTAGCAGAGCGCGCTTATCGCGTTACACGAACCGACAATTCGGCGCGTGTCAAACAATGCCGTCATTGGCGAGCCATCACAAAAGTCATACTCGTCGTTTACGTACGGAGCTATATATATGTCGAGAGTTGATAATCGCTTTCTCCCTCCCCACACAGACCAGGAACTTGAACTTGCCAAATACAGCCAATTTGAATAGTACGCGATTGAAACGCATTAAGGAAGCTTGCAGCTGCTGCTATAAAACCAGGCAGTTAAGGGCGTCGAGCCAGGCCCGAAAAATATAAAAAAAAAACGGAAGAAGTGGGGGCAAGCGAGAGCGGACACACATACACACACGGTAATAAGACGAGCGCGGCGGGCTATTACATAAAGCGCATAATCGGCTTCGCCGCGCGCGCTCCGCACCCGGACGTTGTTTGGCCGAGTAGAGAGAGAACGACCGACGGGGGATAATAACGCGACTTATTTTATTCGCGTACTCGCGCTGTGCCGGGGGGGGGCGGAGAAGGAGAGGGCAGCCGGCCTTGCCTTATCGCTCTTCCGAGAGCGCAATTCGGGCTATCTATCTGGGCTGCCGCACAGCTGACATGCTTCGAAATGACTCTCGCGTCGCCGGCACGGCGGTGCGTCTCTTCCCTCTGAAGGGCGATCGAATGACAAGCCGATCTTCGCGCCTTTTATTTCCTATACCTTTCGACTCTCCCTCTCTCGTCAACTTTCTCGGGATGCGTGTGCAGTGGTTTAGATCGAAGGCTATATGCATGCGGATGAGTGTATCGGAGTGCGCATATATCCGTGGCTCTCTCGAAACGTGCGCTGAACTCGGATGGCGCAGCTCTGCAAACAGGCAGCCGCTTTTGTTTACGATCCCGGGCACGCGCGCGTATGTAAGCTCGAAAACTTGCGGATTGATATACGAAGACGCGGGCTGTAGATTTTTTTTTTTTCATCGTCGAGAGCTGCGGCTGGAAAATCGATAGTCGCGCAGCCGAGAGAGAGAGAGAGCGACCGGGAATATCGAGATGGATTGCGCGCACTGAAATACGAAATTCTTTTCCGCATCTCTCTGTACGTGTACATATGCGCGTGAGCTTTCGCTGTGGGCTTTTTTCCTATGTCCATTTGCGTCTTCGGATATTAATGCAATTGCGTTGGGTGTGAAATTGAGAATAAATCTCTGATCAAAGCATGCGTATGTCGTTGCAGTTTTTTGGTTCTTTTCAATGCACAATCGCACGGAAATTCAAAGGTTCATCCAGGCCTGGCAAATGTTTCAAGACGACCGCAGCGTGCTCAACTTGGCGAAACCCCCTAAATCGTCCAGTCCAATTAAGAATCTTATTCTCGGTCCCTTATAAGTATACACTTCGTTAATTTAGCTCATTTTACGCGTTCTTCACTTCTCTAGGGCCGACCATTTAATCACCCCTTCTTTCTCTCCTTCTCGAGCTTATTTCATCTTCCATTATTAGTTATTAGTCGATCGGCGACGTCGTTGGTGAATCCATCGAGGGTATCTTTTCATGATTTCCCTTTCCTCGATCCTTAAATAAACACATAATTTCTTTAATAAAATCTCCTTCGAAAATTTTGTCAAAAGTAAAAGCTCCAGCCGAGTACAGCACGTACCCTTTTTTCGCTAGCGAAAATTGCAGAACCTAGAGAGCTCCTTCAGCACTCCTTCCAATTTTCCAAAATCCGCGAAAACTCTCCCTACAGAGCTCCACCCGAATACGGACATGTACACCCCCCTTGAAAAAAAAAAGAATCTCCAGTCATTGGGGCTGGTCTCTGGGTAATCCGGGTGGCGGTGGTGCCTATAGCCGCATATACTCGCTGCTCTCCTTCTCAAGCCGCACAACTGTCGCGTCGTGTGCGCCGGCTGTGTACGGCTCTGCGAGAGGCCAGTAGTGCGGCCGAATCGATATAATAGCCGTCGGACACGAGGGCGATCCGTGTCAAGGCTGCGGCCGCCGGACGGCGCCGGCTAGAGAGAGAGAGCGGCTTATACGTTGCGCGCTATGCGCTATACCCTCGCGGCCCGTTTGGCCTGTGTGTGCCACGATTCTTTCCGCGAATTGCTCGCTGTAGCTAGCTCGATAATGATCGCTGTACAAATTTTTCTCTCTGCCCTTCGAATTCTCATTGACTCTTTCGCTGCGTTTTTTACACCTTCCTTTGACATCGAGCCGAAGAAACGGCCGTTATCGCGATGCTTTGCCGATTTTGAGCCTATAGAAAAATTCGATCGATATCGGCTTGTATTCGTCACCGAGTTGATTTCGTAATTTTCAATTAAGCACAATAAAGAACGCGACAAGAAAGTCTGTGTGCATAGATATCGCAGCTTGAAATATGGAGAGTGGAAAGTTTCGTCGAAGCTCGTATAATGGCAATGAAGTAATTTTCGGGAGGATTCGGGAAGAGCAAGCCAGAAATAGCGGTTGTATGAAAGTCGATACTTTTAATATCTTAAGTTGAGCCTCGCATCGGCAAAGCATCAATTTTGCTCTAATATTAAAAGCTAATACGCCGGGGACAAGAAAAAGACTGTCGCTTTTTTTTTACGAGAGATGTATTTATATACCATTCGAACACCAAACTAATTCAACTTTTTTCATTTCAGACTCGGTTATTTTTTAAAAGACAAATCCATTGAATTGTTTCCGAGGAATTTATAAACTAACTTTGTATACGGAATACAGACTTGAAGGTGCATTGCTTGATTGATGAAGGGCCACTAGGAGCTTGCAAGTTAATCGCAAGCGACGCTTAAAGTGTCTCTCCAGCGTTTTGCTTTATTTCTTCCTTCGAGCTAATTTTTCAAGCGTCGAAGCCGGTAATTTATCATCGATCTCGAATTGCGCTATGCGTCTTATACACTATATCGCGTTATTTCGAGAGAGAAATATGGCTTTTAATTTTATTCAAGCCAAAACTGCACGGAACGTCGCGTTTCTGAAATACGAAACAAATATATATTTTATTATTCTTATTTCTCGCGTAACCCGGGAAAAGCCCCGTATTAGCATGCACAAACTTCGCGGTAAACTTATCGATTTAAAAATCTGTAATTACCAAAGTTGCATAAATTGAATGTACGGCGCGAGCGGGGAGAGCTTGCGGTTCGAAACATTGGCGCGCGCCTCGACATTAACCCAACGCGTAATTCATATTTCTACGTTAACAAGAGTACGACATGAATTACTATTATTTTAATAGTAATCGAATGGGCGAACGTTCATTTATCTATATTAATCTTTGCTATATAGATAGCAGCATATGAATAATGGAAAAATCAATCATGCACGTTTTGTATTCAATTCCGGGGATAAAAAGAGAATGCGAAGGCTCAATCATTCGCTTTTGTACTTGCTCGTTCGACGTTTTTTTTTTTTTTATTAGCCTCTTATATCAATGGTTTTGAAAAGAGCCCGTGTGTGGGTGGCTCTCTCTCAATAAATTTATGAAAAACGATCGCGCGGACGAGCTAAAGCGAACGGAAGCGTGAAAAAGTCAAAAAAGCGCTCTGGCACAAAGTCAAGGCTCTCTGTCTCTCTCTCTCCGCTATTCCGCTGGGCCATTCTTTTCGCGTTAAACCAATTCTCGCGGATTTTCCCGCATTCGAAACGGGGCAGGCTTCGCGCGCGGATCTCGCGGTCAAAGAAAAAAATTCCCTGTCAACTCGTTAGTTTGGAGTTTTTTTCAAAATATCCTTTTTTACAGAGAAAAAAAATTGTTTTTCTTTAATAAAGATGCATTTTATTACAAAAGGCATCGTAATACAGTTATTTCTTTTGTAGCCATTTAACATATGGGCGTGTATGGTCGCTAGTTTTCAATTAGTATACGCAAGGAAGAGGCGAAAAGTCGATGAAAGCTCAACAAAACTATGAGCTCGATCGTGTGAGAAAAATAAAACATTCCAATAAACCTTCCTTTACGTTCTTTATTATAGGTTTTATAAAAAAAGAAATATTGCTGATAAAAGCCCAAAACGTGGAGTGTGTATTCGTTGAAAAACGAAAGGGGAAAAAAGAACACGCGTATGTGCAGGAAAAAAAACCGGGCAAGCGAATGTCAAAATTACACCGCCGACGCGAAGGTGCGGCTCGACACGCGCGCTATAAAAAGACGCGTGGTCACAATGGCCCGAAGGATTATAGCCCCCACTTGCTCGGCGGAGAAAGACGAAACCAAAAACCGAAGAGCGTATTATCGACTGATCGTGGAAAAGGCGGAACAGAGATCGCCGAAAATAACGACCGCATGACAGTATATTATATTCGCGTAAAGCGACGCAGTAGTTGCGTAGTTAGGCGAAATCAGGCGCAAGGAGCATATCAAGAAAACGAAGGTGCGCCTACTGCAGCAATCGGACACTGCAAACAATGCGTCAGAACAGCCGGTATATACGCAAGGCTCGGGTAGTACACACCGAAATGGAGAGAGAGAGAGAGAGAAAGCACGTTTATAAGGGTGGCAAAGAAGGCCGAGGGGGTGGGTCTCGAGAGTCCCGCTCGGTGAAAAAGGTGAAGCAGTGGCGCGCGTCAGCGGAGATCGAAACAATGAAAGAGAGAGAGCGGGGGTCCCCGTATAGCCGGTGAAACCAAGCGCCCATTATTCAACAGGACCACCCAGCCGCCTCTCCCCCTCGAGGCACACCACCCACGCACCTTCGTTACCTATATATATATATGCGCCGGGGCAGGAGGAGGACATCGATTATCGAAATGTCTTCGGCCTCCTGCGCTGAATAGCGCAACCTACGACCCCCACCTCTCTCCCTCTGTCGGCTTCTTTGCTCCCCGACGAATCGGGGCCGACAACTCCCTTACTTCCTCTCTCCCTCCACTCACTCTCTCTCAACTCTATGTAGCGTCCCCCGAGTAGGTATACTTTTAATTAGCCGCAATTTGTCCACGTCCACCTCCTCCTCTCTCAGTTCGGCCTCTCTTCGCCTCTGACGCTGCTTTTTCTTTTTCACTCTTCCCCTATACACATCGTCGATCCTTTGCAGATTGATCGCGTGTATACTTTTCTCTATTCGGCCTCTCTCTTATATTTGTCATGCTTAATCCTTTCGAGCTTGCAATACCGCTAAGTATAATGTGGCTTTTCTCTTTGATTCTCGCTGATTTTTCATACATCGACTGTGTGTCCTACGAGCAGCGAGAGCTGTACATTTTCAGCTTCCAAAAATAGGTTGCAGGAGAGTAAGTAGTTACGCCCGGATATGGTCAGACACTCGTTCAATGCGGCAATCAAGTATCGATTCTAATTATTTTTCGCTTCTTCATAAATCGAGCACGTCTGATTTCTCTCTTATTATTTAGTCCATCACCTTCCGAGAGTCGCAAAACTTTTCCCATTTTTGAGCTTAGTCCCCGTTCTAAAGCAATCTTTTTTTCTCTCTTCTCGCAATAGTTGCAACTATACACTCGAGGGGGAGAGAAAAAGAAAGGCACTTATTCTGTTCTCTCTCGCGGAGGCGAGTAATTTAAAAAATATATATACATTCGAGTTATTTAACTCGAGGGAGAATGAGAATTTTTCCTCATTTAAATAGCGCAATTAATGTTTGCGCGAAATTTAATGAAATTTCGCCGTGCGCAGCGAAGAAGCGCGCGAAAATAATAATAATAAAAAACAACCTAACTAACTGGTTTCGAAGTTTTTCATTAAATTATCCGTTTTCATCTGCCATACGGCTGCTAATTTACAGGGCAGCACGCTGGAACATAATTATCTCGTCCCTCTAATTTCGCTGTTTTACAGCTGCATAATTTACGGTAAAACAGAAACAAAGTCAAATTATTTTTAGACCCGACACAATTGACGTTTCGTGCTAACGAAAATAAAATTTTTCAAACCGTTTTGCTCGCTGTTAACTCTCTCAACCCCGACATATATGTACATACGTTTTAAAACGCGCACAGTTTCGTGTCGCTCTCTTTCTTTTTTTTTTTCGCTCGACTGCAGTAAACTCGAAGCGTATACACACGCGTCAATTGACATTGGCCAAGTTTAATGTTAAGGGTTAAGGGTTATTATGAAAACGCTTAGCGACTTTCCCTGAAGAAAAAACAGAGGCTCTAGCGTGTTTGCACGCGAGCCGCGCGTAGTGTGCAGGTAATTTAACAAAAAAAATGTTAAATTGTATATTGCAATAAACGAAGTATAATAATTCGTCGCGCGCATTTAATGCAGGAGGCATTATAATCATCGGCTGGAAAGACAAGCTCGCTCTGAATAATTAAGGAAAAGCAAAGTTTGATCTATTTTTAATGTCCATATAGCCCCCTCCGACACTTTGGCCTAAAAGAGCTTGAAATTCACGAAAGAAGGCTCGCTGCCAAGTGCGCATGAAAAATCGTCGTCGTCTTAAGAGAGACACAAGCAGAGAAGCCAGCCTCTCCTTTATCCCAGTGCGGAATTCCCATGTGGAAAGCGGGACAAAAGAGCAGAAATGATGGAGAGTAAGAAAAATAAAAGTCGAGAGAAGCTCGGTATGTGTGTGTGTGGGTGGGTGTGCAGGGGAGAAAGCAGGCCGCGGTCATTCACAGTCATCGCTGCGGAAGCCAGCAGCCACCTGCACCGAGAGAGGGTATAGAGAGATATATAGAGTTATAAGGAAACGGAAAAGGAGGGTAGAGAGAGCGGAAAACGAAGTAAAGTGCGATCTCCGGGGCCGTCCTTGGATATCCCAGGCAAGATAAAGCAGACCGAGAGAAGAAGAGAGAAAGCGAGATAGAGAGGCTTAGCACGCTCCGTAAACTACCGGCGCGAAGCTGCGGCAGCTTTGTGGAGCCTGCAAAATTCAAGCCACGGAAAGCGGCCAGCGCAGCACGAGAGGGAGTAGTCTGTCTCTCTCTTTCTCTCTCCTCTCGGCCCCCTTTCCCTCTCTCTCTCTCAGGGGACGCGAGGGAACGCCAAGCTTTGTCCTGTGGCGTAGCCTTAGTTTCCGGATTCATTCGCACTCATGGCCCACCGACGAATTCTGTTGCCACCCCCCTTTCATCTCAACCCTCATCCCCGTTTTTGTAAGTCGTCCTTCTCTCTTTCTCTCTCTCTCTCTCTCTTCCGGTCGTGGCGCAAATTGAACTCGACTGTTTGCCTTGCTCTGCGGCTATGTACGTTTTTTTGCTTTTCTTCCCCCTCGAACCCTTAAAATTGTTTAACCGCACTAAAAGCCGAGATGTACGGCCTCGCGCAATGTGTAAAGCGCATAGCCCAATACTTCGCATGCTATTAAAGGAGCTTGCGCAAAGAGGTTATTTTGTGCAATAAGTATCAAAAAAACTTTACCATTGAATAATTATATATTTACCCGAAAACATGTAGCGGCAGAATGACGAGCAAGAATTTTCTTCCTCTCGATAGCTCCATATTTCATTGTTGTCAGGTAATCTAGCCTCATCATAAGAATAATATGTACCTGTAAAATTAAAAACATTGAAATAAATACAAAAATCAACTTTTTCTTTACATTACGTAAATTTCAATAAAAAAGGCAGACATTTTTTGTACTTACGAGAAACATTATTAATCGGTGGATCCATCTTTCTCTTCGGTATTCACGAAAACTTTAAACTTATTCATACGCGATGCAGAACAATCAACAGGCAAGCTATTAGTGAACTGCATAGTCAAGCTCAAAGTAAGCTTAGCTACCCCTACCCTAAATGAAAGATTTTCGGCGCCGCTGCTACGCCGCCGAGTGTATCATTGGCACTGTTTACATATGTACCTGCAGCTTTTGTTTTGACAGTGCTGCGGGTTTCCTGGAATTTCAGAAAAGCAGCGGCAGCGGCACCGCTCTCCGATGCAGTATGTGCTCCGTTTTTTTTTGAGCCAATTCATAGCTGCTAGTAGTATATAAGCTGGTATGGAGAGACGGCTACTGGAGGGGGGAGCCAGCGCTGCTATATGCGTAGGTATCATATTACATGTTTATATAAACAAGTAATTAAGATATGGTATTGATTACATCACTAGGTGCGATTGTTGAGTAAACAATACCATA
>JAPYYQ010000020.1:0-161296 GCA_030522585.1 Anagyrus pseudococci | reverse complement strand
CGAAATTCGGATTTAGGAGGTAAAAACACATAAAAAAAACTTTGGTGGAGCAGTGGACCTCGATGGCCTACGAAAACCCCCATGGCGCCCGGACTATAATGTTTTCTGTCAGAGTTCGCTCACGTACGTAGGAAGGGTTATAATATGATTACTCTCAAAAGAAAATTTGCGAGCTGTTACAACAAGTTTTCTCTTTGAAAAGTGACTTTGGTTAATTAAAGTTTCTCTCGTCTGTCCCGTGAATTTCCAGAGTGAACAAAGTCTTTGACTTTTGCAAGAAGAGAATCAAACGTTAGGTAACGGTATCACGTGTCCCTTTTACAGGAAAGACGAGCCTGGCATGCAAACGCACTTGCAACATTCGCTCGTGATAATAGTCAATCGACGTACTTTACCGGGAAATGGAATTTCCTTAAACTTTAACGGATTGACGGGATTCTTGTAACAAATGGAAATGAACGTCTTCGAATTGCCTCTACGTATCCAAGTGCTGAAACTACTCGTAACTGCTGCTAGTATTTGGAATAGTTTTAATATTTTGCGAGGTTCCTTATTGTTAATCAACATTGTAAAATGCTGCTTTAAAAAAGAAGCTTGTTCGTAAAAAAATTTATAGCAGCAAAAATGAAGAGCTTTTGGGATCTTTTCTCTTATGAAGTGTCAAAAGCAATTCTATAGTTCTCTGAGGTACTCTACTCTGTACATTCGACAAAAGTGGGTCATACATATATAACACACAAGGTATAG
The DNA here is from genome assembly GCA_030522585.1 of Anagyrus pseudococci. Lineage (NCBI taxonomy): Eukaryota > Metazoa > Arthropoda > Insecta > Hymenoptera > Encyrtidae > Anagyrus > Anagyrus pseudococci. The sequence goes on along the minus strand of JAPYYQ010000020.1, from coordinate 160,549 downwards.
CACACACAACGAGCATTTAAAGTCTACCATTATTAGGTTTCATCAGCAAGCATTGTACCTTTGTACAGCACCATTATGCGTAAGATGAGCAGGGTAATAAAATTTTTGAATACACATTAATTCGTTTTTACAAAAAAAAGTCCATCTGATATTTAATAAAAATTTAATTTTATAAGCTTAATGGTTATTTTACAATCATCGCCTACTTTACCCATGTCTCATAACAGCTAAATAAAAAAAAATTGTCTAAAAACCCCATAATGGATATTAAAAATTTGAAAAATAAGCTCAAGCTACGAGGAAGTAAACTATCTCGAGAAAAATCCCTGGTGGCTAGCTTCCCGCTCTCTTATCTCTTTCCTCTTCTCTTCTCGTTTCGCTTTCTCTTTCTCCCGCAGCTGTACTTAAGATTTGCGCCACATTTAGGTCGAGAGCGCGCTCGCAAGACGCGTGGCCACCTCGCGCGAAAGACGACTCCTCTGATATCCAAGTATTGCTCCCTTCTTCTTCTTTTTACTCGCTTCGCGAGGACGCACGATTGTTGACGAGACAAGACGGGAAAAAAAGAAAATGATAAACGAGTCGTACGAGACTACTTTGCAGACCGAGCCGGAATTGAACGCCACTTTTTTGGAAGTCGAAATTAAAGTCGATGACGATTCCCTTATAAAAGTATAATTTAATCTCGACTCTCTTACAATTTGAATGGTAAATTCTGCGCGAGATGAGTCTACTATCGGGATTACACCAAAAACAGACGAAATTCCAATTGAATATGTGAAGCTCGAGGAGTCTCATGTTTCAATATCCACACAGCCCAAGGGACTCTTTCTTCGGATATAACGCAGTATTATCGACCGCATCGAAATTGACTTAAAATACTCCGTGCCTCATGCATAAAATCCCACGTCGCCATAGGAAGAAATCTTCATTAAAAAAGGAAAGAAAAAAAATAAAGTTTTACCGCTCGCGCCGGGAATTCTTTAAGGAACGAAAGGTCTAGAACAAGACGAGAGGAAAAATAGGATTACGCAGTGGAATGCCGATGCGACGCTTCTTCCTACTGGACCCCAGCCCCTTTTAGTCACCCCGAGACTTCCACGTGGAACTTGCACGTACACCGCTCGACTTTTCTCTCTCGCTCCTTTTTTTTTTGTCTTTCCGTACTCGTGTCCCCGTCTTATCTGCTACGTTTCTTTTTTATTTCCCGAGCGCAACGTGAGGCGAGCCCAGTTTGTAAATGGAGAAAATGAGATTATTTATTTGAACTTTGAATAACGCCGGGGGAATATTAACGAGGCTCTCCCCAGAGGGCTGATAGCGTTTATAAATTTCGTTGTTTACTGATAAAACCAAACGAGCTTTTTCTCATGGAGAGATATGTATCGAAATGTTGTCCAACACATTTTTCAATCGCACTTTTATCAACGGATAAATTATCGGGTAAATTGTTTTTTAATTAACACAAAGGATATTCATTTTTCAAAGGAAAAAAAAACGATTTCCTTTTAAAAATTTTTATTCGCCGAGAAGCCAAAGAAACCTTATGAAAAATCATCTATGTAAAATGGAAAAAGCGGTAATGCAGTCTGATATCGAAAGCACCGTACGCAAAAGCGCTCCAGTAGTAGTTTTACAGATAGTCGTATAGGATCGGTTTCTGACGAGGTCTTTGACCTCACAGGTGTACATATGAAAGAAAGATTGGAATAAATTTTTGAAATATGAGAAACCGTAGTAAAATTATGAATCTTGTCCTGATTCAGTCAAAATGTGAGTGTATTAGATAGCGTCCACTGATTCAGAGAAAAATGGAAGTAAGTGAGAGATAAATTTTTCAATGGTAATATAAGATCAATAATAGTCTAATTAAACGGCAGCAATCGATACCGCCAAGTTTTTAACTGACGAGCTTTTCTCAAGCAATCGAAGTTATTAAAAAAAGTGTTGAGTTTGTTCAATAAAATAAAAGGATAATGCTGAAGCTAAAGCTCTGAAATCAACGATTCCAGTCACGATAATCTTAAGCGTTGATGCGCAACGGGCAAAAATTCAAAGAACGTTCCGAAAATGTAAGGAAAACAGTAGTTAGCCCAAAAGGCATCCAATCGCATTTTCAACTAAATCGAAGAAAGATCAGCGATAGAAAAGCAAACGATGAGGATGGAGAGAGGGTCAGATTAGAGAAAGAGAGAGAGAGATAGAAAGGATCAGAGTTACTGAAAAGCTCGCGGTACCGAAATGAAAAATCCCGCGTCTTTGTCTTGCCAAAGTTTAAGCCAAGCCCTCTCTCTCTTTCTCTTTTTCTTTCCTTCTCTATTTCGCTGTCTCTCTCTTTCTACTCGGCCATCTTTCAGAGCGGAAATCCCCACCAGTAGCGAGAGCAGCAGGGGCCTTTTTACGTAATTGGACTTTGCAGCCGTAGCCGGCGCGGCTTCCTAGTCCCAATATAGGTATGGCATCGGCAATAAAATGCTGGCTTGAATGTGCCTCGTGAGCCTCAGACTTTTCCTTCGCTATATACACCTATACACAAACACGCCAATATTTCATAGTGAGAGAAAGCTTCTCACGACTGGAAGAGCTTTTTTTTCTTAGCAAGAGCCTGGAAGCTTTCGCGGACGTTTAATAAACGACTCGACTTGGCCCTTTATGTTTTCACCAGACGTTCTACGCTCGAACGACGATTTTGCTCGCTCGTACTGAAACAGACTAACAATGAGCTCAACGAAGAGAAATTGCGTTGTTGCGAAACAGCAAACACTTTTGATGCTACAACGAGTTCTTCTGCAGCAATGACAATTACGCAATTTACGAGATAATTACTATATAACTGTCCAGCATTAGTTCTTCCTCTTTTTCGCGATTTTAACAGCAACAAAAGTCCCTTTGGCAGACAATTGAATATACTGCGTTTGGAATTTAAATAGCCGAAAGGGGAAAATTCAGAAAACCGTGAAAACTGGAATAAGAAAAAAGAGGAAGAAAAAAGATTGGAGCAAAAGTGAGAACAGCGCCGATGCGTGCGCATCGACCGATAAAGGGATCCAATTCGTTTCAATGAAAAATTCAAGGAGCGTGTGAAATCTTCTATATTTTTTTTCGTTACCTTCAGCTAATGGCTCTGCGTCGGACATTAAGTTCGCTTAATTATACTCCAGACTCCGACTTTCGATATCCCGTTACTTCTACGTTTTTATGTGTAACACTCTCGGACTTAATTTATCCATTGCAAAAGTAGCGAAAAGAAGAATCGACGGCCGTTAGAAAATTCGTTGCGAGTAAAACATAATTTAGTTGAATCCCGCTTAAAAAATCGACTACTTAAAAGCAAATGGCTCTCTTTTACTGCTCAAGAATAAAGTTCTGAAAAGTAGCCTCGGGTTTGGTCTTTTTTTTTCCTTACCGCAGCTTCGAAGTTTAAGTTTGAAAGCCTTCCCCTTTTTTTTATAATAGGGAAAGTCTGCTTCCGGAGGGGAAAAGAAGTTCTCTCCACGCAATGTTCAACGTCTACGTGCGGACTGCGTTTAGATGACTTTCCCTTGTTTTCATCCCCCTTTTTTAGCTGTAATCACTACATTAACAGAGCGTTCGTTTAAATTATACCAACCACCTTTTTTTCTCTTTCTCTCTCTCAGACTTTTCTTTTGTTCTTTTTGTTTGCGCTCGAGTTCAATTCTTTTCAAGCTATGAAAACCGCTAAGAAATTGCCAAGAGCTAGAAGAGATGATTCCGTAAAGGAAGGCTTTTTTTCTAATTTGAAAATCGACTATTCTAGAAAGCTCAGTCGAAAATAATGTTTTTCACTTACGCGCTAAATTCAAAAGATTTTCGCGAGATTTTACCGGCTCTTTGATAAAAGTGGGTTTTGTTATACCCTTTAATACGTTATGAATTCAATTCAGGCAGAGCTCTGCGCGTTCTTGCTTCAAATCTTATTGCATTCGAACGCATAATTTATCTACTTTAATGTTCTTTAGCAAATCGTTGCTAAAAGGACGTTGAAACAACAGCTTAAAAGAGTCGACGATAAAAAATACGTCAAATGCTCAAAGCACTTAAAGCGAAATAAATTGTACTAATAAACAACGGTGCACATGTATTAAATATACTGGCATAATCATTCAGTTCAATGTAACGAGAAGACGTACGGTGGCAAGTCTAGAAGCGAATTACCAAGGATCATCAGGGGAGCAGTGAGTTTCTGTAGCGCAACCAAGCATGTATATATATACGGAACAATAAGGGGCCATGCAATCAAGTTGATATCGATTCGTTAGCTTAATTGCCGGAGCAAGTCAAGCGAGTTTTCGCGCCAGGATGCAGCCAGATCTTTAAGCTTGTCCCGCATTTTTCGCCGATCGATCGTTAATTCGGTTAATGAGCTTGGATTTTGCTTACTCGTTGAGATGATAAAATAGAACGAGAGTGACAGGTTCGATTTTAGAAGCTGCGGATGAGAAACGTTTAATTTAACGATGCGCACTGCTCGATTTCATTAAGTTGTTGGTTTTGCAAACGAAAAAGTTTAATCGGAAATCGTATTACATTGCAGGAAAAGAAATGAAGAAGCTTCGAAATGAATCATCGCACGCGAGCCGATCCAAAAGTCCAAGCGAATAATTATAGCGAGCCTCGTATATCATAGCTAGGCAGAGTATTATAGCGTTCATTCGTTAGTGGAATCGTCAAAAACCCAAAGCTTTTTCATCAGTCAAAAACGCCACCCCCTATAAGACAGATACGACTAGAGAGAGAGAGAGAGTGGGGGTATGTAAGCCCATCGGGTGAAATACGAGCGTCATGTCACCTGTCCCGCATTTTCGCGTCGGGCCCGATCAGACCGCGCGTCAGTCAATTTCCGGGCTCGAAGTTCCGGGTCATGCCGGGACGATTCGTAGCTTGGTTAACGAGATGATTGATCGCGAGTGACGAGGGACGTTGAGAGCGAGAGAGACGATTAGAGGGAGAGAGGGAGAGAGAAAGCTTGCCTCGTGATTAATGCGCACGTCGCGTTGCGATAGCTCTCGGAATTCCTCTCGCGGCGTTGCATTTTCGGCCCCATACCCCCCGATGTCGTCGTAGGGTGAGTGCTACCTTGTACTTCCCGCTCTTAGCGCCTGTACGGCAATGTTGCACTTGACGTAACCTCGTGTTCTTGCCTTCAACTTCTCGGGGGGATTCGTCAGACGTCTCCCGTTTGGGGGGAAGTATCGCGGGTCTAAGAGATGGGCAAAATCACGATGTAGATACGTAAGGCTTGTCGTGAGCTGTCGAGGTGAAAGGGATACCTTTACCCACTTGCTACCAGTTCGCGTCCATCTGCAGATCTCTAAATTGATCCTCTGGTTGAACTTGTTGCGTTTGGTCCAACTACCTAGATCATCTCGAGTTGTATATTCAATAGAATGTTCAAGTTAAATTGAATACAAAGACAACATGTGTTGAATTATAACAATATACTACGGTTTTTTTATAGTTTACGTTATACTAGCATTTGTTTCGTTTTATTCATTGACAAAAAAACGTTCGCGAGATTTATGAATAAAAGAATTATAACTTTTTTTGTCGACAAAAATTATGATAAACGAGTGTTGAAGAAAGATAGCCGGCTACGATTGACTTTCATGAAAGTACGTTTCAGATCAAACAGAAATATTCATTAGAAATTCAGATTATCTCGCTTTAAATGCAGTGATAAAACGCGTTAACAGCATATGTATGTATAAGCATTTATAAAACTTGACAAATTATAGCAATCAAATTGATTCAATTCCTTTTTCTGCATTTAAAAATGTAAATCGATTGTTAGATCTAATTTACGGTTTTGCCTACTCATTAAAAATACTCGCGACAAATAAGAACAAAAAACTATATTAATGTAGACAGACCAAAAGAAAAGCAAATATTAAATAATAAGTCAGTTGTGAAGTGAAAACAAAAACACGCTTAAATAAACACTGTGTTCCACTTAATAAGAGTTCCGGGAAGTCAGCTGAAACTTTTGTGTTTAGTTCAAGAGGCTTCGCCTCGATTAGAGCAGCATGCACACCTGGTAGGTCTCCTGGCACATATATGGATCTGTAGCTTACCATTGTGAAAGGGGGAAAAAACGGTCTAAGCCTGGATGACAAGTTTAATGAAAAATGATTTTCAAAATTGTGAAATTTGTTACAAGCAATTTTTTTATAAGTAACCTTGGTTATTTAAGAAATTTCTAATGCATGACGCGTTTGCTGGTTTACTATGCACTCGCGCTTGCTGTATACTGGTTGCAACGTTGGAGCGAAAGAGATATGCAAAAAGCTCATGTAGCTGTAGCCTGCAGGCTCTCTATCTTTCTCTCTCGCTCTTTCAAGCGATGGCGACTGCTGATTGAGCTTGTGCGTGCCGCGAATTTACTGCAGCGCGTTGGGTATAAATTTAAAAATATTTTTCCGCTATCAGCAATTTTTCAATTAGTTTTAGAGTTCTTTTTATTCTTTACTTTTCTAGGTTATGAATATATTTGATTATTTAGATCTTTTATCCGTTTCCGTTGTTATGTAAATAGCGCTGTGAGAATAACGCTTTCTTTAGAAATTTTCTATGTTAATGCCGTGAGAATTTTATGAGTCGCGTATCAGGGTAAATATACCGAACTCACTTACTTTTTCCTGCTTAGAATTATTTATGAGACGTACATTTTTATCTGTATTTGTTTATTCAGATAAATAGATATCGAGAAAATTTTATCAAAATCGAGTTTGTATTTTCTGACATTTTATTTGATATCAATAAGAAATAACAACGAACGAACAATTCACTTTATTCTGTGATATTTTTTGAAAATATTATACTCGGTGGAACTCGTGCATAGTAATAATTATTTATAATGATCTTATAATTTATTTCTGTTCTCAATTAGTGATTTTGAATCGATAAATGAGAACAACAATGGAATTTTGTTTCAATTCAATAGTTTATTTTTCATTGTTTTCAAATAATTGCATTAATAACTGTGATATGTAGAGTTATTTCATTATTAATAAATAATTATTAGCAAAACGTTGTTAAGTTTGAACAAATTATTTCATTGAATTATAAAAAAAATTTTGCACTTTTAACAAAATTTGTAAATTTTAATAAATTTTTAAAAATGTATTTGTCATTGTTCCAATAAAATATTTGATTTTGTAAGATAATTTATTATCTCTCAATGGTAATAAGCGTCAAAAGTTTGATAAAAACAAGTCTTGCAGAAATAGTCATGCAGGACTCTAGCGCCATCAAGATTTAGCTCGTGTTACCATCAGAAAAGAATCTCTCTTATCTACTATACCCACAAGGCAACAATCGGTAAATAATTGAATACGAAACTTTTTAGGATGTATTATCGACGGAGTTACTATCCGTTCAGCAGTTATCATAAGAGTCTGTTTTATCACCGTGGGAAAAATAGATAATATATAAATCAATTTTAATAAAAAATACATATTTTTCTAAGCTTATATAAATCAATACATATTTAAAATGCAAATAATTATAATGATAAATGAATAATATCGAATAACTGTTGGTTCACTGAATATTATTTAAATTAATTGTAAGTAATAACCGGATCATTAAATAGTTAGAAATCATTAAAAGTAAATTATTTATAAAATAAAATGTTAAATGTTATTGATTTTTTTACAAATAATTTTAACAAAATAATTAAAAAAATTTTATCAATAAATATTTTTAATTTATCACGTTTTAACTGCAATGATCAAATAAGGTAAAAAATTAATTTATTAGCTTTATAATTAATTTTGAGTCAAACAGTTTAATTCGTTACTATTCAATATGTCCGAAACAAAAGAAAAAAAAAGCGAAACGAAATTCAACTCACTTGGTTTGGCAGATTTCATTGCCAGAAGTCGGTTAACCTCCCGTAGATGCGCAGACACATCTGTAATTCCGGTACTCCCCGAAATCCAATTTCACGCGGCAATCTCGAATCAGTCCAGGCCGGCCATTAATCACTCGCGAAAAAAGCCGTAGTCCACAGGGCGTAGGCACACGGGGGAGATGGAGGAGAGCGAGAAAGCGAACGTGGAGGCTGGCTCAGATCGTCGGCGGATGAGCGCCGATAAGCCAAACTCTTGCGGAGCAGCGTATATAACAATGCATCCGTCCTGGCGCACACGTATATACAACACACACGGACACAGCTGCGATCCCATTATTTCCAATTATAAACCGCGGCGGAGAGTCGCGCGGATTCTCTCGAAAAAGTCTCGGCTCACTCGAGAGAGAGAGAGAGAGAGAGAGAGAGAGAGAGGGAGAGCAACGAGGATGAAGTACGCGGCGTGCAGTTCCGATCTCGCACTCGCCCGGTGATTTATCGAAGACAATACAACGTGGATTTTGCGATGGCGGCGGCGTCGAGGGAAAAACCAAGAACGCTGAGAGATATCTCGGAGAGCGCGGGCACACGAGAGAGCACACACGATTTATTCGTCTCTGGCCAATTTGCTCTCTCTCGGTTTCACGCGCGCGCGCGAGAGAGAGAGAGAGAGAGAACGCGTATGCGGACACTGCGCGTTGGGAGACGGAGAGAGATATTCCGAGTTATAAGACGATATTCGGCGGTATGTCTAAATTGGTTCGCGCCCTTAACGCACTCTCACCTCCCCCCTCAACGTTCGACTTTTAAGCCGTTACCTGCACACGTATGTAGGTGTCGATGCTGAGGTGCGCGCCGCCATAGTCGCCGCCGCGCCACCGTCGCTCTTCTCCTTTTTTTTTCTCCTATCGGAATGCGCGCGAATTTATTGGTGGCGGGAAGTGAGTGAGAGAGAGAGAGAGCTGATCCGGCTCGCGCGCGCCGTCCCCCGGGCCCCGACGAGATCGCTCGTCGATAGAGTGCCAAGGGGCCGCGGCGAGCGGCCTGAAAAAGTGCGCGAGGAGCAAATGCACACGCGTTATTTCGCCTACCCCCGGGGGCCCCCTTCGATTCCTTCTTTTTCTCCCTCCTCCCTCCCCCTCATGAAAAAAAAAGAAACGTTCGCGGCTCGCGACAAAGAGCTAGCCGAGAGAGACGACGACGTTGCCTCTCGTCTCGCCCCTGGGAGCCCTGATGCTTTCCTCTCTCTCCCTCTGAGCTGAGGATTTCGAGGAGCGATACCAGGACTTCGGCCTGCCGACGTCTCCCCCGAGAGAGCGAGGTAAGGTAAGCTTCATGGATTTTTCGATTAACATACAATATGGCGATGATTTGTTGAAAGTCCAACTGATTGTTCAACCGGCCCGAACGACTTAACCTGTTTAATAGGCAGCGGGGGGAGGGGAAGGGCTGGGACGCGAGGTTTATTGCATCAGCACAAGCATAAAAAAAGTGCGACGTTTTTCGCGACTCGCGCTGTTTTGCTGTTTATGCGAGGAACGAGAATCGGCCTATTTATCGAGAAGGTGTTCGCGTATTCCGCGACTTTCGTTGCGCGTTGTTCTTGATCGGGTAGTTTTTCCAAGCGCGCATTTTGCCGTTTGGAGAAATTTCTAGGCGCACCGGTCGGACTCGAAGTAGCTTTCTAGGTGGTTTTAGCCATCTTGAAACGTCTCGCGGGCGATAAAAAGTTCCTTAATCGGTTAATTTCTTGAGAAGTTTGACGGGGATTCATCAAATTAATTAAGGGTTATGTTGTGGTAAGTACAAGAATGTTATTTACTTGAGGTGGATTTGATTTCTTACATGATTGAGAATGTTCTTTTATTTTTTTTTTTGGTTAATAATTAAGTTGTAGCAGAGCAACTTTCTAAGTTGGTTTGTGTACAATTTTATATTTACAATTTTATTTTTAATAATAATTTTATATGTTGTACGTTTATTAATTGTTTTACCATATAAAAGTAAGTTGTTCGATTATTACTATTGTTTAATATATTTTATATAAATACACCTGCATATAATAATTATATAACTCATGTTTTTAATATGTTTATACTTATATCCTATCTTTGATTAATCGTTGAACCCTTTGCACCAGGATAATATTGCATTATTTTTATAAGTAACAGTTTACAAAACTGAAATGTTTTCAACAGTGTTATGAATAAAATTACACACTTTTTTAACAAATAATTAACGTTTCTAGGCCTTTTACAACTTGCAATAATTCATACACTATGTTTTGATGACAGTTTTACATATTCACATGTGATTCTTAATTAGCCAGCTTAAATTTTTTGCAAACTGTTCACACGGCTGATTATCAAGGCTAATTAATAGGCAGTTGAAACCTGATTTTTTTTAATGACACGGTACTGAGAAAATGACCAGATATTTTACATTTTTTATTGCATCGAATACTTAAATAGGCCTTTAGTTTAGCAACCATTATTGAATTTGTCTGAATAAACGTTATAATTTTCTTAATTTGAATAAAATATGGTATCATAACATCTTCACTCGCACCATAATAATGCAGTTAATTAAAAAAACTTTATCAAACTGTTCCCCTTTTTTTCTCCCTAACGACCAATAAATAATACATAATTTTCCAATAACGTTAACGTTGCGCCAAAACTTTGTTAATTTTCATTAAAAAGCCAAGCAAATAAAACTTAATTTCTCCCAGCACGTCGTGATACTTAGCAAATAAGGAGAAAAACAAATAAATTGCAATTACTGAAAAGGTAGTATCCCAGCGGCAAAAGACAGTTCGAAAGTCATGGCGCCACTCGTGTTCCCCCCTCCCCGCTCCCCTTTTTCTCTCTCTCTCCCTCAACTTACAAAAGAGCAGAAGCGCGAGCTATTGTCGTCGCGCAATTATCGGCGTCGATCGAAGCGCGATAAGTCACACGACAGAGGAGCCATCCGAGTGGTCGTCGCCGAGGTGTCGAAAGTCGGCGTCATCTGCTTTCTGTCAGAAATAAAACTTAGCTTTGCCGAGCGAAATCGAGAGGCGTAAAAGGAGAAAGGGACGAGGAGCCGTCTCTCTCTCTCTCTCTCTCTCTCTCTCTCTCTCTCTCTCTCTCTCTCGCTCTGCGTAAACGCCCGCTTTCACACGTCAGCTTCTAGACGAGAGCTTCTGTGTACATAGTCCAGTAGCGCTGGCGGCGGCGGCGGCGTCTACCGCCAAAGCAAACCTCCGACACCTCTGACACCTCGACCACGTGTACCGCCGAGTGTGTATGTATACCCCCCCTCCGCGCTCGCGAGATTACTATCGTTCTGCTTTCTTTTCGTGTTGTCACGCTTTCCCCTACCTACACCTCCCCTGCTCCTCGTGCCGCGCTGACGAGTCTGTCGCGCTCTCGCGCGGCTTTGCTCGAGAGTAAACATGGATTGCTGGATTCGCTGCCTTCGGCACGGAGTTTGCTTCGTGTTCTCCCCTCTCTCTTTCTCGTCGACGTTTCGCCTTTTTTTCTCGCTTTTCGAAGGGAAAGTCAGATGACGGCTGGTTATTAGAGGGTTCACCTGCAAAATTCATGTCGGATTCGGTAATGGCGTGTTTGACGATAAACACGCGGGCACCTCTTTGACGCGAGACCGGTTTATACCTTTTTGGATTTTTCGGAAATTGGAGATCGAAATTTTATTTAATGTCGCCTTCGCGGTCTCGAGTGTTGATTTTTCCCTTGTAATTTCTTGATCAATTATCTTTTTTACTTTCATCCTTTCATATTTTTATTAGCAAAAGGAAATTTTTTATAAAAACCAGGTTGAAAAAAAGATAGTATTTTCCATCGATAATTACATTGTTTACAGTAACTGACAAATTTTAGGATGTCAATATGAGTTTGTACGATTTGAATACACACGAGCAAGCGTTTTCAAACGAATCACCAAGCCGAGTAAAACGCGCACGGCTGTGCAACTCGTAATGGACACCGTTTGCCCTTTTGTGTCCAGCCCGGAATCAGACACTTAGCCGCGCCATCGAGCAGAAAATCAGGGACGTGTGCCTCAGTCCGTATCAAGCGCGTCGGAGAATCAAAGTTTGAACATTGAATTTTCGCTAAAAGAGCGAGCGATCGCTTGGAAAGGAATAAAGTTTTCGCACCTGCAGCGGCGATGACAGGCCTAAAGCTCGCGCCTCTAAACTCTTTTATTTACAGGCCGCTTGGAAGTGCGAGTCTCTCTCTCTCTCTTGCTGCCTCTCATTTCTATGATAATGGCGGCCTAAAGCGACTCGCCTGGGAATGAGCCTCTATCTCGTTCGTTTGATATGTTATTGGCGCCGTTGTCGCTCGAGCTTCTCTCTCTCTCCCAGGCGACTCGCTCAAAGTCCGGCGCGATTCTTTAATGGTCTTTATTTTTTTTTCGCGAAGCTCGATGCTTATTGCGCGCGCGTCTTGGGGATTGAAAAATTTTATGAATTGCACCGCAGTAAAAGTCGTTCGATGCGGATTTTAAGAAGCCGTTTATTGTCCCGGAATTTCCATAGGCTGTGCATACGATCGCGGCTTTGCTTTTCTCTTTCTCTGACTTTCATAATTTCCAAATTTTTTTGAAAAATTTCAATGAAATCTCAAGCGCTTAGGGCACGTGACGAGCGGAGGCGATAAAAATCGACGTTGACGTTTTTTCTTTCTCATCCTCCGTTCCGCGCCGGGAGATTCGATTATTTGGCCAATAAAGTTTGCCGCTTTATGCCGGCGAGTCTATCATAACTTCACGCGAACTGACGCACTTGACGCGCTGACGTCCTCGGGGCGTCTATGGCCTCGGCTTGCAACGTTCTAATACGTTTTAATTTAGACTCTCCGGCCCGACGTCGCCTCTTTCCTTTCTTTTGGGCGTTTGGAAAATTTGCATTTTAAATAGAGATATTTAAGCACGGCATTAATAGCTGGCGCATGAATATTTTGGTTTTATAACGATCCCGAAACTTGAAGTATCCTGAGGTATGAATGTCAAATTTTTGTGGGAAAATACTGGTGAGCTGGATGTTTTAAGTATCGTCAATTTATGATTCTTTTTTCTACATACTTGACCGGGCATTTGAGCGATCTAAAAACGTTACGGGCTGATTTGCAAAATAAAATGTTTTTTGAAATTATGCCGTAATCGAGTAAACAAACAAATTGCCCGCGAATCCTTCCATAAACGCGTAAAAACTCGGGTAATTTTCCACGAGTTCATTTTATTAATTTTTAGCATATACACCCGTTACTCCGTCGCGCGGAATAAATTTCCAGTACCTTCTCACGCTCGTACAAAATCAGCTGAAGATTCCCACTTCCAAATAAAGTTGTTCATCAAATCGCCAACCAAATTTATTCCGCGTCCATTACAAATGTTAATGAATTCCAAAATAGAGGAGAGAGAAAAAAAACATTCAAAGAATGAAAAACCCCGCCAGCCGGTCGGCTCTGTATAACTTCTCGACGAAGCAGTAGCAGCACATAGCGGCGGCGGCGGTGGCGCAGGGTCGCACGACGTCCAAATCATACACGTAGCAGACGGCGAGCGTGAGAGAAAACGAAAGCGAAAAAATATCAGAGCGGCGACTCCCCCGCTCTTGCTGTCTCTCTCTCTGGCGCGCGCGCCGCCACTTCATCTCCACAAAAGGGTTGGCGCGCGCGCCAGACGTGCCCCGCGCGTCGTTCACCGAACAATCGCAACCTTTTGCGCGCACGTATGTACGCGAACTACGAGAAACTCTCTCGTGCCACTCCCCCCCCCTCCTCACCTCCTCTACGGCGCATATGTATCAACGACGTGTTATAGACGTTGTAGCAGCCGTACTCCGCGCGCCTTTCGCCCGGCGTCGCTTTTTTGGACACACGCCCGTGGATAATGGCACACGCCTGTTTATTTTCTCAGCACCAAGGCGCTCTCTCGGTCTTGCTTTCGAAATCGAAGAGACAGGGTCGGTGGGGGATTGCTGGTTAGCGGATTATCGACTGCCAGCTAGCGCATCATAAAATTTCGTTAACAAGCCGAAGAAAGCAAAAAAAAGTCCCCTTGGGGCGAAAGAGAGAGAGAAAAAGGCGATCCATTAGAGTATATAGACGTAGGCCCCCGGTCTCGTTTGCCGCGTATACTGTCGCGACGACTTCATTAGTCGTCACCTATACACTCTGCCGCGCGCTGCACATTCCCACAATAAAAGTGCGCCGCGCGCGTAAATCATCGCCGGCTCCGAAAATGCGGAAAAACGCCCGGGGGCCAAAGACGAACCGAGGGACTCCCTTTCGACTCTGGCGAAGCAACGAAAAAACAAAAAGAAAAAAAAATGAATCACGAAAAAAGAAACAAGCACGTAGATGGGCGATGTGCGGAGGGAAGGGGGCGAACACTGTGCGCACCGGCCTATATGCCGGGGCATAATAGACAAGGAGACGAGGGTGGCGGATAAGTGGCGGGGGGGCTCGATACGCGGAGAAGGGGGCGTGTGTGGCGTAAGCGTAGCGTAATAGTCCGGCGCTCCGGGCAGCTCGCCTTTGAAGGGAAGGGTCACACGTGCCGGCATCTCTTGCTCCCGGGGTTTCCCCCTCCTTTCTCTCTCTCTCTCTCTCTCTCTCTCTCTCTCTCTTTCTCTCTACGAACCACTCGTAATCCGCGTGCCTCGGAAATGAAATACAAATGTGTGCTCAGGCGAATTTCGACGCTTCGTTATAAGAAAGCTGCTATTACTTTATAGCGCTATCGATGATTTTGTTATGTTTGCGTGTTAATGTGACGACGGTCGGCTGCGTGAGTTATCGATATACTCCTGTCGCGCGTTGTTAAAATTGTACTTTATTTGTCTTTGATAAATCGATTGATTTTTATCGCAGTTAATGGTCTTTCTTTTTCTTTTAATAAATAATGTATCTAAATTTGACAAATTTGATGAAATCATAGCCATGTATCTACAGTTTGCATAAATCAATATTAATTATGAAAATTTCATTCTGACTAAAATTAAAGCTCATCAATCCACGCTTGACAGTGGATAGCCAAGCACTACCGATCGCGTTTATTTCAGTCTTATTGTACCATTCCGTGGATAGGCAAACGCATTCAAATACGACCTCGTCTATCAGCAAAAGGGGAAAGGGGTGAGACTTCCGTAATCCAAGGATAAGAGAGCACGCGCGTCTCGGTATTGGATTTGTCGAATAGGCACGCACGCGGGCACTTATTGTGACCGAGGCACGCGAGAGCCCGTGATACGCGGCTGAAACAATGGGCATATCCGCGATGCTAAAGGGCGCGCGTTTTGGCCCACGTGGGAAAGTTTTTCTCCTCTTTCGACGCCTCTCGTTCACCTCTCGAGCGAGCGCGTGCGCTTTGCAATCTCCGTTGGGCGCCGTTGATTTCGTTCTTTTCTTTTTCATTTCTTTTATTTGCCACAGTCGGCCTGCGATGAATGAGTCTCGACAGCTTTCGGCGCCGATCGATACGGATTCGGCGAGTATAAGGTTGTTTGGATAGATCTACGGAACAGTTTGTACGATTGGAAATTTTTCTTCGTCAAAATTGATTAGTTAAAAAAACACGCGGGAATTAATGTTTACTGATTGATTCGCGCGAAGTACGAGACGACTTCATTTCCCGCATAATCAATGAATAAACATTATCTATAGATTATCAAGCTGTAATCAACTTAGTCTCACGTAACCAGCTAATTAAATCGTCTAGCTCAACTTTCTCAAAGCGTCGCTGCTCACCAGGATCTTGTAGGCCGATAATAAACGAGTCGCGTCGCGGTTATATTGGAATAAAATATCGCCGACATTAGCATATTATTGTTATTAATACACAAAAAACAGCAGTCGGGAAGCTTGGCTAAATCACTTCTTAATCGTCCCGTCGGATGCGTCCGACCACTTTCTCACATTACACGATCATTAAGAACGCACTCCTCCTCTGTCCCGAGGCGTCGACACCGTGGGGGAGGAGCTTGGGACATTTTGCACGATATCGAAGGCGTACGAGTGGTAAAGTCGTGCTCGCGCATATATATCATTGGCGATCGTTGGACGTGCAAGGGACGGGATCGGTATCACCCGTGGAGCCGAGAATAAAAGGAAGGCGCCGCGTATACGAACGACGGGGGTAGTAGTCTTTCGTTCGTGGCCAGAATTACGGCAATTTGGCCCACACTTGCGCCGACACGTGACTCGGGGAGGACCCCAGACGTATACGGGGGCGCGTGCGCCTTTACTAATAGACCACGGCTACGTATCTCGGCTTTGTGCGTAGCCGCCGCTGCCACCCCCCCCCCCCTGTTGCTTTGTGAACGCGTGTAGCGAGTGAGGGAAAGAATAGGGCCCGGCACGAGTGCAGGAGTGAAAGGAGGCAAAACGAGGGAATTTAAGGCAGCCTGAGCTTCGACGCGAACGAAGAAGAGGAGGATTAACCGTTGGGCAATCAGATTGACGTTAACGATTATATCTCTTCGCAGCTGCTTTTCGGGATTTTACATAGCTCGTTATGCAAATGAAAATAACACGAAAACATTTGTTCTGTTGGCTCCACAAGCTCGAGTGTCTAGGATTGCATTTTTTCATAGAAAACTTGAGGAATTACGATTCTCTTATAACGCGGAACAGCTGTTTAACAATGAACAAAAATAGAATAAAATTACTAAATGTTCGATCAGTAAAATGACGTCAAGGTTGAGAAGAGCATTATCGGAGAGTCTGCAGCGGGAGCAGCAGTGCGGCCAGCCGATAGATAGCGGCGGCGGTGTGGTCGGTGGCCATATAACGAGGTAACCCGTAGCCTTACTCCGTGGTGGTCCTCCGGGGCTTGGCCCCTAGGGGGGTCCATTGATCACGCGTCTCGCTCACTCTTTCTCTCCGTGAGTCTGCGGCCTGTGCGAAATCGACTGCTGCAAGATCCCCTGTCGACTTACCCGAGCGTTCTTTTATTTTTTATGATAAAGAAAGCTCGATACGGTTTGTTCCCCCTCTCAGAATTAAGGTTAGAAAACACGAGTAGTACGGTGACAATCATAATTTCGTTGATTATTTTTTTTTTCATTTTCAACAAGTTTTAAGCAATGATTAATTTCGTTGGTCTGCATAAACGTAACGATTTAACCGAGAGTCTGCGTACCCGCTGACAAGTGATGTATTTACAACGCGCAACAGCTGCTTGCCGCTCAATCTTTCAGTAATTAACTTATCTCGATTATTAATGATAGCGCCGTCGTGTAATTATAATTTTAACGTTAAACGCACGCGTGTAATATACCGTGGATAAAAAATTATCGAAACTTTTCCTTGTTGACGATGGAAAAAAAATAAAATAAAAGGATAAATAAGGCGTTCTGAGAAAAAGAGACGGAGAGAGAGAGAGAGAGAGAGAGAGAGAGAGAGAGAGAGAGAGAGAGTGAGCGAGAGGAGGGGGAGGAGAGGAGAGCATGACTGAGCGATAAGCGAGAATATTGAAGCCGGGCATTGTCTGGGAGTCTTGAGCTCGAGCCTCGCGAAGGCGTATAACCCTTAATAAAGCTATTTTAAAGAAGCGATCGTCTTGAATGCGTCATTATTGAGCGCCAGTCGAGGCTAAAAATTCCCGCGGCGCGTCGGCGCTGCAACACCGTCGACCTTCTTGCCCCTTTTTCTGCGGAGGCGTATACGCGTGGGTGTGGCGCGGCTTTCCAAATTACGCGTTAATTTTTAAATTTCTCAATTACCAGTGCCAGCGCTGGTAAAAATCAGCTGTGAGATAGTGGTACATTTCCCGGGCAAAAAAGCTAAAAAGACTACATCGATGTCGTTTCAAGTCGCTCTTCACTCGGTATAAATTCCCTTAATCGCAAACAAATCAGCAGGTGTGCGTGCAATAAGTTTCACGCGCTGCTGCAGCAGCCGAGAAAGACGTTGTTCCGTGAAACGACGCCCCTGTCTAAGCGTGGTAGTATGAGAAGGACACCACCTCGGGATAAAAAGAGTCGAGAGAACGTTAGGGAAAGAGCAAAGTATCGGACTCCCGAAGAATCCGTACCGGGAACTTTGTGGCCTTGTTATTGATTGAAAACTAGAAAAGATAGCATTCGACGATAAAAGTCGGGGGGCTCTCGAATAAAGAAAAGAAACAAGAAGTCCATAGGGCTAAGACAGCGAGGAAGCAGCTTTACAGAAGGCAAGAGGGAGAAAGAGAGAAGAGGAAGGAATGGCGCGCCACGCGTAAAGTTCAGCAGCCTTCTCATCCCGCTTGGCCAATTAACCGAGTGCCCAGCCAAGAGAGATCCATCTCGGGGTATAAGGAAGTTCCTACGCGCGTCCCATTCTTCCCTGTCCTCTCCTTTCCTCACCCCCCTCATCTCTAGAGGAGAACGGCCCTCTCTAGGCTTAGGCTCTCCTAGTAGCCCGGTATGTTAATTAAAAAAGAAGCGCGCTCGGCCCGCTGACCCGATTTCGCCGCGCGGCCCGGAGCGTTATAAATATAAGCGCCACAGAGAGTAGCGCGCGCGCGCGAGCCCGAAAACATTCTTTTCCCGCAAGACTACTACTCGGGCTAAAGATCGTGACACACACAAGGAAGAGAGAAGTCGCCTGTCCTTCTATTTTTTTTCACCTTCCACCACCTTTATTTCTTTCGCGGTACTACGGCGACGACTAGTTTTGGCCAGAGGATAAACCGAGGTGCCTTAATGAGAAGGAATGAGCGACGAAAGAGAGGGTGGGGGGCGGGCAGATCGGAAAGATTGAACGGGGGTTGAGAGAGAATAGGGATGGGAAGGAGAGAGAGAGAAACACGCGTAATGGTGATTGTAGGAGTGACTGGGTAATGATTTAGTGAGCTCTCGATGGGCTTCGTCGTAACCACTGTGATTTTCGAGATTAGAGTAATGAAGATTTAAATGGACGAGCTTAACAAATCGGTTCTTCTCTCTGCCTTCCTCCCTTTCCCCCCCTCCCAACGTCCTTAAAGGCGATGGGGATGCGACAATTTGTGTACACGACAATTAACCGCGCACTCTCGCGGCTCATGTCGCGTGCGCATCCTTCGGCGCGTAATTACCCGGAAAAATTTATGGTTATTGTGTGTTAATTATTGTTGCATCGGGACGAGGCTTAATTTGATCTTTCCACCCTGACGTAATCTTAACGCTTTCGATGTATGCGATGAAATAAAAGATGTTAAATGGATTAATGTCAAACGAGTTTTTTTTTGGAATACGTTTATTAGCTTTTGGATTACGGATGTTTTTGCACTAACGGGACTAATTTTGAATTGTAAGACGTAGACGGATTCAAAGGTCACTAGGTGTTAATGGTCATTATTGCAGATCTAATGAATGATGATTGTGGTTTTAAAGCCGTTTGTTAATTAAACAGTAACTCCTCGGTTATGTATATTCTTTTATCCGTGTACAGTACTTAATCATTCGACCGATGAGAATCAAATAGGTACTGTCATCAGGTCTTTTGTCAACAAAGTGGTATAACGTAATCCGCAAATTAACGGCAGATCGAAAATTATTTAAGGACGCTAATAAGAGAAATAAAAACGAAAATAAGAATAAGAGGAGGAGCGGAAGGTAGGGAAGAAAGAAAAAAAGAACGGGGCACGTTCGGTAGAAAGAGAGAGAGAGAGAGGAGCAGACGGCGAAAAGGCCTGAAACTCGTTTTCGTTTTCATCGCTAATTAGACTCGTCGCGGCCGAAGAAGCTCGCACACACAAACTCTCGAGGGCCGCGGGACTGTCTTTCTCTCCCTCTTGTCGGTTCCAAGGGATTCTCCAGCCGATGGAACCACTGCGTCCCACCAGACACACATCCCCTCAGACTCCTCTCGAGACTAGTAGTTGCAGTTGCTCGAGCGAATCGACATCGACAAGACGAACAGCTGCCGATCTCCGCGCAGCCCTTCGACGGATTTTTATACGATCAACGTTGCGTAAGTAGAATGTCGCTGGGTTATTCGGGTGGCGAGAAGCTTCGGCAGAGGATGAAAATATTCCTGAAAATAATCGCTATTGCTTGAGGAGCTTATCTAAGGGTAGGAGAGGAAAGAGGGAACGAGAGGAAGGACAGGCGCGGCATGGATCTAGGCGCATGGTGGGCGGCCATATTGGATCGTGATACGGAGCCGCAATTAAGGCCGAGTAGGCCACCCGGGCGAGGAGCAGCAGAGCGCTCGAAAGATAAGGTGAGTCCTGCCGTACAGCGAGAAAGAGAGAGAGAGAGAGAGAGAGACCCTCTCTTTCCTTTTCTCATCCTCTCTTCCGCTCCTCGCTCTCTGTGTTTCTCTTACCCTCCCTTCGACTCTATTTCTACCTCCCTTTGTTGGTCACTCGATCGTGTGCTCACTTGTTTCTTTCGATTTTCTCTTTCTCTCCCTCTCGCTCTTGCTTGCTCGTTCACTCCTTCCATTCTGTACGAGGCGGAGAGAGTCAACCTCGTCTGACCTCGTCGAGTGAGGCTGTGTATATGTGTGTTCGTGAGTACCGTAGACCAGAGTGCAGGCGCAAGGTCGAGTCACGAGTCTAGAGAAAAATCCACGCTCACAAGGTATATATGACGGACCTCTTTTTTGCTTCTACCAACCTCTTTTTGTTTTTCTGCTAAGCATTTTCAATTGCCTCCTCCTCATCGTCTTCGGGCTTTGGAGTATTGATAAATTTCTGCTTGCACGAGGTTCGGTTTATAAAAAGACGTTTGCTAGATTGTAAATATTCAATTAAATACGTAGTGCAAATGTCGCATCATTCATTCAAATCAAGCGTCAGGGCAAACTTCCATCTCCTCTTATCAACTGATCGTTCCATGCCTTAGGCTCTTGGCTCCAAGGAGGGCCAAAAAATGTCGTACATGCACGTCCAGTCTCGTCGTTCGGACGGAGGCCGACAGATCATATCTCGCGATTATATTCGGAGCCTGGTCCCCCGGCGCTCGGCCCGAAAAACCATTTAATTAAGACCTTGGAGCGAAAGAGAGGGCGAGAGAGAGAGAGAGAGAGCGCACGTCACGATTCCTACCCAGCTCTCAATATCCATCGATATTCGCGCTCTCGTCGTCGCTCTCCTCGCGCCGGGCGCGCACATGTCCGCGCGCTCCTCGGCTTATCGGGCGCGCATCGTGACTCACGCGCGACTGCTCCCGCGCTCGCAGCCGATCAGATAAATATCCGGCGCACGCGCGCGCACCCCTCCAGCCCCTTCGCCTCGCCCGCAAAAACGACGCGCTCCCATGCAAATGCGCCCTCGCCTCCCCCCCCTCCCCCCTCCAATACCCTCCCACGGCAAAAACGAAAGTAGAAACCATAGCTTGACCCTCTCGCCCCCTCCCCTCTCGACCCCTATCGACTGCCCAAATCCTAATGAAGATTGAGGAACTTTGGAAAAAGCGGCCGGGTCTAGGGCCATCCTCGCCGACAAGATATACGCAAGAGAACGAGTGGGGAATGGGGAAAGGAGGAGTAGAGAGATACTCGGGGAATTCCCAAATTGGCGCGCTCTAGGACATCCCTCCGCATATTCCGAGGTTCCGAGGATCGCGCGGATCCGCGAGGCTTTAAACATGAGAAGCGGTAGTGGCGAGTGCGGGAAAGAGAGACAGAGAGAGACGAGAGAGAAGGACCTCCTACCGAGTGGCAGAGTGAAAAGAAGGTGGTTGCGTCACGGTAGCCGGAGAAGCGCCCCCGCTGCCTTTTCGGGCTTCCGGAATTTCGCGCCCCGAGCCGCGAGCGATTCCTCTCTTTTCGGCTTCATCATGGATCGCGTCTAGCGGTCCCGTTCCCATCGGGTATCCCTCCCGTTGTTCCCTTAATTGATCGCAAAACGGGTCGGCTGAATATCTTTCGGCGAGTCTTATGTGGCTTGCGCAACGCCGGATCCGCGCTGACGACGCGCTTGGCTTTATGGACGAGTGAACGGATGGGGGTGGGAGGCATAGGCAGAGCAGCAGCAGCATATTATATACGTGGGACAAAGCATCATCACCGGCTCTCTTCCTCTCTCCCTCTCGCTCTTTCTCTCTCTCTCTTTCTCTGTCGCTTGTTCGCCGTGCTTCTTTTTTACCGTCGTCCACCTCCTCGTGCTCGCTCTTTAGCGAGAGCCTCATCTTTCAAGCCTCTCGTTCTCGCTCGGTTGGCCAGAGGGCAGACGCCCCCTCATACACACGAGCGAAACGATCTTCTCGCTTTCTTTCTCGCTTGCTTCTGCCTCTCTTTCATTCACTTCTCGCTCATTCTCTCTGTCTCTCCCTCTATCTTTCTCTCTCTCTCTCTCTCTCTCTTTCTACCTATGGCTATGAGCGCGCGAGAGGAGATATAAATCACCGCGTCATAAACAACCGATATTTCTCGTCGAATGTTTACCGAGTACGCTTTAAATGCCTTGTTAAAACAAACCTACGTCTTTGCCCTTACTTTTCATCTTCGTTTTATCATAGCTCTTTCTCCTTCTTCGCCGAGTCTTTCTCTCTCACTCTTTATCTGTTGTTATGTACTTCTTCTGTGAGCTTCTTATTTCTACGACTGCAACCGCAGAGGTGTCTCTAGAATATATCATTAGCTTTTAATAGTACTTTGATAAATGGATTATTGTCAGCTATCGATTCGATCTAAATTACCAGAGTCTTTTGATCAAAATTGCCAAAAAGAAAATTGTATATCTAAATTTTTTTTTAATCTTTAATTTACAAAAATATTCTCCTGAAATGTGCAGTAGACTTGCATTTAAGAAATTAAATGTCCCCGACATTTTATACAAGGTTCACAACATTAGTCATTTGCTTTATATGAATTTATTAACAATTTTTATTAGTGATTTACTCTATACTTTAAATATATGTAACTATTGACCAAATCATATTTTTTTGTTTTCAAATATCCAAAAGTCTGTGAACTCCCTGTCTTCAAAGTTAACTATGGCATATTCATCCGACTTACCCTATATAAAAACCTCCCTTTAGTTTCTCTTGTCAACCCTCTGTCCTGTGTAAAAAGATTTGAATTAAGATACAATATTAAATTTTAAATGTTTTATACATTTTAATCAAGAATTGGCAAGCATTCAGAAATGTATGTTTTCCTTACTCGCACATACCTTTAACGAACATTAAAAATTTCAGCGCGCATCGATGAAACAGCTCAAGCAGTCTGTTGCAGTAAAAATTGCTTTAAACCAATATGATTTAAAAGTTAAATTTCAAATGAGACTATCGGTGCTCCGCAACAGCCTCGGCGCTAAATTTTAATATTGATGAATCGAGCCGGTGCTCCTCTCGCGCTCTCGAGTCCATTCCGTTCGGAAACTGGCCTCGGGCACCTTTGCTCTCGCGAGTCAGCCATCCCTGCTCGAAAAGAAAAATAAGAGAAATAAAAATGGACCCAACCTCGGCGCCACATTAACTCTCGGCCGTGAATAATATCCGCGAACGAGCGAGTCGCGCGTGGTCTTCGATGCGCTCGCGGACTATCGCAATTTCCGAGTCTGATTATTTCGCGCCTGTTAGCCCTTCGCCTCCTCGCGTCATTTATTCGCTGGAGCATTTGAAAAATATCAAATTGTTCAGCGCGAAGCGATTGTACGCGAGGAGCCCTGCGTCTGTCTTCAGCCTTGATTTTGCCTCGTGGCTGTGGTTTAGTGACAAGGTGTATCGATGGGCTTGTGAGGCGAATAGAAACGACGACGTTAAATTTTGCAAGCGCTCGGCGTAACTTTTTGTGTTTTTTTTTGTTTTGCGAGAAAGAGCTTTTTACAATGTTGCGGTGTATATGTTGGCTTATTTCATTATTTATCTGCTTAAATCGTTTTTCGCCGGGGCTTTTTTACCGTTAATGTTTACCGACGGTATTACTCTTCGCGCTTAATGAGATGCAAATTTGAGAGGCAATCGAGTATTGCGTTTTGTACTCCTTTTAATTTGTTCACTTCGGGTCATTTATATGTATATTATTACCAATCGGCAATAAATTACCAGAGAGGGGTAATCTTTTAGTTACTATATTAAGCAGTTTCGATTAAAAAACTTTCAGAATAACTTCGGAAATTAAACTAATTTCAAATTTAATGCGATCAGTCTTACTATGTCAATCGCGGTTTGATAGACTCTCCAATTTATCAAGAGTAATTAATTTTTTGCATTCCGCATATGTTAATGTTATATAAATGCAAAAGATTAGTTTACGACAGAAATAGTTAAAACCATTAAAAAGTGTAAAACCAGTCGTACTTTTTACTTAGAGCCCCGTCTTCCGATTTCTCGTGCCATCTTTGTTCTCCCTCCATGCTGAACGAAGATATCGGGAGTTACATTATTTACAAGGAGAGGGTTTCTCGAGCCGCGGGGCTTTCCGTATAGGTGGACAATTCGCGCAGCCATCTTTCTCCGTTCTCTTTTTTCACCGGGCGATTCTCCCTTTTTTGCGCGCGCTCCCGCTTTCTCTGTTCTTCCCTCTGTCGTTCCTTCTCTGTCTTTATTCTTTCTCCATATGGAACAGCCGACTCTCCGCCTCCCGTTGTTCCCTTCTTGCCTACCCGAAAGACGTACCCGTTGCTTACTTGCAAAATCCTCTTCTACCTTTCAAGCCCGCGTATGAGCTTGGTTTTTTTTTCTTCGTTCACGTTCGTAATACTTTATTATTTTTCGTTTTTATTTTCCGTTCTCATGATAAAATTTTATCTTATTTTTATAATTTCTTTTTTAAATCATTTTTCAAGTTACTCTGATTATTTTGTTTATTCACATGAAAATGTACATAGATCTCAGTTATTTATTGAAGTTTAGCCTAGTACCGAAAGAATTGTTTGTAAAAATTTGAAGGATAAACGTATTTGTTGAAAAAATCTTTAAACCTCGAATGATTTTCACCTGTGCGCGCAGCTGTTAACACGCAGGGGAGAAGCGCTTTGTAGGAATCGCATACCCGTGGTCATACGTATTACCATCGACGTGGGATTTCTGTGGATTACACGAGGGATTCGCGCAAGCCAAGTGCAAAAAGCAAAACAAAAGGGGAATGACAACAAAAATAACGAGAGAGTGAGAGAGAAAGAGAGAGAAGGACGGCGAAGAAGGAAGATGCGCACACAAGCGACGCACCGGCAGGAGCCGAGGGAGAATCTAAAGGGAGAGATTCTCCGCTCTTTCCTTTGCCTTTTCGCTCTCGCGCAGTGCGTCGTCGTTGTCGTAGCCGTCGATAGTGAGCGGTTTGTTCGATGCCAAGCTACCGCTTCTCTTTCCCTTTCTCTCCTCCTCTTTCTTTCTATCCTTGCTCCCACACGGATATACCCTTGAGTGCGAGAGTTCGATGTATGGGTTTGTATGTGCGCGAGTAAGAGACGAAGCCGCTATCTCTCGCGCGGAGAAAGAAGGGGCAGGGGGAGGAGAACGAAGGAAGGTCCTTCTTTTCTTACCCTTCTTTTTTTACGAATTATCCAACCGGCGCATCGCTTATTCGTGTTATCCACTTTTTAACCTTTTTCCCAAAGGTCTCATGGGAGAGAGAAAGAAAGAGAGAGAGAGAGAGAGAAAGCGAAAGAGATAGGTGTAGAAGAGATTCTTTGTTTGCGATGGTGGCTTCTTCGAAAAGAATGGCCAAAGCTTTTTCGATCTGCCTCTTAGTTTTTTTTTATTCCGATAGCAAAAGAGGAAGAGAGAGACAGAGGCAGAAACAAAAAGAGATAAATGCGCTTAAATAAAAATATTACGCAAGCTACCGTACTCGAGAATTTTTCAATTTTTTTTTATAAATTTACAATAGTTTTCTGCGACAATACTGCCCACGTATTGTTAGCTTACAGTTGAATTTTTATTCAAAGTTTTAAAATTATTTTTTTCTAAGTTAATTGAAAATTAACAATGAAAACTGAGTAGACATCACGTGAATGGCAATGTAAGAGTTTTAAAACGATTTTATTGAATAATCAACAAGCCAAAAAAAAGTTGATGGTTAAGTTCTCTTTGCTTATTGAATACAAGGCACATCGGAGAGTTCGATAAAAGGGCAAAAGGAGAGAGAGACAGAGAATCGTGAACATTCGCTCACTATCAGTCGGTTGAATCGTCGTGCACGCGCGGAGAGATGGACGGACGTACGCCGCTATGTGGACTCTTGGTAAGAACGTACGAGAAGGGAAGAGGGAGCGAGGAGAGCAAAGAAGCAATGCACACGTACTGGGATCGGTTTTCGCTACATCGAGAATTTCAAAATAAAAAAGCTCTCGAATGGAACTTAGTCTTCTTTTTACGCTCGATGTGTATCCACACTTGTATTTCTCGATCTTCTTCGAAACGCTTTTCTATATGCTTCATGCCTTAGTTACAACTTAACTCGGAAAGTTCATGAATATTATTAAAAATTTATTTTACCAATATGTTTTATCAACAATTAAATTCACATAAATAAATTGAGAAAGCAAATAAAGATACAAAAGGGCAAGCGTAGGAAAAAAGTTTTAGAGTGGGTGAAGAAACAACTTCAGGAAAAGGAAAAGGAGGGGGGAGGAGGTAAGGAGCGTGTAACAGCGGGCGGGGTCTCGACGCGTTCCGCGACGCAACGTTTGACAGAACAAAAGACCATCGACCGCCTTTCTTGTATTCTCCCTGCCTCCTCTCTTACCCCCGGCATCGAATAATATCCTCGTCGTGAGCGGCCATTCTCTTCGCATGGCCGAATTCGGATATTCGTCTTGTCTCGTTTACCGTTTTACGACGGACGTGCATGTTCTTTTGGCTTGTCTTTCGAATACGTCAACCAGTTTAAACTAGTGGTCCCTTCTTTTTTGCAAAGCTTGCCTGTGTATTTTTATTTGAGGCCAGTTGTGTAAGGCATTAATATAAAAAGAGTTTAATTTTGAATAGCTTATGATTTGATTCGTGTTGTAAGAAACTTCTTAAACTTCTTTCAAAATAAAGAATAATTTAGTCATTAAACGCTACTGAGGCAGTTGACCTATCAAACTTATCTACGTAGATAAGAAGTAAAAATATTAGATAATTATTTTTTAATTTTATCCGCATTATATATTATTATACCAACTTTTGATAATCTTTAGTGGTTTGATAATATTATATTCTTATTACTATGTTTATTATTTGCATAATAAACATATAGTAATTCAATAAAATGTACATGATATATTAAAAATATTATGTACTACTAGAGTTTAAATAATAAATAATACACTACTTTATAATTGTTTTTTTTCAATTGAAATTGTGAATTCTGATGATTATCGAGCTTCTTTCCTCAAGCACCTTATGAGTAGCAACATGAGCAACTGCCTCCGTGGCGCAATTGGCTAGCGCGTTCGGCTGTTAACCGAAAGGTTGGTGGTTCGAGCCCACCCGGGGGCGTTATTTTTTGTTTTCTATTTTTTAAATTTTTGTTTTAAATAAAGTTGTGTTAACAATAAATAACATAATTTAGGAACACCTATTGTAAAATTTTTATAAGGTAAATAATGAAAAAAAGTTTAATCATCGTCATACTCTTTTAAGTACATATTTAAAAGATAAATTATTTAAAAGAAAATCATTTATGAAAATATACCAATTATATTTAAAGAATCACATTGTTTTTCTTTTAGTTTTCAAACAGTTTTTATAAACTACGCGTATTATTTTTTAATCAAAATTGTCACGTTAAATGCACATTTCTTATTATTTAAAAACTTTTTTGAACGCGTAATTTAAAAGCAAACGAATTATTATCACATACTTGCGCAAGGTCAATTCGATAAAAGATAAGTTTAATTATTACGTGATAAACTGATAAAAAATTTAAAAATTCGTAATTATCATTTTATAAAGTTTTACCTGTACACAATACACGCTTGTCGTATAAAAACTTCGAAAATGTTTAGACATTAGCAAAAGCATTTGAGCGTGTAATGAGAATATAATCTACTAAACGCATATGCAAAAGAACTTTAACTTCCCTTTTTGTATGTCGAAATTTTCGAGACCAATGATTGCTATGCACATAGCTTCAGGCTTTATTAAATATTAACGAGGGCCTCAATTTCTTCATTTCACTAATAACTCCTCTCTCTCCCTCTTTAGAATCCTGACCACACGCTTCCGAACAAATGTTAGTTTTTTTGCATGGTTCTTTATTACAATCTCATTTTGCCCGATCCGTTTCTCTTCCTCTTGCCCTTCTTCCTAGTTTTCTTCCTTCCTCAGTCAGTGGCTGTCCAACAGAAACGCATATAGATTGAAAATTAACTTATACGAGCGTCGACAAAATATACGACGAAATTCGTGCTGTTTCTCTTTTTTCCCACTCTTCTTTAAGATTCTGTTTGGTGCTCGGTGAGTAGAGGTTGAGGATAAAAATTTGTACAAGTTCACCAACCAAAATTTATGTGGAATTGTGAACCAGAATAAGCATACAGTTAATTCAACTTTTTACTTTACCTAATGCTTGTAAAACTTTGATGAATATATCCTACTGAGTTCCATTTACTGTTTATAATGGGAATAACAATTTAAAAAAAAGAGACAATTCATATTTTTTTAATACCTTTATTTTAATAACTTAGCGATAGGCTTTATTTCTGGATCTTTAACATTAAATGTTAATAATACACAAAAAGAAAATTTACATTTATTAATATAAAATAAATTTTTAAAACTATATTTTATATATTTTACAAACTCATGCATGTTAAAAATGCATTCAGATAAATCAAAAACTTTATTTATAATTAATACCTGACACTTTATAAAATAATTTTACAATTCAATGATAGCACACAATAATAAATTTTTTTGAATTTATTTTATGCACGTAGGAATGATCGCTTATGCGTGTCGTTTTTTGCTTCATAAATAATTTTGATCTTATAAGCCATCAATTGCCACATTTTTTCGTTTATGTACTACGACTTATTGACGATCAGATAATTCAGTTGCTAATGCACTGTTATTTACATAATTCCAACATCAATAAATGAAATAAGAAAACTGTATTTTTTAAATAATAGACACATTATGCATTTCTCTTTTCGATGTATACCTTGCACATGTTTTGGCCCACTACAATTAATACAATTATCATGCATGAACGTCGCAATGTTTTTATTGCGACATTCTATGCCAGTTGCTTACTTGTTCTTATTCCTGTAAAATTGGCACATCTCTAAAAAATGTACGATTAGAAAAAGTATCTACAGCTCATCATCTATCGCCCATTTTTCATTTATTTACGAAAACTATCACCTAAGCCTTTGGTAATTCGGATATGCATGGAACTATATTTATCATCACTTAACTTCTCGGCGAAACTTATTCGTCGAAGAAGCGTTTATTTTTTATCAGACTAAATCTGATTTCGCCGTCAGTAGATCTAAAGTTTATGTTCAATAAATAATCTTAAAGAAAAAATTGTAATTCTTTCAACTAATCGCTTAAATTAACTTTTTGATTTAAAAATTACAATGTATAACTCGATCTTCACAAGTTTATTACTTTTAACAGTAATTGTAATAGATCCCAATCTATCTTCTTTGACAATTCCAATTAATACTGATGGTGGCAGTCATTACGGGTAGTTAAGATAACCCTCAATGAAAAAAAGGAAAACTTCCAGTCTTTATTTGGCTTGCTATTGAATTTCAATGCACCGCAAACTACAAAATGCGTATTTACTCATTCTACGATATTAAAAGTTTACAATTACTATCTACAGAGTCATAAAAATGAGCATAATTTAGTCTTTAAAGAAATAATAAACAAAGCAGTTTAGTTGATAAAGAACTAATTGAGTACTGCATTTAAATCAAAATTAAAAATGCAAACAAAAAATAGACTGCATACCAGAATCTTCAAATTATTTCTTAACCCTGAGTGTAGATTTTCTTGTGTATACCCGATTCCTACATGAAAATTAGCACAGCTTATGCAAAATCATGATAATAATTTTTTCTCGTATAAAATCTGCGTCAATAGAGATCAGAGAACGGAACCTGAGACGAATGTAGATGATGAAGCGCATGAAGCTCTTCCATGGAAGTTGAAGGCATGCTGTTGCTGTCGGCAAGTAAACTGGCACCACCAGTACCAAGACCAGCTGGTGAACCACCTCCAGTACTGGATGACGCTGGAGTACCAGGACATCCTCCAATATTACCACCTGTGGCAGTGCCACTGTTTCCACTTTCTTGGCGCATCATATTGCGCCGCCATTTTGCTCGTGCATTTTGAAACCATACCTGTAGTAGGAAAATTCGAATTTTTGTTAAACATAAATACACCGTTTGGTAGTCCTATGATTTTTTATCTATATTAGTTAGATTTCTTCTTTACCTGTAAGACCCTTTTTGATAGTCCTGTCTTTTGTGCTAATTGCTTGAGATCTTTTGCGTCGGGATTCTGATTGATGGCAAAGTAACTTTTCATAGTGCGTAGTTGATGATGTTTGAAGCTGGTACGCATACGTTTTGTTCGCTGGCTCTGATGCACTGGTCCACCAGGAGAACCTGTAGATGCATCGTATGCCGCTAGAGACTCCATCGATGAGGATAATTCAGCGGGATGAAGCAATTCTGAAACAATTTGATTAGAAAATAAATTTAATATCTAAAACTTTCAATAATAGAAATTATTATTTGCCAAACTTTGCAATAAAAATATACTAAATTGCCCTTACACGAATAAACTAGTATTATGGGCGTATTGTCCTTGTTAACGCAGTGTTTAAAACAATAATAATTTATAAAAGATAATTTGAACAACAAAGACAAACTGAAAATACACGCATGTTATTCTTTAAAGGCGTACTTAAGATTATATAAGTACTAGCTAGTGTAGGCAGACCATTAGCTATTCTTTTAGAGTGTATCGTGAGGGAGGGGGTTCTAATTGCAGTCCGCTGCTTTTAATTCAGAGAAAACAAAACGAGTGGCGAGGACCTTTGGAACAATGACCAGGGCCGTTGTTTTCCGGACTCTTAGTCATGTGTTGGTATCAAGGAGCAAAAGAATCCAAGCTGAATTACTATTTACCCACTCGAGAAGAACGAGTACATACATTTGTCGACGCTCAGCAAATACTCGCAATCGTTCGGCCAAAGTAAATATCGCTCTCAACCCCCTTTTTTTGAGTAAATTCAGTTGGAGATTTGAAACGCTATATTGTTATTTTTTTTTATCATTTTTATTTTGATGGATGTTTGAAGTCGTAATATAATGGTTACCAAATTTCGTTAAAAGTACTCAATATATTTTTATCTTTTTAACATTAATTTAAAAACCATTACAAAAATAAAGAATAACCATTCTACAATTTTTGGCATTATAAGTAATGCGCATGAGACAAGTGGACGTGAGTAGCATGTTGTAATTTCACAAAAATCATCATTCATACGAACATTGAAGTAAAAGAAAGCGAATGATCGGGCAAACGTGCACGTTTATATATCGGTATCATGCAGAGCTCGAGCTGGAACAAGAAGGTAGTTCCTGCGACGTTTAAAGGCAGATCGAACAGAATGCGCAACAAGAACAACGCCGGCGCGACCGCGCCTTTTGGCGGCTCCTACACCGGAGAGACATCCAGTTGGGGCAGGGCAAAAACAATCCCAGTCAATTATGTGCAAAAAAGCCGGGCGAGAGAGCCAAGACGGAAATGCCGTCGTCGTCGTCGTCTCTCGTTCATATGGTGCCCATTGTCCCTCCCTCTCTTCTTCGCCTCCTTCTCCTTCCTTGCTGGCTCTCGTAAATCGTCGTTTTTCTACGAGGATCCGTATAACCTCCCCTACCCTAACCCCCCCCCCCCCAACGATTACGAGATGAGTACGTACGCGCGCGCACGCCGCGGGAATTTTTCGCAGGGTCATCGTTGTCGGGCTTTTGAAGTGTTTTTCCATTCCAGCCGCGCGTCGCAAGAAAATTGACAATCGTCGCCGCGCCAAGCCTCCACGGCGCGGCGACGAGTGATGAAAAATTCCTGGTATCGAGTTGTCGAGGAAAACGTCATGGTGCTCGTGGCGTGCAGGCTCCATTTCGCGCGCGAGAATGGAGCGTACGTGAACGGTTAAGATTCTTGAGGGTATTAAAACAGCTCGGTTAATGTCGTGTTTTTCAGAAGTTATTAAACTTATTTGGATATTTCTTAGATTCGTTGGAAAAGCGCTTCTTCCTTAATAAATTATTAAGGGAATACGTGTTATCGATAGAAGATTGGGAAATTAAAGAAGTCGTTTTTAAAACGTGTCGTTTATGTCAGCGAAATTGAGATGAGAGTAATGCAATTTTTTGTCGCCTACGCGAGACAAGCCGGGATGATTTATTTAAACAAAATTTCTCGTTGAATTGATTAGTGAGATTTTTCTCTTGACTTTCTAAGGCTGGCATTCCTTATTTACTTTTACGGCTACGTATGCGCATCTATCACCGTTTGCACACGTTCGCGCATGTAGTCGCGAGAGCGACGGACATCAGCAATTGTAATGCCACCGGCGCAAAAATTTCACCCGTCAATAAATCGATCTCTCTCGAACTGGAATTTTGCAAGCGACGTGCATGCAAGAGCTCGCTTTAAAAAGGAGAAACTCGTGCTTGTGCTCTGGGCAAAAATTCAGCGTGCAAAAAATCTTGAGAAACAAAATTTTTAAGTGAACATTTCACACAACATTTCCTAAACAAGAATTTTATATACTTCTGGACTTGATTTAATAAACCGAAAAATTCAGCAGTATTTAAGAAGAAAACAATGCATTGTCAAGTCTTTCCAAGTGAATAGAAATACACTTTGGTATTATAAAACGTGGTAACTCGAGTGCTCGTACATTTCGCTGGAGGTACGGGTAGGTTGGGGTTATTGCAAAGTCAGAAGGCGCAAGCGAAGATTCGCGGAGAAAAGGCTCGGGCGAACAAGAAGAAGGAAGAAATGAAGGAAGAATGGGGAAAAGAGGAGAGAGAGAGAGAGCGGTGGCAGCAGTAGGAGCAGCACGGCGGCGGAGACAGTGATAGATGGGTATCGGCCGGCGAGATGCATCGATTGGTTGGCTTGCGCACGGAAAAGAATGCCGCCGCGGACCAATGCGTGCCTCGCTGCGTAACCGGAATGGCCGCACTTCTCTCTTTCCTTTTCTTTTTTTCCTCTTTCTCTCTCTTTCTCTCTGTCCCGCTGTCTCTTGGCTCTCATTGTATGTATACGTATGTGCGCCAAGCTCTCTTTGCGCTAAGCGTACAATGTGTGCTGCTCTCCCTCGAGACCCGGTGAGGGAGAGAGAGGGACGGAAGAAAGAGAGCTATGCCCACGTCGCGACGTGCAGGTGTTGCTGCTATTGCTCTACGGCAACTACCGCGCTTATGGCTTTCCCCTCGCGTATGCCGCTTGTCTTGGAAAGTTTACTCTTATTTTGTCTTGCTGGTTTTGGCGTATACGGAGAGATAGTGGATTAGAGATGTTGTTGGGGTTCAGAGTCTTTTTTCTCTTGTCTTAGGTGCACGCGGTTATTTTAGTTGAAAGACTTTTTATTTACGAATTCAGCTGATGGCTCGTTATTTTATTGAGTTTTTAGAAGTGTTAGCGAGCGCTGCTTTTATCGCAATTCATTCTAGATAAAAAATCAACTAAATTTCTATATGCATAACATCTCAGTTTTTATTACTTGAGAAACTACCCCACATAACTACATCACATAAGAATCGACTATCACACATCAGTGCGAATATTGTTACAAGATCATAAGTTCTGTACTAGAAATGCTTTTTATGACTTATTTAGTACGATTTCAAAATTAATCATTAACTATCTTGTCACATCTACTTTCACTATTTTCCCTGGGAATATTCCTAAAAAGAAGAGAGGGAGAGAGAAAAAAAATTGGTACAATCCATGGTAAACGTCAATCAACAATAAAGCAGCCGCCACTAAATTATCCCGAGAGAGCCTCCTATACATTTTCTCGGAGGACAGGGAACTACTGTCACTCTGAAACCGAACACTTGACCGTTACACAGTCAAGTCGCCGCTCTCTCTTTCTCTCCCTCTCTTTCTTTCTCTCTCTCTTTCTCTCGTTGCCTTGCAGAAAAAGCTCCAAGATACCGTGGTGCTCGGGCGCGTACGCGGTCAGAGAGGGGGGAGGGGGGAAATAAATAAGGAGCGCCCTGCAAGAGATCGCGCTCAGAAAAAAAGTCTGCTTGTGGACCTCTACCTCCCGCTCTCCTTCTCCACCCCCCTTCTATATAAATCAAGCGCGCTCGTTCGCGATCTCGCATACATATGCGCATGCGACGACGCAAATACCGGGCCGCCCGCGAGAAATCGAACGCAGAGCAGCGTGTGCACACATGCTCTACGGACAGGAGATAATGCCATGCACCACCGTACTTCCCGCATGCATACGTATGAAAGAGAGCGGAGAGCACCTGTGCGCACCTCTCTCAGGACTATGTCACACGTATTCTCTTTTTCTTTCTCTCCTTCCTTCGCTTATAATCATGCCGCTTTCTGTCTCCAGCCTCTCTCCCCGATGATCGATTGATTTCTGCATTTTTTCAAAGGTTATTTGCTCACGTGTACGTTCTCGAGAAAACCTTTGCTCGATAAGGGACACGAGCAAAAGTAGTATACTCGTGTAAAAACGTTCGACTAGCTTGCTGAGTTATAAACTTATGTTGCCTCTGTCCACATGAATATTTATTTGACAGCATTGATAGGTTTGATTCTAAATTGTTTTTTTCCTTTTTTGGTTCGTATAACTTTGCATAAGAATTTATCTCGCTATTTTTAAAAGATTCTAATTTTACTCTCGAGACATTGACGCATGTTAGAAATATTTATTAATAATTCAATTGCTTTGATAAACTTACCAAGTGCACCGGCTGCAAGCCTCATGGTAACAGGTAGTTCGGATCCTGCTATTTCAGAAAGTTTCCTTTTCCTAGGACGTCCTTTTTGAACACCTCCGTTACCAGCTCCAATACTACCACCGGTGCCCCCACCGCCTGATGTTATTGGACTCTGCTCAGCAGCACTATAATAGCCAGGTAATGGAGACACTCCCGGTGAACCCAAATCTTCAACACTTCCTGATGTGCTTCCGTAATCCGTTGCGCAACAGATCAGTTCGTAGTGCGGTCTGCGTGTATTTATTTGTGAAAATATATACAATCAATCAAGATGCATCGTATTATCTTTTGTAAGATTGTTAAAAAAAAAACTAGTTGAGAAAAGATCTTTTTCTTTATTTTTACGCAAACATATGGCAGCCCAGTGGAATTATCAGAAAAACAGCAATCATCGTGAGTACATATCGATAAAATTTGTCTCATTACATAGACAACAGCCGGAGAAGCCGAAACAGCAGCTGTACAAACATACATCTGCTCGTAAATAACATCAGCCTTGTCGTAACAATCATCGTTGCCCTCCACATTTTTTCACGGCTCAAGATCAGTTAATAAACCGTGCATCGACCCACTAACGACGCATCACTTAAAGAGTCGTACTTTCCAAAAGCGTCGCGAAGCGCAAAAACCTTCCGGGCTTCGGCATCGGAAAGTCATAATGGCCCTGAGACATAACGGAGTCTTCTTCTTTCTACCGTGCGTTTGCTCGTTTTTTTCTTCTTTTTTCGTTTTCTTCGATTTCACGAATGGCGTTCCACCGGGCGGAGCCACTTTTTGCCTCATACACGTACCTGCAATAAACGAGGCCGTCCCTCTGTCCGAAATGGTCGCCTTTATTGAGTGGTGTGCCGCAGGAAGCACATGTGAAACAGGCCACGTGGTAAACCAAGTCGCGAGCTCGCATAACCAATTCTGTCGCGGATATACCGGCCCGACACCGTGAGCACCTTGATACCGCAAACAGCCTGTAAATAAAATATGTACGTTCAAGTTTATTTTTATTTTTTTTTAATTTAATTCAATTCTACAGGTATATACAAAGATCAAACCCTTTGCAGTACTATTTTTGTTCAGACTTCGGGATTATAATTCGAATACTTCAGGCTTAACTAAAACTCAAGGTTATTGTATTTTGTACCAAACATACCATAGACTACGTATCTAACCGTGAAAAATTTCAAATTCAAATTCTATTACATCGATAAAAAGAAGCTAAGCGTGTACGTTTTGCCAGACGCGTAAAACAAAGAACGCAGTGTACCAACAGGGAGGAGTTAAGATAAAGCAAAGGGGGTGAGGGAGATAGCACGGTTACCTCTGTTGCTGGATCTATATTGAGGTTGCGTTCGAAAGGGATAAAGAGAGAGGGAGCGAGAGGAAGAGGGAGAATGGGGCGGGGAGCGAGGGAGAGTATCCGTTGCATATTGCATGGAGCGTCTTTCTCGTTGTTTTCTCCCCGTAACGAAGCAAGGCCAAGATACTGGCTGGTAGATGCTTCCTACTTTCCTCTCCCTGCCTCTTTTTCCGGCACTGACTCTCTTTCTCTTGCTGCTTTTCGTTATGCCCTGCGCACGCCTTTTCATTCTATTGCCGTGCGCTGGTAGCATTGACTACGGACGTCCTATTTTCATTCGTTTCGCATCTTTTTTTTTTGTACCCATATACCTATACAAATGCCGTGGCTTGTTTTTGTATCTCGAGGCTTGATTTCGAGATCTATCATCGTGAAGCCAGTTTTGTTCCTGGCATTTCGCGGAATGTGAACGACTTGGAATCATAGCTGGCAGGTTGATGCCAGTCCTGTATAATTTTTTGTCATCCGAATCAATTTGTCTGATAACTGCGTGGAGCAAACGAAAAGAATACTAAACGCGATTTTATCTGGAGTAAGTCGAACGTAAAAGGTTCGATGAGATCTGGTTTTAGTTTTGAAAATTGTGAAATATTGAAAAACATTAACTACAATCGCATCGTTTTATTCGTCTTGCAAGTGGACCAGTTATTCTTCAAAAGTGTTGCTACTTTATAAAACCGAATTCATTAAGTTGGTGCGTGTTGTTGGTGAAACAGGAGCTAGAGAGAGATCCGAAAAATGTCCTGATACCCTTTCTTATATTGTGCGACATATTTTCAGATGGGGATACGCGACTCTGGAAGGAGAGCCTTTCCCCTCCTTTTTCCAAGTGGAGCCATTAGTAGGCGTTTTGTGTGGTCTTGGCTATGTAAATTCGGCTGCTACCCCAATAAATACGCTGAGATGGCTTTTGCATTAATTCTCTCCTGCGTGCGCGCGCGAGCTCGTTTCACCCGGGGGGCTATATTGGCTTTCGGTGTACGCTTATATTTCTTTCCCCCCAGTCCTATCACGTTTTTCGTGAGACTTAACGCGCGAAATAAGTGCTGTGTGATCTCGGGATTCCCCACTTATCAGAAATCGAGCGAGAGGAAACGCGAATTCGCCCCTTCTCCCCCCGACTCCACCCCCTACTTCTCTTTTTCGTTGTCCTTACCAACTTTTCATTTTCTTTGCGGCCACTCGTGTTTGTAAATAAGGCAGACACACACACGCGCCATTAAAACCTGTCCAGACTACGTATGCTTACCAAAGCTTATTTATCAACGAAGAATTATTTTTCGTGTAAAAATTTCACGATATATCTTGAATAAAAAAATAAGCGAATAAAAGGGAGAAAGATAGTTTTAACCTGTAATAGTCCTCTTTGCAGTAGATGTTGCCATCGCGGGAGAAGCAAGTGAGCTCGGCCGCGAGGGGTAGCCGGCAGTGGCAGCACCTGAGACAGCCGCAATGCCAGGCTCGGTCTGCCGCTCTGAGGTACCAGCGCTCGGCGATTTCACGACCGCAGCCACCGCAAGCCAGGGTCGTCGGTCCGGCCGCATCCTCGCTTGGCGCGTGCTGACCTCCTCTATCGCTGGCGCAGTTGCTGGGAATACCCGGGCCGCGCGCGCCGACGGCCCCGTCGGCTGCCGGCGGCGTGCCGCCACCGCAGCCGACTTCCTTCAGCATCTCGTTACTGCTACTCCTTCTTCGGCCTTTTCCTGCACTCGCGAGCCAAAAACTCGGGGTGGATGATGATGACGATGTTGATATTGTTGCTTAGGCTGATCGAGGAATTTCATTGCGTGCTCAAACACCTGTTAAAAATAAGATCATTTTCTCAGGAGTTTATTGTTTTGGACTAAATTAATGGAAGACTAGGGGTTGTTTAGCAGAAGCCAGTTTTACAAGACGCGAGAGAAGTTTGAAAAAGCTCGGAGAAGCTGTATCTACAAGAGGCTGCTGCGCTTGTATTCCTTTGGGCATTAACACGAGCGCGGCTTAATTACGATCGACACTCGCTTATAGACGAGCGTATATGTAAGAACGTGCGAGAAACCGGATACACGCCATTCTCGTTGCGGCGCTCGTAATAGCTAGTCGTCTTTGACTACCGGCTGAAACCTCCTGCTCCTCTGCCTCGGTGGCAGGGAATTACGGGACGCTCGCGCGTAAGTCTATGAATGAAACCGATTCACCTTTCCTCCTCCTCCCGCCCTCCCCCCTCCAT
The DNA here is from genome assembly GCA_030522585.1 of Anagyrus pseudococci. NCBI lineage: Eukaryota > Metazoa > Arthropoda > Insecta > Hymenoptera > Encyrtidae > Anagyrus > Anagyrus pseudococci. The sequence goes on along the minus strand of JAPYYQ010000020.1, from coordinate 122,257 downwards.
TGCCTACCCCCTTCCTTTAATGCCTAGTAAAACGTCCTCTTCACCCGCATGCGTTGCTCGCTCTCGCTCTCTCTTTCTGCTGTGGTAGTAAATCAGTTGCGAATCGCCCGGTAGCTAATTAGTGAGACCTTGCACGCCCTCTTTTTCTCTCCCTCTCTCTCTCTCTCTCTCACTCGCTCACTCTCTCTCGATGCTTCTCTTCTTTCGCGTTCACTTGCTGTACAGTAACTTGCGGTCGTTTAACTCTTATTTTTTGTGCTCTTCTAAGCTTTTGGTTTTTCTATCTTGTACAAAAAGGCGCATTTTTCGTTTTGTTCACAATGAATCAATTATGTGTGCTACTATAGACTACTGTTTGTTTACTTCCAAAGAATCTCTTTAATTTTTCAAGTACATTTTTAGTTACTCTTGCACTTTTTTATGTCTTTCCTCGCGAAATTGCTCAAATTTTCTATTTTAACGAGGTACTTTTGATTTGCTATTTCTATTTTTCAATTTCAAGAATTCCTATTAAATCAGTACTCATTATACGAGTACGTTTGACTTGTTACTTTGGTTGCATAACTTTAACTTTGATTTCAATCATTTTTTTTTAGTCAATGCTGGAAATTCACGGAGTTATCAGCTGTACTTCAATAACCAAGACATAAAATATTTCAAGCTCGCGTGCAGGAAAATCAACGTTGGCTGTGCTAATTTTCTTGAAGATTCTTTAACCAATGTCTCTATCACCGACGAATAAGAAGCAACAAAAAATATGGCGGAAATGAGATACTAGATAGTTGTTTTGATGAGCAAGGCCATTTATTATGCTATTTATTATTCACGTTTTTCCATTGATTTTTCATTCATGAAAATACGTTACTTTGAAATTATATTCTTCAACGAGCCGCCATGTTTTTAACTTATTTCAGAACTTCTTTTTGTACTTACAAAAGATTGATATCAAAGAAGGCTTGAGAAATGACTGTGTTTATAAATAAAATAAGTCAATCTGTAATCGATGGAGAGTCAAGAAGGACCGAGAAGGGAATAGAAGGGGACCCAGGTATCCCGTAACTCTGAATCGTCTCCAAGAAAAAGAGGAGCCCTTTTGAATTTCTTATAACGTTGAACGTGCAAACCCTTCCAACCCTAAGGAATAAAAAAAAAAAAAAAGAAAAAAGAAAAAGAAGATAGAGAAAAGGACGTTAGGTGAAGAGAAACGCACACTAGAAGAGAATGTATAAGAGTAAAAAGAAAACGGAGAACACGTAGCAGCAGCAACAGAAGAAGGTAGAAGAAGAAGAAGAAGAAGCAAGCCAGAGGTCTGTCGCACACAAGCACACATGCAGTGCTGAGAGAGGGGTAGAGGACGTTGTGGAGAGAAAGAGAGAGAGAGAGAGAGAGAGAGAGAGAGAGAGAGAGAGAGAGAGAGAGAGAGAGAGAGAGAGAGCATACACGATCTCTCGTAGCGTAAGGTGGGCGGCAAAAGGGAAGTAGGACGCCCCCGGTCTTTTTCGGCGCGAGCGAGCTGTGCCGTATGTCACCGCTTATATACCCAGCAGCGTCCCTTGCTGCCGGCTCGACCGAGAAATTTTAACGATCGTTCTCTCTTCGTCTCTCCTGCCTACCTGGATTGACCGGATATGTAGGAGATAGCAAGTGAGAGAGAGAAAGAGAGTGAGAGGGTGAGGAAGAGAGAGAGGGGGGAAAGAGGGAGAGAGAAAGGGAGAGATAGAAGCGAATGCCGAAGACTGCCCTTCGACGAATACGGTTCGATGTGTATTAAAGGTACTGTGCAGAGGGGAGATGCACTTCTGCTTCTGCTGTTGCCGATGCTGAAGAGTCAAGCGTAATGGTACGAAGGGCAGAGACGTGGAAGGATATACCTTGCTCTCTTCACATTCAGATTATGTGACGTTCACCATTGGGGATTTTAGCTAGTTGTGACGGATCTCGTATCATTGGTTAGGTGCGGTGATTTAAAAAAAAATAGATGATTCCATGTGTTATTTTTAAAGTTAATTTCTTTTTTATTGTTTGAAGTGTTATATTATTATTATGAGTTTGTGCGTAATTTGGATTATTTAATGTGTATCGTTTGACTGTGATTAACAATTTTTTGCGAAATTTAAAATTTGTACAATGTATGATGTAGAGAAAGAGACAACTTGTAGGTTAGGGAAATTGTTAATTGTCGTAATTTGCAAAAAAGATGACTCGCGTTTAAATTCGAATGATGTGATAATGACTAATGAAAGAATAGAGTTGTAACTGATGTACAGTAAGAAAAAACATATATTGTGCGGCAATCTTTTTGTAATATTTTCAATTAAATTTCTTTTTTAGAGCCTGTCAAATAGATTAGACATATCTTATGTTTTGATTCTAATAAAAAGCAGATCTCCATTTACTGTTAAAACCATCCAATTTCATATACAGGGTAGACCAGTCATTGGCCTTAATACTCATATCCTCCAACGTTAACACATGTAACCTTTCTATTAAATAATGGAACACCCTCGATCTTTTATGCATAAACCATCGACATTCCCCACCATTACAACCTATTCTTCATGAATAAAACAAAAAGAAAGAAAAACTACGTCAATTTTCAACAAACACGCAAGCTAACATTGTTACAATTTCGCTGTCATTACTTTTTCCAAGCGCATCGCGAAAACTGGTTTTACCAGATAAAATCATTGGATATACGATTAGGAGAGGTTTCGATCTCCTGACGTTCGGCAACAAGACGGATCTAATCTATCCGGAGAAAAGAGTCCGAGAGAGAGAAAGAGATAGAGCATGCTTTCGCGAGAGAGTCTCGACTATCCTGGATGTATCTACTTACTCGACTCCGAAGTAAAATCAGATGTATCGTCCTCCCCGTGCTTTCGATTATCCGGCGTCCAGCTTTGATGGATGCGGCTTTCGCTAGGTGAACTTTCCTCTCATCTTGCCTTGCAAAACGACGATTAGATGCCTGTAATCTTCACACTCCGAAGCACTTCGTAACTGATCTTGGCATTGATATCCCGGGCAGTCTTGCGATTGAAGGAGCGAAGTGAAAAAAAAACAACTAACGGTCCAGTTCCAATAAATTAAACCGTAAAGTAATATAAATCACACTCTCCACACTCCGAGCTGTCGGCCGACGCGGCGACAAGTCCGATTCCGTCGGTCCTTAAGCGCAAGCTCTTATTCCGCGCGAGTAGTTGGGGTTAAGCTCGCTGCTACTATCAGCCCTCGAGAGAAGAAGGAAGCGAGCCCCGTTGGGGCCTCGTCGTACCTTTCAGCGGCACTGGCAGAGAGCTGTAGCTCGTCGAAAACAAAAATGGACGCCCGCGCTCCTCGGCGCGGCGTTAGCCTGGTGCGCGGGCACACACTCCACCCTCGTCGAGCGACACTACCCTCTCGCTCTTGCGGGACCTGCGCGCGAGAGAGGTCGTGCTTACTCGCGGCCTCGGCTCGACGAAAAAAAAAAGGGAAAAATAGAGGAGTAAGCAAAGCGCGGCAAGGGGAGCGAGCGGGGGAAGGGGGAGAAAAAAAACGAGCGGAGGGAAGACGGAGGCGCCGAGACTGTTGCAAAACAAAAAAAGAAGAAGAAGAAGCAGGAAGGGAGGGAACGGGGGAGGTTAGCGTGCTCTATACGCTGTCAGCGGGAGAAAGAGAGAAGCTGCTGCTGCTGCTCCTGCTGCCCGGCGCGCCAGAGAGAGATTCTCTGGCAGAGAGAGAAGAGAGTGACCGGGAGCTACCGCTGCTGCTGCTGCTGCGGCCGGTGCTCGACACGCCGAGCCAGTGCCGCCGGTATGGAGTAGCAAGCTTTGTCTTTCTCTCTTCCTTCCCTTCTTCGTCTCTCTCGAATCGTGGACTGGGGGCGAGTTGAGCGCGACAGAGAGGGAGGATGGCTTTTCTCCACCACTGGCAGACGACGTACAGGCTGCTCTACCGACGCAGATAGCGAATCTAGAAAGGAGAGATGAAGAGAAAGAGAGAGAGACTGTGTGTGCGCGGGTGTTGGAGTAAAGGGAGTAGGGGGTGGAGGCGTCGCGGCGCTCGGCGTCTGCGTACTTGCGGCACTCCCGACAGATTCGGCGCAGACGAGCTTGATGGATACGAGAGGAATGGTGGGAGAGAGGGGCGAGGGAGCTTGAGTTGGTCTGCGCCAACAACGAGATCAACGAAAGAGATGGGCTTTTACCACCCTCCGACCACCTCGCCCTTCCCCGCCCCTCCCAGCCGCGTTTTCCGCAAGACCACCATTTTTTGCAGTTTCTTTTTCACTTTTTATTTCGTACCACCGTCTCGCTTTTCTGCCAATGTATGCGTGCGAGTGTTATTTTTTTATTCTCCATTGCTGGCTGTCTGGAGAGATTTCTCGTGGTTCTTTTTTTTGTCGTTGTTGCTGCCCCCGCCTTCCTATTCTTGCGTCGACGGGAAATTGTTCTCCCATGACTGATTGCACAACCGCTGCGTTTTTCTTCGTTCCGAATTTATATATATGCAAATAGAAGTTTTCATCAGTGACAACGACATTATTGTAAAACTTTGCCCCTTGGGTTTTTTATTCATATCATTTTTCACGTTTCAGAAAAACATAGTCGGCCTGTCGAACGTGACCGTCGCAGTGGGCGCGCGCGCGCGCCAGCGTCGAAACGTTTTAATCGATTTAAAAAATTTCGCGCATTATTTATCTCGCAATTAATGTTAAGTAACACGATAACACACGTCGCTCTTGTATCTGCGGCATAAATTTCACCCGGCGCGCCGTAAATACTTTTCAATTAAGCTCCCGATCTCGAGTTCCAAGCATTGTGATCCAAAGCGTTGCCGAACAATTCTCGTACTCCCTCCCTCCCCTCATCCCCTACACGACATTTCTTCATCTGGAAACATCATTCCAATCATCAAGAGCGACTTGAAATAGCCATTGGAAATCCAAGTTACGTGGGCGAATATCAAAGCGTTAGGAATTTTTTATCGGGCACAGGGACATTATCTCCTCGAGGCGGAGGATGGATAAGAGTGAGCGCTGCTGGCCTTAACGAGTAAATAAATGATACGTTGTAATGGCCGTGGCCGGGCGCATCGGAAATGATATAATGTAATTCCTCGGGCGCATGCGATATACCGCTCGCCATATGCAGCCTTGAGCATTAATCCCGATCGCTCCCTCTCCTTCTCTCCTTCTCCTGGTGCACATGCAAGCCCGTCCCGCGAAAGAGAACAATTCCGCTCTTTTCTCCCCTGTAGCCTATCTGGCTGGATGTCGATGTGGGATATAACTCGTTTTTTTTTTTCATTCGGAGCAACTGAGACCATTGCTTTGGGCTGCTGATATTGAAAAGTGCTTGGATAAGAAAGCGTTTTCTATTTAGTGCACGCCGAGTGTGCATCGTATCCCTTTGCCCTTCCTCCTTTTATTCACTTTTATTTTCCTCTTTTTTTGGTAGGATTGCATAAATATTCACGAGATATCCAAGTTCCAATGCTTTTTTCTGTTGCTAAACATTTTTCGAATCGTTGCGTGTAAGTAGCGTGATTTTCTTTTAAACATAACGCGCGTTTGTACACGAAGAAATTTACGTTTTTTCTTATATGTAACGTTTGTGATTGATATAATCGATCAGAGAAAATAGTACAATTATTACAATTTGAAGCAGGTGTGCCTCAAGACGCTCTATTCAACGACATTCTTACATTTTCATTCGTTCAAAGAAGCGATAAACGATTCCATTTACTCGAGGAAGATCACAAGATTATAAAAGGCGACACCGCCGCGAATATTCCGTGAAACCACGGGCATTTAGGACGATTTACCTCCTCTAAAACTAATAATTCACCTCCAATTTTCAGTAGCCAAAGTCAACCTCAACCGCAAACACGCGCTGCTCACGAAACCAACCGAATTACAGAAATATATATACGTCCATAATCCCACTCATCTCAGCCATCCGCGTATAACCAAAGAAGAGTAGAATAGCGTTGTAACCACCTCACCCCAGAATCTCAGCCATCCTCTATTGTCCATACAGGAGGGATCTGCTATCAAGCAATGCTCGAAAATTGAAAGGACTCCTCGTCGTATTCGTGCGCACGTGTCGGAACACAAGGTGTCCAAGGTATATACGCCCAAGAGCGAGAGGGATACGGATTTTGGATTTTCCTAAGCAAAGCTTAGAAGGGTGGGGATGTGTGCAAGAGAGAGACAGAGATAAAGAGACGGAGCCGGGGAGACAGATAGGAGAGCGAGAGAGAGAAAGAGGGAGAGAGAAGGGGTAGAGGAGTGTGCGCGATGAGGCGCGGCCTGGGCTCCGCTCGATACCGCGGCGGGGCTTGGCTCAAGAGCGAGATGGAACTAACCTCAGCCGACCAATGAAACCGAGAGTCCCCGATAAAGCGGACGGCCGATTGGTGGTCGCGCTCGAGTTCCCACACCAGGAGACGCGAAAACCCAGCGCACCAGCGTACACACGTACAACTCGTGTGTGCGCTGGCGCACACGTACACGCGCCTGCCTACGTGTATGTACTTGGCGTCGTCGCGGTAGTTTCTACCGGCGCTTCCCTTTCTCCACGACTCTCTTCGTCTTCGCGCTCTCTTTTTGTCTCCCAGCTCCCCTCCCTCTCTCTGTCTCTCTGGCTCACTCTGTCTTTCTCTTGTGCAAACGTATCTCCCTCCTTGTACCTTTGGAGCCAGGAGAAGAGTCGTTCACGCCACCGGGGCTTCTATATCTATTTCCCTTGCGATTTTACGCTCGTGACACGAGTTTCGTTATCTCGGCAAGACTCCTGCTACGCTATAGGCTACTTCTTCTTCGTCTCTCTCTCTCTTCCTGGCGCGATTTTCCTCAAGCTTTTCACTTTCAACTTTGGTTTTTTTTGGATGCAGGACCTTTTTTTTCACTGCTAGACCCCAGTATGTTTAACAGCGTGTAGTCATACAGGTGCCTGTGTTACATCAAGTTTATCTTGGTTTTTATTACGGCTTTTCGTACTACTTTGCACCAATTTTTTCGTTTTGGAAGTAAATTGGGCAACATTGGTGAAATGAAAATTTAAGTGGCTTTGGACATAGTTAGAATTTTATCAGATTTAGATATACTCGAAATATAAAGTAGGTAGAAGCAACAGTATTGATAGATTAAAATCGAACTTGGACGCAGGAAGTATAGGTAGACGTTTTCTTAACACCTTCTAACAATAAAGATTTCTGCATCCAAGTTTGCATAATTTATTTGTATTCGTTTATTTAATACATACATAATTAATTTTTAACGCAGATAAATTCGTGTATCAGAAATTCCAAAAATTATAAAGAATAGAAAGAATACTATTTGCACTAGTCTTTTCGTAAACTATTAGTCTATGTGCCATTATTCATTCTTTCCCACCAAACAATGTCTGTTACTACTGAATCGATTTAACATTTTATCATCTGCGTAAAACATTTCTATAAATTTATTTCAATTTCATCCTTCCATTGAATTGATTGCCATAATACCAACATTTTAATCCAACTCCCCTTAGCCATATGAAATCCTCTGCAACCACATCCTGAAAACCAAGTGTTGAAAAATCCTTATCACTTCGTCGTACTTGGCCGCATCTCACCCAGTCTACCACAGCTCGGAGTCTCTTCACCGGCCGCAGCTAAGCAAAACCGCGAGTCAATTAAATTCTTGAAAAAAACGTCTCATGTAGAAAGAGAGAGAGAGAGAGAGAGAGAGAGAGAGAGAGAGAGAGAGAGAGAGAGAGAGACAAAGGAAAAGTAAAAATATCTCGTGCATCTACAAACTTGCAAAGTATACGAGAGAACCTGAATGGGGTGAAAATGAAGAGATTCGCGCGCAGCGAGAGACACAAGAAGTAGAGTGTGCGATTGTAGGAGGGGGTGGGCGGAAGAGGAACAGCAAGGGCACTATCGCATCTCCTGGGCGTAGCGGTACCCCCATTACCAAGAGAGCTGCAGGCGGAGAGGTAGGGGAGAGAGAGAGTAAGACTGCTCTCACACGCCACGCGCACGCACAATCGCGTCGTGTGCGCATTATGCAAGAGGTGCCTGAAATCGCGCGCACTTGTCTTTCTCTCTCTCTTTCTACCTTCCTTAACCCCCTCCCCCCACACCTCCTGTCTTCTCGGGTACACATGGCAGGGACAAGGAGTTATCTCGTCCGTCGGTCTCCTCCTACTACTACTCGCTCTGGCGCGAAGCGAAAAACCGGCGAAGCGATCTAACGGTTAATTTCCGTGCCCCGCGTGTGTTATCTCTCTGCGCCAGTTAGTCGCTGCCACCGCTGCTACTGCCACTCTTCGGACGCACGAGATGAGACTTTACCACTGAAGTGTGGATTCCCTCCGGTCTTTTTTTCCCTTTACGTCTGTTCGAAGAGAAAGAGAGAGGGAGGGGAATTCGTATATCAAGGTTGCGCGTGATGTAAGGCTTGTGACGTCCGAAATTCTGTCTGTCTCTCTTTCCTCTACTTACGCCCTGGCATTGTATTTTAATTGAGAAAGTTTACGAGGGCGCGATTGCTGCGTAACGTTGTGCCGTCGAGTGTGCCTTGGATTTTATCGGTGAGATATGTGTAGGCGTCCGTTGGACTTTTATTTAACGTCATTTTTATTAATTTCCAGAATATTTCAGTATTTTAGGGGGAAAGGATTATATTCAATGCAATTGTTTTATTGTTCGGATAATTGGCTTGGTTACAATCGCGCAATCGTGAATCAACGGCTTGGATCATTGTCAATTTTCGAAAAAGGTTCAAAATTTGAGTTATTTTGCGATGTTTACCCATGACGTTGTGTTATCATTTGAGATCTTGCACGAGCATGAAATAAAGGTGGAAATGAATTATTATGTTGGTTTTATGCTGTTTATTTACTTTTTTATTTATTTATTTTTTATTATTTTTATCGAAAATCGTTAAATAACAGTATTTTCGCATTGAACATCTGGAATTTATATCAGCTAACAGGTCTTATCTATGGATTGAACTTCTCCGGTTACCAGAGGCGAAGAATGAAAATCTCCATTTTAATTGAAGTAGTTGAGCTTGTTGAATGAAATGCTTATATGAAATTCAACAAAGCATGAATTAAGTTGCAATTCCGAGGCCGGTAAAGATTTGATCTTTAGCGCGCGCATGCACGTATAGAGCGCTTGGTACATTCGCCTGTATGACTTGGCGTATGAAAAATGTTAATTCAATTTGAACAGCAGTTATATTTAAATGCAGTTTACCTGATGTGGCAGAACGATTAGATCCAGATAATTGTTCAAAACCTACACTATTCACACTCTACTAATAACCCAATATAATCAACATTTAACCATTTCGTTTAATATCTTCACATAAAAAAAACCATTTTTATCCATCAGTTCATCAATTCTATTTCCACTCTATCCACCAAAATGAGAAAAAAAGCCATTCCACCAAATCCCCACATTGCCATTACTCAAAAAAACCTTCAATCAACAAATCCCCCTCTTCACATACCAACGGAGTCAATCATCCGTAAAATTCAGGACGTGTCCGCTCTGGCGACAAGCGTAAAATCAGATTCCAAACACACATAGCTCTTGACAATTCCAGCAAAAGCCAGCGCGTATATCCACTGGCTCTCTCTCTCTCTCTCGCGCAAAATAATCCGATCGCGCGATCGATCTTTTGCCGGGGGGACGAGCCATACCACACAGCGACTCGCGCACAGAGACACAAGCTTACATAAATGCTAGCGCACAAGGGAGGGTTAATGCACCTGCGCGATGTAGCCGCGTGCTCTCTTAGACACGCCACGTCCATGTATGTGTGTGTGTGTGTGTGTTCGTGCGCGCCGTTTATCAGCGTCGGAGCGGTGCGCCGCTGCCGTAAAGAACGGCCGCGTTCCATCGCGTAAAGTCGTCCGCAACGACTCCCGCCCCTATCGGCTTTCCATATTTCCTTCCGATACCCCCCGTACCACCGATCTCCCGCCTCCTCCTTTTCTCTACGGTTGTTTTTCTTCGTTTCACAGTGCTGTACCTTGATGCGCCGAGTAAGATCGGGAATTCAGATGCCGGGAAATGCTTGCCGCTCGATTTCCCCTCCTTCCTCTCCCGCTCGTCTGCGCTTTATTCGGTCCTCCCGTAATTTTCATTCGCGAAATTTCGGAAAATTGTCGCGCGGAAAAAGTCAGCGTCAGTCGTTGCAGTTCCCGCTCCCGATCCGGCAGACTGCCATAAATAATTCGAATCGTCCCGTCCGATTATCCGTATTCCAAGCTTCCGGCGCGTGAATCGCTGTAGGAAGGTCCTCATTTTGTGGGAACCAGGAAAAGGCAAGTTGGCGCCAGGGAGCGCTCGCGCAATCTCGCAAACAATGCGCGAGCTTCGAGGAGATTTGTTTCTTACAAGCCGCTTCCGGGGGCCTGCTCGTTCTCCCTCTGGCGCGCGAACGCGCGTAAGAGGCGAATGCTCTCGCGTAACGGCCCCCGCGCGTGCAGCGGATTCTTGCGGGACGATTTACCTCTGCCGCGGCGCGTCTATACATATATACCCCCGTAACACGCGTATGGGATTTTTCGCCCTCCGAGAGCGGTGCTTGCTGAATAATGACTCCCGGCCGACCGAGGGAAGCCGGACGCGTGTCTAAGACATGAGCGATCGTCTGCTCTTTTTACACGCGCGATTTCGCGAGCATATACGCCTTGCCCGCTCTTGTTTATTATTCCCTCGTCGTCCTATTGAATTGTATTTGCGAGTCCGGAAATATCGTTATGCGCAGAGAGTCGCGCATAAAACACCCCCAGTCTAAATCCATCAGCCGCGCGATATACATATACATATCCCGTGCTAGTGTCGAAACGAGAATAATTCCGAGGCGGTCCGTTCGAATTAACCGCGCGCATGTATTTTTCATCCCAGCCTCCCCAGCTCTCCGCATAGGATCTATTATACGAGATACGCCTGGACGGATCTTGAGCACGCAACGCCAAATCTCGGCGATCCGGGGGATCCAATAATCGTCCTTAAATGTAAATAGCCTCGTTGATCTCTTAACTGGGACGTCAATCGGTTCTTGCGCGGCAGAGGCACAAAGCGCGCGCTCTCGCGCCAAGACTAGAAGGAGAGGCTCTCTCTCTCGTCCAGGTACTGATAAGCCTGACAAAAAAGCCGTGCCTCCCTCCCCCCTCCTGCCCAGCCGCCAGCAAGGAAGAGGAATGAGCGCACGCTCGCGGAGCCGTTAACTCGAGAGACATATAATATCCTGCGAGCAACGGCTAGAGCACGGCCCGCCGGCGGTGCTGCTAGTCTTATCTGATGCGCCCGCGTATCTCTCATTCTCCCGCGAGCCGGGGCTTCCGGTGCTCCGCGCCGCTGTTCTTTCCCCTACTCCCCTCGGCTCCCTCCTCCCGCTCTTCTACTCTCTAGGCGATTATCCGAGCGCGCGCGCGCGCGTGCTCCCGATCTGTGTGTAAGTCTATCTGTCCGTGTGTACATACGGGGGCCGCGAAAATTCGCGTCACTCGCTTCGTCCTTATCTTTCCGGCGTATAGCCCTCCCAGGCTTTTCCTTCTATGCCTACCGAGTTTAACCAGCCGAACGATTTATGACTCTCTTTCTCTCCTCCTCCAGCTCGTGATACAGCTACCGCACGCTGCAAGATGATTATTTTCACGAGGACTTTTTTATTCGAGGAAAATATTTATTTTTCCAGTCTTTTTTTATATTTGTGCGTGCGTTTAAGAAGTGGGCAGAGGTTGACTGGTGTTGTTCTTTGGGCTTGGCGTACGAGAATAGATGAAAGCTCGTTGCCGCCTCGGTAAATAAAAGTAATAGGAAGAGAGAGATAAAGAGACGCGGGGAGGTTCTTGTTTTTTTTCTTCTGTTCGCGACAATCGCAGCCCGAGCTTTTTTCAGCGATTGTTATATGAAACTTACAAAATTTGAAAATGTAGAAAAACAAAAAGTCAAGGGTGGACGGAGGAGACGGTCAAAGGAAAATTGTCGGGACGTACAAAGGAAGCCGCTTGAAAACGTCTCTTTTTTTCTTTTAGCTCTTCTTCCACTTGACAAGCCACTTTCTGTTGCTCGTGTATTGCAATTGACCGAGTGTGCATGTGTGCGAGGGTGTATAGGTAGCACAAAAAATTTTTTCGTGTATACGTAGGCGCGTGTGCCTTTTAGTAGACTAATCACGGACTTGTATTTCGTAGTCGAGGTTGTAGAGGTCTAACGACGTACACATGTGCTTGTCATTTTTATCTCGATCGTCGCACTTTGAAGCATGGTATTTCAATTATACGACTAAAATTAGGTAGAAACGGTTATGGCTACATTATTCGAGATCATATTTTTGAGACAATCTATATGTATCTAATAGTAACCGCTGAAAATAATTGTTAATCGATTTTTACTTCGAACTTTTACTAAACAAATAATAAAAAAAGAAAAAAAAACAAGTAAAAATAACCATCGGTTCAATGGTCAAAAAGCCAAGCGATCAAGCACCACGCGAACTTCCCATCGTTCCCTTCCCTCAGTCTCTCCGTATCGTCGATCCTCATGAGCATCGACAAAACAGCCTCGCGTGGCCGGTCCCTCGTCTCCTCCCCTGAACAAACCAGTTTCGGCCCAGCAACGCAGGTCGCTCGTATAGCAGGAGCAGAGAGAAGCCTCGGTCGATCGCTTCGCCCACGCGTACTTTTAAGTCCGCGCACCTCCACGTAGGGCCGTACTCACACACAGCCACCTTAGCCAGAGGATTACTCGCGAGAGACTTCCGACGGACGACGCGTCTCGTTGGCGCAACGACTATCGCCTTATCCGCGCGTGCCGCTGGGCCGGTCGCACGCACTAATTAATGTTAAAGATGACTAATTGATCTGTTATTCGAGTGCGCTCTCCAGCCCCCGTTGCGGGGGCTCCTTTTCTCCCCCTCCCCTTCCTCTGCCATCCTGCTCTCTCTCTCCCACTTTTTAGGTCAATGCTTGGTAAGGGGGGTGGAGGAGACTGATGGATGTGCGACGATTAATCAGGACTGACGCCGAGGGAAATGCGGCTTACCACGGCGGTAACAGTAGTAGTAGTAGAAGCCGCGTGTCTCGTCTTGGCAGAAATTCGAGACACCGGGAGAGCCTGCGGAATCAAGTCGTCGCCGACGTCGGCAGAGCTACTGGTAAAGGCTCGACCCTCTCTCTCTCTTTCTTTCTGACTGTGTCTCTGCGGGACGCGTAATCGATTGTTCGCGGCCGACTTTTCCCGTTCGACGGGTCCAATTTAAAGCTTGGGATTTTATGGCGGCGACGTAATTAAAATAAAATAGACATTAAATGTAATTATTCGTATAAACGTCGGCCCCCACCCTCCCTCTCCTTCCTCCCATACGCCTCCTCCTCGTCTTACCTTTCTCGCTTACTTCTGCTTTTACAGCTGAGTATCGTAAAGTAGATAACATCAAAAAGAAGGATACCACGGGAAAATAACGCGCGCGCGCTCTCTCTCTCTCTCTCTCGCGAGCTTTAATGTTTTTCATAAATTTGCCCGCGAAATGCTAATCTCTTGTGTACAAATTTTTATTTTGTAATTAAACGCAATGCCATGCTAATTGCAATGTTATTATCAAATAATATAACGTGAAAACATAGTCAATCCCCCTCCCCCACTCCCACCTTTCGAGTCGCGCAATAATTTCTCACGCTTTGTTTAGTTGATAAAAGTTCATATTATAATGCGTATACCTGCTTTGCATCTATAATTTTAAAAGATAAGGATTCATTCAAATTAAAAGTAACCGCTGCTCCTGCATTTTTTTCATAAGTTGATGGGTTTGCAAACGGTAACTAGAAAACCAATCGAAAAGCAAAACACCAGAGAAAAAAAGCATTATCGCAAAAACCAACAAGCACCGACACAACTCGAAGGATAATAAATTTCACATGGTGGCCGTAGACAATAGAAAAATCAGCCGAGACGCCTAAATCACTCTCCTGGCGCGCGGATGGTTTCGTCAAAAAGTAATTTGCCGAGAGCGGCCGAACGAGGCCTCGCGCGCACGCATAATAAATTCAGGAGCGCGGCAGAGACGCGCGCGTATAGCGTCGAGACGTTTATGCCTAGAGCCGCGAGCGTAGCCGGATCGCTCGCTTGCGCTATCAATATTGCCGCGGTGACAAGTCCAGGAGATGGCTCTCTAGGAAAGCCACTCTCGCCTAGGCCTCCTCGCCCCGAGCTAAAACCGATGGGTTATTATTGCTCCCATTATGCACCTCTTCTGCCTTCCGGCCTACTCCATCTCTCGCTCTGCGCGCTGCTTGTCCAGCTCTTCTATTTGGCCTCCTCCACGGACCTGTGACTTACCGACTAGGTTTAATGCTGTTCTCCAGGTTCTTTTACTGTTCTGCTCCGATTCATTTTTTTATGATCGCGATGAATAATAGACTCGCTGATGTAAATCGCGGCTGAAAATTTCGTCCGTTTCTGAATCGTTAATCAGTCGTTGATTATGTACTTTCATTTTTCCTGATTAGCCAAATTTTTATTTTTCCTCCGACTACACTGATCAGGGAAAAAATTCGAAAACTCGAACGGACCGGTGCTTCATAAAAGATTTCTTATTTTTCGCTTGCATATACGCAATCGCGCTCGCTTTTCATTATTGCCCGGCAGAAAATTGCCCCATCGGCGTATAATGTATAAACACTTCAGTTCTCGGCAGATTTACGCTGACCGCAGAGAGAGAGAGAGAGAGAGAGAGAGAGAGAGAGAGAGAGAGAGACGAAGAAGAAAGGAAGGGGGTAAAAAAGGGCATCGACGCTTTCATGCATTTTGCAAAATTCAATATGTATTCCCGGTGGGCTAAAGCTCGCGCGCGCTCTCGCCCGAAAGCCGAAGCTCTCAATCATGCGGGACGGGTCGGCGGTGGCGCGAGCGCCCCCGTCAACGCCCATAAAATTCCCTCGGCCCGAAATTGAATGCGAAATTGCCTTTCAAAAGCCAATAGATTTCCAAGGCAGAAAGTCATTTTGCATACGCGCGCGCGCGCGCTCACCTCTCACCCCTTCCAGTCCGTGCCAGAAGCGGCGCGAGGGGGTGGCAAAAAGGTGACGTATGGCCAGCCTCTACCTACCTCTTTCTCTCCCTTCTTTTTCTCGCCGAGTAAATAAACTATTAATATATTGCGAGAGCTCATATGCGAGAGAGAGAGGCCGGTGCGTGCATTCCTAACCATATTGGTTTTACTAGCCGCCGAAGATGAGTTGGTGAAAGGGGGGTGTGGGGAAGACGAGCAAGGAGATGGGAGGATTGAGGTAAGAGAGCCGGCGCCTCTCGGAGCCGCGGCAGGCTTCTCGGCGCTCCTCTCTCGTCTCCTCCAAGAGGAGATTTACGAAGCGCAGAACAAATACGTAAATTACCCGGGCTGAATTAATGGAGAGCCCAGGCAATAACGACCTTCACGATTCGCGCGCCGACGCATCATCCCAAACATCGTCTACCTATCCGTACCTTGGCCACTCTCTGTTGTGGTTCATTCAGCTTATTTGAATTTATTGTATTGCATAAACGTTCGTGATGCTGTTTATTAATTTTTTTGCTCGTCAACGGCAAATTCAAAGTTTGATCAGGGATAAAATTTCTATTAAACATTTTTATGGTATCGCTATAGTTTCGTATTAAGTCAATATCTAGCGAACACAACGGTAAATCATTTTCCCTGGCGTTTAATAAGCGGTTTTTGTTAAAACCGCAAAAACAAAAAATACAGACCGGGAGACCTACGGCCTCTCAGCATCAGCTAGCTCGCGTGTCTTCTTCCGATAATTGTTTCCGAATACTAGCGCCAAGCTTACGAACAGTAGTTCCATTAATAAAAAAGAAACAACAGCCAAGAGTAGGAAACAAACGCGAGCAGTGCTCTAAAGGATCTTACGAAAAAGAAAAAGAGAGAAAGAGGCCACACCGGACGAAATCCGGTGGCGATTCGCAGAATGTACACCCCGCGAGAGGCCACGCCATGGCCGTTTTACAATTAGTCTCCGTAGCTAGGGTGTACGAGAAAAAAAAAAGAGACGCGAGGACGAGCGCGCGAGCTCGAACTGTAAATAATCATGAAAAAAATGGAGGACGGTGGGAGAGGAGGGGAAAGGGAAAAAGAGGCAAATCGCCGGAGAAGCCGACAAACGCGAGTGTGGTAATAAGAGCGGCCGGCCGATTACTGGCACACGGCACTCACTCGCGTGCGTCCGTCTCTCGTATCCTTTATTTTCTCTTTCTCTCTCTCTCTTTCTCCGCTCCAATTTCTACCAGCGGCGTCTCTCGCTCTAATCACTTCCTTTGCCAACAATACGTTTTTCAAAGCGAGATTAGATATCCGCCGAAGCAAGAGGGAACGGCGGAGAGAATTTCGAAGCGAAGTGATTTTTTTTTATCTACGGGGGCGTTTTATCAAGCCGTGAATTTATGATAATCGTTGATTATGCTCTTATTTTTTTCCTTCTTTTTACAACAGCTCGAAGCGCGTCCTTGCTTTTGTTCAATAGATAAGACCAGAAATTTTGGAGGAAAATCTTGTCCTAAGTGTCGATATGTATTCATTCCTGCGACTACTGTCGCAAAACAATAATTCTGAAGTTAAATCATTATTTTATTATATAAGGGTGATGGTTGACGAACCGAGCCTTCTTTTATTCTTCTTCACGAGACGCAAACCTTGACTGCAACGATTTATTTTTTCACCGAGCTGGTTGCAGGCTCGTATCTTACTATTTATCACTGGGTCGTGAAGGAGCAGAGGATTGAAAAGTCCCGTACAGTAAGTGACAGACACGGGCTACCGCTGCATAACTATACAAGCGTCATTATACCAAAGGAGGAAGAGAGTGAGAGAGAGAGAGAAAGAGAGAAATATATACACATGGAGAGTGAAGGAAGGAGGGGGGGGGGAGGATAAAAGTAGCGGAGGCAGAAGCGCGCGCGCCGTGAGACGAAGTATTGGCCTCCGAAGAATTTGCCCGGTAATAGTCGATGAGTCTCCGGTTATTAAATACCGACGTCTCTCTGCTTCTCATCGCCACTCGCTGATTTATCTTATTTTACCGTCCAACTCTCTCTCTCTTTCTTGTTCGTGCTTTTGCCTTCTTGCGCGCGCTCGTCTTTTGATGTTGGAAAAAAAAGCGGCGAATACCAGAAAAAAGAAAAGACGCGCGTGCACACACGCTGAAACGTTAATAAAATGTATAAAAAAAAAAAAAGAAGAAGGAAGAAACGGAGGGAAAAGAAGAAGGAGAAAAAGAAGAAGCGGCAAAATGTGTATCGGCGTGCGCGCTGCGCGAGAGAAAAATACGGGCTGTAAAAGAGAGGAAGTCGGAATAAGTTTAATTTATGTAATAATTTACGGCCGCGATTAAGAGATAAAATTTTTTACGCGTAAGCGAGAGGCTGGTGTGTGCACCCTTCCCTCTCCCAATCCCTACTCCAATCGTACCTCTCCTCTTCTTTTCTCTCTTTCTCACTACCTTTCTCTTTCTAGCTTCCACGTGTATAAAATGTGACGATCTTGAAAATTTCGTTCCGATTTTTCGTGTGTCCTAGCCGACCTAAGCGCTGGGCTTCATTGTGAGTCTTCAAATTACAAAAATTCATATTGTTTGTGAATTTTTGTATCGAAACTGAACCAGTTCCCCGATAGAGTTTCACATTTTATTCTAGCATCGAAAATAAACTGTAATCTTCTTATAGATAAGGGTCTTTGGACGACGTGCTATACTATTTCTGCGTGTAGTAAGTGTATTGTACTTTCAATTTTGCTTGTACTCAACTACTTTAATTAATTATCCCCGGTGAAAGCTTGTTTTTTATTCTTCTTTCTTTTTATAAATTACATCTGATTAAATCGAACAATTTTATTAAAAGAAGGCAGTATTGAAAATGGGTAATATTAAAAGTCACGCTGTATTTAAAACGTTGGGGTCGGACGGTGCAGGTAGAAGAGAAAAAAAGCATAATCTATGAATATTGTCAAGTATAAACCTTCAGGCCATGATTCTCTCTTCTATAGCTATCTCTTTTTCTAGATATCAATTAGACACGGCCTATAAATTACCTGAAAAAAAAATAAGTAAAAGAAATAAAAGAAACCCTGAGTTTCGGCCTCCCCGAAGTAGCAGCATCAGCAGAAGCAGCAGGGTCGCTTCCCTTCATACTCCTCCCGATGAAAATAGAGATAAGAGCTGCGCGCGGGCTCCGTGAGCGTAAAGAAACGAAATAAAGGAAAAAAAGAAATATGCTCGCGCGCCATCTCGAAAAGTAGCATATCCACGCTGCAGAAGCATATACACAGGTGAGTTCTCTGTCCTCTAGAGCCCGCGCGACGATTAAATGCCTCGGGTCGGAGATTTTTTATATGTCACCAGGAGCGAGAGGGGTCCAGTGTCCGAGAGACGCTTCTTCCTCGCGGAGCCGCATTAAAAGGTAGTTTAGAGATGACTGGACGAGACTACCGCGTTCTCCCAGGGTCTCTCTTTCTCTCTCCACGCTACGACTTGCCGCCAGTTGCTGACGGATTTCTTCGTCCTCCAACAGATTGGAGCCAGTCATCCTGTGACTCTAACTTCTTTTGAATCTCTCTTCCTCTCCTTCTCTCTCATCTTTACAGTGCTGTATGATGAAAATCGGGGATAATTCAATACGCGCGTCAACGCTTTCTGAGGATCCCAAGTGAAAATTATTTATAGGACCTATGTGAATGGATGACTGTCGGTTGGGAATACCGAAATGCCGTATAGGATCTTGAGACTTTCACGTTGTTGAGTTTGGTGGAGCGACGAAAATTATTTCCGTTCAAACAAACACTTCTCTTCTCTCAATTTTCAGATAGAGATCGGTGTAGCCAAATATTTGCCTAGCGCGTGGTCAAACAAAAGCTAATAATCATCGACTTGATAAAGTACACAATCACGCGGTACGTATATCGAAAATTCGATCATCGAGCCACTGTTCAATAATATCTTGTAGACCGGACGATAAGGAACAAGTGAAATTGAGTTACAAAACAAAAAAGAAGGGAGTGACTTCAGTGTTCTTGGCAGTGTTTCCTCGCTAAATATACACTGGGCCAGTAGACCCCAGGGCGTCTTGACCTCGCGAGTCGGCGCCTTTGTGGCGTCGATGATTTTTGTGCCTACGGCCAAGTGCCTCCTTTTCCTTTTTTTTTCATCTGTTTCTCCCCCACCTTTTTCTCAGTCGTTTCTTTACCTCTTTTTTTTCTTGATGAGATTTCAGGCGTATGATTACTCGAGAGTAATACTTTTGAGAAGAAACGAGTCAATACTTTACGTTATGGGTTGCTTATGCCAATGAACTGTTGATTGTATTTATGTGGATGCACAAAACTACAATTGTTATTGTTGCAAAATTAAATTGTTATCGAGTTGAATATTTGTCAGTTTGTTTGATTATTACGTCAATTACGACAGGACGTGGAGCTTACATAGCTATAGGCAGGCATTGAAAAAATAGTTGATTGTACGAGAATGACTCACCTACCCTACACACCTGACAAAACAGTTATGCCGAGGAGATCAAAATTCAATCAATACATCGAACTCTACTACGAGGTGGTCGGGACCAGAAGCTAATCCATCGAATATCCTGATCTAGATCATGACAAAAACACTACACCCATTGTGCTTAAGTTTTAGAAGAATCTAAAAATCATATCAAGCTACCCCGATACAAGAAAAATACATCTGTAAACACTCATGGCTTAACAGACACAGATTTTTACCCAAGTCCAAATAGTCTAATTCATTTCGTCATCACTCACCTTTAGCCACACTTGACCAACAAAAAAAAAAAGGAATAAACAAGCCGAGCTTTCTAGCGCGGCGCCAGGAGGCATTGCAAAGATTTATAAAACTTATCCACAAAGCATAAATCCCGGCGTGAGGGCGCGCAAATTTAAATAAGCCGTCGGCGGTCCGGAATCCATGGAGATATCTCTCTCTCTCTTTCACGCATACATGCGCTCTCTCTTTCTCTTGCTCTTTCGAGTCGTGCAAGTCACGCGCGTCGCCGCGACAAAAGGCGCTAACGAAGTACCTGGCCTCCGGCTCCTTCTCGCGCTACCGGACTCAATGGGCCGCTCTCTAGGCCGTCGTCGCTTGGAATTAAGACGCGCTGGACCCCGACGCTTCTTCTTTCTTCTTCTATCTCTCTCGACGACAAGGGCCTCGATCAATCAACGATACACCGAACGGACGCCCCGTGAACGTTGTGTCGACTCGTTCGCTACTTTAATTCCTCTTTTTCGGTTTAATTTTTCTTGAATCTTGTTTCGCCGTGTTTACTTGTATTCGGAGATTCAACTATAAAGTTTTCTGCAAAGACCAAATTAATAACTTATAGAAATTTAGCTTTTAATTTTAGTGGTTGCTTTTCAGGGTAGGTAATCCATATAACATAAGTCAGTTGGTCGGTGATGAATATTGCAAGTTCGATAATAAAGGTGTTCAAAGTTACATCTGCATTAATATACTTCAGCTGAAGCTAAAATAATCATCTGCAGGACAAGTCAATCGGCAAATAAAGACTTGACTAAATTTCCTCTTGCGGAAGAACGAAAAGCTGTACAGGAGACTATAATAAACACATCATAATAGCTTTCATCATTATCTGCTTTTTCCGAGCCCCAGCCAGACAATAGAAAAACGACGATAGATCGCAATATTTGGCATGCCAGCATCCAGTGCCCAAGCTACCAGGATTTTCACGTGGTACGAAGGACGTTGCCGGCCTCTGAGAAGAAGCGCGCAAACGTCGTACCGCGAGTGGTGATTGATGACGCGGGCATGATTCGGCGCTAAAATCCGGTCGCTAAATACCTGGGCTTTATGATCCGCTACGGGAGTCTCTCTCGTCGACTCATAATCAATCAGCCGACCTTCCGGAGGCCTGTCATCGCCCGGAACCCGCACAGTTCTTACGTGAGTTTTTCCTCTGCCTTTCAACGGCGGAAACAACGGCGCTGCGTTGCGCAAACTCCCCGTGAGTCTCGGTCGCTAAGGGAAGATGTCTAAATATTATTCTTGTTTGTGCCTTGATTTTTTAAGCACTTTTCATTCATACACAGAAATGATTTACGATGGGTACACGTCGTGATGGTAACAGTATCTCCAGGTCGGATTGTGGAATTATTGAATACATCGTTGCGACGGATTTTCTTTTAAATACGAATTTTCAATTTTCATGTGAAATTCTATTACCCCTGGTAGATTAGATTTCAATATAATTTTTTGTTATTACGAACAGGTTAAAAAGTCCACGTGCCTTTCCGAACCTTCTCCCATAAATACACAGCCACACTCATAAAGAAGACAAACAGATAATAGCAAGAAATTTTAAAGCACTGGGTGAGCATGGCCAAATCGTCATTCATCTTTGGTAATCATCAAATTTGTTTTTACGCGCCACTTGCTCGGCACCGTATGTGTATCGTTTCGATTTTTGATCTCTCTCTTTCTCTGGCCCCTCCCCTGAGTAAACACGGAGCCTCGGCTTGTTTGGGGAAAAGATTAAAACGCGTGTACCACTGTTTGCGCGCCGCCTTTGGGCTTTTGTCGACGACGAGGGTCGAGACTCGAGCCGTCAAGAAGCCATTTCTTTATTTTGTTTAACTTGTTAATCTAAGCTCCGCCCTTGCTGGCTTTTCGATTAGCCGAGAAAGCTATGAGCTGAGCGGATTTTTTTTATCACCTCTAATGCTTGGATTACAAAACATCTTGCGCTGATTTAACGCTGATTGATTGTTGCATGTATTTACATTAAACGTTGTTTGCTTATCAAATGTATGTTTTTCGATAATACGGATAAGTTGAAACAATCGATGTAAATACATTGGCAAACACGATTAATCAGATTTCACAAACAATACATCGATAAAATACGTTGATCATGAATTATTATAAACATTTTTTTTAAAAACGTCCAATTAATGGAAACGATAAGTCGAACAAATAATAAAAGAAATCCATCAAGTCTTCCGACGCATTCCAATCTCACTTCATTCATCAACTCCTAAACAAGAGGAGCAACCCGTTGAAAATAATCACTTTAATAATTATTTAATGCCACGCCGGGAGCGGTAACATAATAGTACAGAACTGACAAGCATCGACAATTATCCGTCAAAAATCCAAACGACCGTATACATCCATTGATTTTCGAAGCCGACGCTGCATCCCATGCACGACAACAAAGCCAGCGAAGAGAGAGAGAGAGTGAGAGAGAGAGAGAGAGAGAGAGAGGGAGAGAGAGAGAATTATCATCTCGTCATCTCGGCTCGAAATCCTAGATCCCGTGTTCAGACAACGCACCGGCGGCAGCGCTCCGGTCCTTCATCCCTTGTTTTGTAAAGGGGCAGGGATAAACCAGCCCCCGACGTATCATATCAACGTCGAGAAAGTCTCCTGGTCGTCGCAGGTGTTCGCACGTACATACAGGCGCGCGTACGCTTCGGTTCTCTCGATTTTGGCTGGAGATAAGGGCGCCCGAAAATAGAGAGAGACTGCATATATAGGGGCGCGAATAAAAGGCGTGCGTCAAGGGGCTTTTGCGGCACAGCTCTACGTTCGATCCTTTCTCCAGAGAAAGGGATCGCTGAGCTAGATAAACCGTGCTATAAGTAGCCTGCTAGTTGGATGCTGCTAGGAGATTGTGCTGTAGGGCTCGATAGATTATTGGGAAGGTTGGAAAATAGATGAAAGAGTCTTGGATCGTAGGTGGATGATTTTTGAAGATTTTGAGGACTGGTCATTTGTACGTCGAGTAGTGGACTGTTTGTGGAATTTAAATTTGTCAACGGCAGTCGTGGCCGAGTGGTTAAGGCGTCTGACTAGAAATCAGATTCCCTCTGGGAGCGTAGGTTCGAGTCCTACCGACTGCGAATATTTTTTTTTTATTATAGGGTCAGCTTGTGTGTGAATTCATAATGATTCTTATTTAAGAAATTTTATTGTGGATAATTGGAGTGCAAATTTTTATTTACGTGAGGTAGTTGCATTATAACAGAAAACTGCAAAGTCTCTTGTTTTGTAATTTACAAGACTATTCAATTCATGTTTTTTCCACAAATTTATTCCGCTTCGTATCTTTTGAAAAAAGCATTGCCTAATTAATTTTATACGTAATTATTGCCACTGCAGTTATCCCTAATATAACTAATTAATTAAATTAATTACTTTTAAACTTTGATTATCAATACAGATATCAGACTCTCTTTCACTCTTTCGCGTTACACACGCACACACAATAGCCAGAGTAAAACGACCGTCATAAAATTTGAATAAAAATATGCCAAAACCACGACATGTATCAAAACTCTCTCTTAAACCATTGTGTTCACTAGCAACTTAATTAAATTAACGCAGTCCCTGTAACATAAGGCAATAAAAATTAATAAATCGAGAGAAAAAATATAAAAAAAAGACAAATGCAAGGGCTGCAGGATCGTTAAACGCGCGAGAGATCAAGAGCGAGAAAAGAGTCCGAGAAAAAAAAAGAACCAACAGAGGATAATACCCCTAGTAGCTGACGATTCGTCACAGATATTATTTGGCAGGAGAAGGGGGCCTAAAGAAGGACGAGGAGAAGGAGGAGGTGAGTGTGCACGAGAAGCCCCGTGTACACAAAACTCGAGCGGCGCACAATACAAGTCAACACGGCTGTCTGCGTAATGAAGTAGTTTTCGAAGGGTCGTAGGGGCGCGCGTACAAGCCCGTAGCACGAGGGAGACGTTACCAAAGGTTCGGCTGGTGGCGAACTAAAGATAGAGAGAGAGGGAAGAAGGGGTCGAGGGGTGGCTCGCGTAATTGGGGAGTAGTAACCGCTTGGCTTACTCCCTCTCTCGCTCGCCACGTTTTTGCTGTTACCCCGCAACCCCCTAGAGAGAGAAAAGAAGAGCCAATCCCCGAGCATATGCTTCTCGTAATCCCGACGGCCAAAGACTCTCGGCCTGCCTGCGTAATAGATAAATAAAGCTTGTGTTTTTTCCCCCGCGCGGTATATACGCACTCGAAACCCGCGAACGTGCCCCCCTCCATCTATAGCTCTCTGTCTCTCTCGTTCTCCCCCTCTTTACTAGATCGACTCCTATGCGAGGAGAAATTTCGTTCGATGTCTAACAAGCTGTCTAGGCGATTTTTATGGCTCTACGCGCGCATTACGCCTCTTTCTGGTATACGCGTTTTTTACGTAAACGACTTGGTAAGCGGGAAAAAGAAGGAGGGAGCACCATAGAAACGTGTGACTTTTTCCTTTTTTATTTGGATTATTCAACGGATACGAGAGATGGGATTGGTGCTGAATTGAGAAGTTGCGGTGGGAAATGGTGTCGGACACTTTATGAAGCCGTACAACTGTGGTCCCCGCGAGCGCTTGTTTACGCGTGCACTCGCTCCGTGGATACGTACGAATTGTGCGTCGGATATTATCGCGCACGGGGCTCATTTGCATGCCGATGTTATAAGGACGAGAATGGAAATGATTAGGTCGCAGTAGCGAGACGCGCGATAAATCAGAGCGCGCACGCGCTTATATAGAAGACGCACTCGGAGGCGATTCGGATTTTCTCTCGCTCTTTCACGCTCTCTCTTTCTGGCGGTAGCGTCGACGCGCGGCCCAAAGGCAAAAAAAATTCCAAATTTATGGCCGTAGCGAGGACAAAAAAAAAGGACAAGCGCAACCCCTTCGCTTACCTATCTTCCTGAAGCATCGCGTCTCTCCCTCTTCTCGCGACGCGACGCAGACCGAAAATTTCCAAACGGGGCGCGACGCAATTAGACGATCTCTCCTCCTGCCTTCGTTCCTCTCTTTCTCACCAGCCGCTGCGGCTGTATTTTTTCCCCTCTCCGACGCCGCTTGTGCCTCGTCCATTGTATCCACGGCAGATGTTCTAAAGCTTGTCGTGTGTGTATCTCTCTCTGTTTGCGTTGATGTTTCACCTCGGACGCTACGTGTGCTTCGCTCTAATCCGTGTAATTTTTATGACGTCGCGGTTCGCCACGATGGCCCTGTGTAAGCGTTTACGAGGTGTCACATGTTTCTCTTTCTTTTTTATTTTTCCCCCTTTCGGCGTTGCCTTTTTTGCCGCCCTGTCTCAAGAGGCCCATTGCTTTTTAATCGCTGATGTCTCAATCATCATACCAATTCCTGTTTTTGTTCAGTACGCCCGAAATCGATGAACGCCTACCAAACGTAGATTTGTTTGTTTGATAAATCTGACGCGATAAAAGTTTGTCTAGCTTTTTCCTCCCTTTGTCGCCCAATGCGATTCCGAGATTATTGATAAAGCAACATTATTACAATTCAATATTTATCTATCAATTTGACTAATAACCTTTCAAACAATAGCTCTCGGACTCGTGCACGGATTTCTTTTATTTCTATCCGAGCGATAGGAAAAAAAAGAGAAACAGACGCGAGTAGACCCGCGTGAAAGCGCCCCCAACAATGCCTATCGAAAGCTCGCATCCCGAAAAACTTCCCGACGGGCATTGTGCGTTGTACGGAGCTTTCTCGACGAGTCCGCGTGTACAGAATAAAAATGGGCGAGAAAAAAGGAAATCGACGGGAAACGAAGTTGTTGAGTGCTGGTGAGGGTGGAAAGGGGAGTCGGCGGGTGTTGCTTCTCGACGGATATAGCCGAGTTGGTTGCGGGGAAAAAGTTCAACGTCACTCCGCTTTTCCACATATGTGACTCACGCATACGTATATGTGTATATTAGGTTACGACGTGCTTGTTAGTGCCCTGTTCTTTCTTTGCGCTTTTGAAAGCACAGGTATCGTAACGTTTGTCCTAAGGGTTGCTTCGAACTAACTGTCCTCTCTATGTTGTTTGAGAGAAAAAGTGGTAAGGGGGAATTTTTCTTTTTTTTTCGAATGTCATTGAATACGAATGATGGGGTTGATATATTGCGTTTGATTTTTATTCGTAGTGGGTATTTATAATGACGTCGTTGAAATAGCTATTGATTGATATAAACTCCTAGACTGATAACGATTTATTGGAAAAAAGCGGAGGATAAAATACAATCTAGAGTTGGGAGGTTGAAGATTAAAGGGGTCGGTCGGAGGAAGTGAAAAAGCTCGTGAAGAGACGCGAGAGAAGCTAAAGCAACGAAGCGTCGAAGCTTCACCGAGGCTAATTGGCCCCTTGGTCACTGTTGGTCCTTGCCAAGAGCAAAAATCGCGCTTCCCTTTTCTCTCGAAGCCTGATTTCATCCCCCTCCTGTAGCTCAAATCTCTTTGGTCTTCCTCTGGACGCTTCCCATCACTGGGCATCGGATTCTTTGCGGGTCGCTTATTCCAGCGATGAGTGGCTGTCTGGGCTTTGTACCACGGGTTTCTCTGGCGTTGTATAGTTACTTTTTTTTCGAGTTTGTGGAAGTTGATTCGAAAAAGTTCTCGATAAATAATTGGCATTATCGAGTATCGGCGTCAGTAGTGCAAGTAATGACAATTTTTCCTCTTTTTTTAATATCAAGTGAATTAATTTGCTAGGAGTAGAGTTTGAACATCGTTTTTTGTAAAACATACAAATAAAGAATTACTCTGACTACCGATGTTTTGAACTAATGT
Organism: Anagyrus pseudococci; assembly: GCA_030522585.1. Classification (NCBI taxonomy): domain Eukaryota; kingdom Metazoa; phylum Arthropoda; class Insecta; order Hymenoptera; family Encyrtidae; genus Anagyrus; species Anagyrus pseudococci. The sequence goes on along the minus strand of JAPYYQ010000020.1, from coordinate 95,656 downwards.
TTTGTTATTAACTTCGGTTAACCTAGTACTAAAAAACATTATCATTTCTCAGTGGAAGTTTTTAGGAACAATAGTGCCAACACTGCAATGACGATACTATTATACGATCAAGTAGCTTCCGTAGTCGCTTGCACGAACATCAATAGACTCGTCAAATCTGAAACGCATCTCACTCGTCATCTTCAAAGCGGTCCATCTTGCCCCGTCACGTCGACATCATAATACGGAAATCCAACAAGCGTCGGTCAAATTCGTATTCTCCCAGTAAGAGCACAGCACACCCCTCATCGTATCATTAATAGCCCGAAAAACGTCCCTCACCCGCACACGATGCGCCCATCCCGATTTTCTAGCTGCGGCTCATTGAATCGCAAAGATCAGAAGAGGCAGGCTAAAGGCGATCGCTTATTTTAATTGCGCGCCTGCCCACGTCCGCCATGATTTATTCACTTGCGTGCGCGGGTATATTCGCGATTTTGCGTATACCGCAGAGCAACCGGAGTCGCGCGCTGCCTAGATCTCGAGTAATTAATCCACTTGTCAGACTAGCTCTGGCGCTTATTAATCCCCTCAAAAATTCGCTCCGCATAAATACGGCCCGATACTCCGTTAATTCAGCCGCGTGTGTTTCGACGAATTTGGATTTTGTAAAATTCAGCTGTAAATAACATTTAATCACTAGAAGTAGATGTAGCTTTGAGAGAAGAACCGATCGCGTCAGTCCTACCAGCGGCTAATTTTCCCATGCGCACAGTGCGACACACACTGGATCTGCAGTGTATACGCTGATGCTTGTATAGCCGACCGATAGCGGTGGAGCGTGTAACAAGCGTAACAAACAAATGCGCATCAGGGACGCTCGGCGCGCTCGCTAATTGATTGACCGCTCGGTCAAATAATACATTCATTTCGTTCCGGCGCATTTGCCGCGTCGCGGAGCACGAGAGAGGGAGAGCACCTATCCCTCATCCTATATCCATATCCATGTTCCCTTGACTTTGTTGCCGTTACGCTCATAACCTCTCATTTTTTTTTTGTATGTGTATTGTCGAGGCTGCGATTTTTTGTCAGACCGGTGAAAAGATGAACAAAAAATGTGTTTGCATAATTAGTGGTTCGATGAAAGTTTCTGTAAAATGCGAATATTTTTGCAGGCTTTTATTTTGGGCGGAAGTTTATATTCGAGTATGATATTCAAGCGGCTGTTCATTCAACCTGGTTTAACGTGGGGATATCCAATAATCTCTTTTCATGATAACGCTGTTGATGCTCGTTTAGAGTGTACTTTGGGAACGAGTTAAGTTGCACGCATTGTTTAAAACACACAATGATGTCGTATCGATGACAACCAATAACCGAGAACAACACATATTCATCCCGACTGATCCTCTGCATCTCCTGCATATTCATCCATGAAATTGGCGATTCAAAAGTATTATTTAAGTTTTATTTTCAAGTACTTCCTTATTCATAATAAAGCATGTATAGGGTATTCCTTATTAAAAAATCTTAAAAAGATTGTGTGAGTTTACTTACGTCTCTTCATAGCCTATTAGATTTCCTTCTCATACGTATTCCGTATATTGCATCAAATGAGCTAAAAAATGCACGCTTTAGATTATTTCAAGAACCTAGTTCGACCCTACATTTCAGTCCCCGTAAAAGAAGAATCCGAAATCAAAAGCCACGCCAAACCATTTAACCCCGAGCTCAACGAGACAGCTTTGGCATTTATGTTCAAACTCCATGCAGTAATTAATATCGGCAGGTTACATTTTGTATAAATTAATACAGGCAAAAGGTCCTAACGTTTCTCATTCTCCCCTCGGCGCCAGTACAAAGCTGTGCAATCGTAACGAAGACATCGACGCCCGGCTGACGTAGGGGGTGGCAACCGAGACAACATCGTTAGCTCTATTTTTTCATCTCTCGCGCGACAGTTTGTTATTTCAAAAATCCGTCGCCGTCTCGCTTGCTCACTCTCCCGCACCCGCTTACCTTACTCCTCGCGAAACTTGACACAGGCCGTCGTTAGAATGGCCTCTTTTCCTTCCCTCTGCTCAAGCTATACGTTCTCCCTAGCTCGTTTGCTCTCTCTTTCTCTCTCTCGTATCCTACCCCGTCTGCTTACTCTTTCTTTCTCTCTCAACGCCGAGAAAAGCTCTCTCTCTCTCTCTTTCTCCTCCCCCTCCAATGCTGTTCCTCGGGCCAGGGCCACCACTACGCCGTTATGCCGAGGAATAAAATTGCCTTCGTTACGCGAAACGCAACTCCCTTATACATTCTCTTTTCTTCTCTTTTCTCCGGGACGCCCTCAACCTCGCCGTCCTTCTCTCCTCGTTCTCTCTTCTACTTTTACCCCCACCCCCTTCTCGACTCGTGCTCTCTCTCTCTTTCTCTCTCTTTCTGTCTCTCCACCCCTTAACTACGCCCGGCTTGTCCGTACTTTATTGCGTGTGCGCACGAGCTCTTGTATACTTGCTTGCCGTTCAATCTATTTATACAATGTTTATTGCACACCTTGACGTTCCCCCACCCCAGCCTACAAGAACTTACTTTTTCTTACGCGAATAAGTGTATTGTTTCCTCCGTTATTCTATCTGCAAATATACACCTTTCGATAAATTATGTATTTCGTGCGGTGGCGCTGTTATCTGTATTCACTTTGGCTACAACTCCGATTTTTAACGAGAAACTCAATTTAATTATAATCCGGGAAAGGCTTAAAACGCGAGTACGCTCGACTGAGAGAGAGAGAGAGAAAAAAAGTTACTCTTTTTATCACGACTCTCGACTCTCTTGATATGATTTTCACATCCCCTCACCTCGTTATCTACGCGTTACTTTTTTTTGTCGCCAACCGCCCTCGACGCAAAAGCACGACTCAATGCGTCGTCGCGCAGACGCCGGGTATGAGCTGCGAAAAATCCGCGCGAAAATCAACGCGGCTTTATACACTGCACCGCGCACACCCGCTGCTGCGCGTTTATTTTCACGCCAATTAATCGCGCGCACGTGCGCATGCAACACTCGCCCCCCTCTCTCTCTCTCTCTCTCTCTCTCGCTCTCTACCAGACTAACTACTCTTGGCCGATCTACGCTAAATACTCAAGTGCGCAATGCGCCAAATACTGGTCTCCTCTCGCTCCTCCTCTTTTCCGGCGCCGCACTGGATTATTACGTTTTAATTTAAGTATGTGACAATTTAATTGCGCCGCGTTCCTTGGGCGAGAGCAGCTTAACTACCCGCCGCTAATTATTATTTTAAACGACGTTCCTTTCCTCCACCCCTCCCCCTAGAGTGAAATATGACAACAATTATACTGGCTTATGATTTTTTATCATCGCTGGACCGTCACCAACACAGCCCTGCCCTCGGCTAAATATCACGTATTCGTCGTTATAGTATTCGCTAGCCAATCATACCCCTATAACATTTTCGTACATTCGCAATGCAAGAATGGATAGTCCGCTGTGCGCACGTCTCATTTCTCGGGGTCGCACAAAACCAAAAGAGAGAGAGAAAGAGAGAAAGAAGCCGAGGGAGCAGGGCAGGCCCGGCGCTGACCGATTTCGCACTAATGAGTCCAGCGCGCATTATATATCCGGTGGTTCACAAGAGGGTGTGGGGGGGAAGGGAAGAGGTAGGGGAGGATTTTGCAGACGCGCGAGCCCGGGCGTTCGGTTGCGCGCGCGCGCCTCCTTTACTCTGGCTAAGCCCCCGCGTGTGCGCGCGCGGGGCCAGTCCGGCATTGTTCTGCCCCAAGTTCGCCTTTTCTCGTGAGCGCGAGCCTCGTGGCGGTCGATCGCTGTTGCTCGCTTACTTGCGCGCGTAAATATTCCGGATGGAAAACAAGTTCCATTGTATGTAGCGCGCGAGAGAGAGAGAGGCAGCGGTGTGCTGCTGGCTGGCTATATGCCGCATTGTCACGACCACAACAATGGCCCCCATGCTAATTTATGGGGCTAGAAAGGGCCCGCCGCCGTTCTCTTTCCTTCTCTCTCTTTCGCGGGGACTTGGAGAGATATAGGGAGGGAGAGGCCGCTGCTGTACACTCACGAGGTCTCTCTGTGAGAGGGTCTTTTGCTTGGCCACGCCACCGCTTCTGCTGCCGCTGCTCCTTCTGCTCTATGGCTCTCCTTTTTTGGGGAGATTTTGCGGCCGACCTCTTTCTCATCTACCGTGGGGTTGGCCATTCCACTATATGGGGACAACCTCCACCAGAAAGTGAGAGGGAGAGAGAAAAAGAGAGACCAGCCTCTCTCTTTTGCTGTTTTCGATGATTCGAGCAAACTGCTGTAAATAACACTTTGCCCGTGTCATCCCAATCGCCAACAATCGCAGCTCTCTTTCTTTCTCTCTCGCCTACAGTGATTCGAATCTTTGCAAAACTGCCCCGACCCTCCTTCGTTCGCTATGCCCGCTGACTTTAGATCAGCACCGATAACGATCCAAACGAGCTGCGTATGTATCGGGGTGTATCAAGGCGCGAGGGAGACACGTCAGTAAGAGTAAAGAGAGAGAAGGGGGGTGAGGAGAGCGAGAGTAAAGCAAACTATGGCGCCTAGCGAAAGATCGGCGCACCTGCGCGATTATCTTCGCTTGCACGCTCTCTCGCATCGCTAGCCCAGCAGCAGCAGCGCCCAGAGTTTTGACAGCGCGAGCCCGTGAAGCCCATTAGCCGGTATCGCCTATCTCTCGAGCCATTGTATCCGTCGCGCGCTGCTCTCTCTCTCCCTTCCCCTTTCTCTGCCTCTGTCTCTTTTTCTCCCTATGGGTAATTGAAACACCCTTTTTCGCCGAGCCAGGTGGACCCGATGTCGGCCTTGCTCGCCCTCCTGGAAAAGCGGCCGAGATTGCACCGTAATAGCCGGCCCACGCGTGATCTCTCATTTTCTCCCGCAGACCCCCAGCTTCGACAGTCTGAGGACTCAATATTTGGCTTTCGGAAGGGGAGATTTTCTCTCTCTTTCTCTTTTAGTCGTCTGCCTGATCAAGACACGCCAGTGCCTCTTTCGTCAGATAATTGTTTCTTGCTTCCGAGGATTTTTTGCGGTTTTTGGGCTAAATGTACGCGTGTTCTTTGCAATTATTTTGATAGACGCGACTTTTGCTTTAATACTTTTTTTTCTATAAAATAATTCAATTCTTAGACACTTTATTGATAATAAAATGATAATAAAATAATAATAAAGTTTTTTTACAGGATGTCGCGGAATGATTGTACAAATGCAAATGATGATGCACGTACGAAAAAAGAAGTAACTTAACTCTTAACAGTCACTGTGGGACCAAATAACCTGAGAATTTTTCGAGTCGTACACCAGGCCAGTAAAATACAAAAAATGGGACCCACAACACCGTCTTACAATATTTACAATACAATAGTTTATGCCTTCAACAGCCTGAGATAGCTTGAGACCCTGGATCCTAGTACTAATGTTTACATCTTTTATAACGGTGCTCAAGCAGTAGTGAATGCGTGCATTTTAGTGAAATGTAGAAACAGTTTGATCGGCAACACTACCAGGATTACAGCGTGAAGATGCGAAAAACGGTAAGAAAGAGTAAATTATATAAAATCTCTAATTAGTTTTGCAATAAGTATTTAGATTCCAAGATAGCCAAGGTCGATACTGACAATATTTATTTATACAGTTGCGCATAAAGAACAAGCCAAATTTAGAACGGATCTTAACGCGCATAAAAAATGTACAACTAGGCGCGCTATAAGCGTACAGTAGCATTCATAAAGATAGAAAGAGAAAAAATATACGTGTTTATAGTACGGGTAGACTGATTCGATTACACCGCTACTCAAATTAAGACTTGTCCGGGGTGTTGATCCTCGTAGAAGCGTAAAACCACCTTTTGAGGCGTGAAAAGAATGAGGCGAACGGACGCGCGCGTTTGCGTAGGGATCCCCGCGACAAAAGGCCGGCGGCATCTCGCTTTTCGTAATCGGAGATGTCTACTCGAGAGCTCTAAACGCATCCTGTAATTCGAGATGTTTCTCCCCCTCCCTCCTCCACCCTCTTGTTAGGGTCAACATGGCATCTTTCTCGCTTTCTTTCATCCACAGTCTCTTTTTCTCTCTCTGTTTATGTAATGAGTTACAATTAGTATCAAAACTATCGTGTAATTCCGTCGAGTGTTATTTTTTCTCTTTCTCGTCAAGAATCGTTAGAAATTTAAAAAAATCGTCAGATCTTTTTAAAAATGATCCAACCTCGCATCTATTTGTAACATCTCGATCAAACCGATATTCAAACGACGTAATCCATAAATTTATCAAACTAGTCGTGTATATAATTGCATCCAAAAGAAAACGAAAGAGCTTATAAAAAGCGACCCGAAAATTCGAAATAAAAGTAAAGAAGAGAAAAAAAAGACCAGTGTGGTTGATGCATCGCGTATCAATGACAAACGATCAGCGTTCTCCGAAAAAAGAGAAAGGAGCAAGCGAGGATCCGCAGATGGATGGCAGGCCGCAGAGCTTTGGCATCGTCGTCGTCGTCGGCGGCGGCTCGCGGCTAATGACGCGTGTGCACGGAGAGGCCCGCCGAGGTCTGGGGCGTGTCTCGGAATCCCGAGCTATTTTCGAGAGCCGCTCTCGCTCGTGAGAAGGCGCATTTATCAGTGCGCCTTCTTCCCCCCGTTCCTTTCGCGCGCTCCTCGATCTGCCGGAAGCTGTCGCACGCGCGGCTTCTTTCTTCGCGATCGCCCTGGCGTCACGCGCCCCTTCTATGTATATATATACACACGTATACTACACGCCGCCTCGGCGGATCTCTCATACTCTCCATCTTTCCTCCTCCTTCTGAGCCCCGGCCTGCCGCGCGAAAGGTCGCTTAATTGTGTAATCAGTGCTAGTTGGTCGCGGATCGTTGGGACTGGAAGTGGGCGGCTCTGCCGAGCCTCTTAAACTCGAGTTTTTTCCTCGCTCTTAAGACTGTCATTTTTCTCATTATACACAGAGCACGGATAAAAAATGACGGGCTATCAAAAATAACACGTCGGCGTCGAAATAAAGGGGGCCTGCAGATCATAGGTGGCGGCCAATCATTAGGAGGGCGCGATTGAAAGCTGCTGCTTTTGCTGGAGGAAATGTACGTATAAGGGCCGCTCACGGAGGGAACGAGGCGCGACGCGTACACTCGTAGTGTGTAGTTAAAGGGATCGCGTGTCGAGGGGGCAGGCATGTCTTCCTATGGCGCCGGCGCGTCGTCGTAACCTCCCTCTTCCTCTCTTCTTTGACGACTCGCGCCCGTAAAACCTTTGACACGTGACACTAAGGGAGCGCGCGTTACGATCGCTCGCAACGCCCCCACAACGAGAGCCGCAGGATGTGCCCGACCGAAAACACACACGCTTTCCGACCCGGCCACTCTTTTTCCGCTCGTTGAAGAGGATTTTTTTTGGGAGCGGGGGGAGACGAAGAGGAAGTTGCAGGTAGCAGTAGGCATTAATCTTCGAAGTGGCTGCGTGTGGTTACATTTTGAGGTTTGGAGTCGTTGGTGATATATAAAATGAATTTTTTCCTCATGCTTCTTTGGAGGCTGGAGGGTTTCGTATTGCCGTTTAAATAGTAGAAGCTATGCGGTGCCATACATATCAAAGGTAATTGTGATATATCATTACACACAGGCTCTTGGTATAATAAAAAAAAACATTCAATTAAAAACGATACAAAGGAAAAGTGCAATCTATGCAGATATCCGAGCACAGTTTCGACGTTGCGCAACAATCTAGCGGAGCATTGAGTGCTCAAATGAATAATCGAGCTGTGGATATATACTCTGGGTGTCCTGGGCCCTTCTGTCTAAATTCGCTTACGGTCCGGCTGGTCCACGCCATCCGGGCCGTGAAATCGATTGCGCGGCATGCGTCGGCATACGTGTGGCCCTGGCTGCGTAAATAACGAACTATTAAAAGCTCCGTGGTCTGACGGGTATTAGTCTGCACCCCGCGGTGACCCCCGAGCTCGCAGGTGAGAGGGATCCAGAAGAAAAAGCCGACGAGACTCGGGTAGAGAAGGTAAGGGGGGGACCCCCACATCGGTCCCGATCGGGCCGATTCCGTGCCGACGGGGCCAGCGGGGGACATCGCGCTTGCCTTGTCAGCGCGCGCCTGCTTATATACCCCACAACGAGGCTCCACCGCTTCGATGCGTTCTCGGTTATGAGAGCTGGATCTCGAGAAATACACGTGATTTTACGCTTGACTACGCGCTTGAGAACGTGTTCGTGTGATTACAGAGATAGTTTGCTTCGAGTGGCCTTGAATTTATAGATGGAATTTTGAGAGAGATTGAAAATCAAATTTTATCACAAGTGGAATTGTTTTGAATTGACTTTCTTGGAAATTCGTAAGAAAACAAAAGAACAATTTCATTATTAATAATTGTAAGGGGAGTATAGTAAGAGGAACGACGAATTTCCAGACCAGCACTTACCGCAATTTGTACGGCTTGGATCGTTTCGCTTTCGGATCGCTGGGGCGTACTTCGGGCGCATCAATCAGACTCGCGGAAGACACGAAATCCAGCGCTGCGGCCCATTAATAGAAGCGGCGCCGGGGTTGACTCGCTGAAAAAGCGCCTACCTTCGCGCTTGTCATAAGCCGCGTGCCGCGTCGTTACTCTCGCTCGCACACTCCGGCGAGTGAGCGAAGAGCCTACTGCCACGCGGGGGTGTCTTACGTGCGACCGCGACACGGACTCTCGGATGTAATCGCTTATCGTCCCTTCTCTCTCTCTCGCCGAGTTTTGTACAAGATAATGCTCTCACTTGATACTTGCACGTGATCGTCGGGCGATCGTCTACGGTAAAGTTGTTGTCATGTTAGAACGTAGATCTTTGTTTTTTTTAAACTCTTACATTCTCTTTTGTTTTTTGTGTTAATTTCAAACATAAAATTTTAAACAATTATAAAAGTTGTAATATGAGTATTTATCTTCTTATTGTCTAAATATTTTCTTTTGAATAATTTACCCAAAAACAAAAATTAATATCTATGTTGAAACAAAACATAAATAAGTAAAATAAATGTATTCACCATAAATAATATAATAATATTGAATCAGTATTTTAGCGTATGGCACCTTTCACCTTCGCGAGGCAAGGAAGATGGGTAGACGAGTAGTCGTAGCTCGCGGGAAAAGTAGCAGACAGTTTGAGCTCTCGCGTGGGCTGGTAGGGGGAGTACATGTAAAAAGAGAAGCCAAAGCGTACACGACGATCGCCACCACCCACGATTCGAGCGCGCTCGCGCTAAGGTGAGCAAGCCAGCGAAAGAGAGAGAAAAAGAAAAAGAGACGAGAAGAGTAGAGTCTAGGCAAAGAAAGAGAAAGAAAGAGAGTCCAAGGGATGGGCACGGGCGCGAGTGAAAACGAGCTCGTTCTGTTCGGGCCGAGCGCGATTCGAGATTTACGATTCGCTTGAATTATGACCATAGCCCCCCCCCCCCACCCTCTTACGCCGCCTGACTACCGCGGAAAACGACGTGTGTGCGAATAGCTTTGAGAAAAAGTGGAAGGGGGAAGGCAAGATTCACGCCACCGGTAAGATTTCGACGTTTCTACTCCCTCGGTGATTCGCAACCGATGGTCCTTCAGTTTTGCGACCCGATCACGTGGTTAGACCCTTGTGTGTTGGCTTCTCGTGAAGCGCATCCTATAAATAAGCTTTTATGGATTCTCGAGAAATCGCGTCGACGCGCGTGCGGCACGGCTTAGTTTGTGAATGATGAGTTTTTAATAAATTCACGTTTTATTAGGGCAATTCTTCGATTATTCGCGTGCGCCGGGCCCCGATGTATACGCCCTGGATAAATTGTAGCTCTTAATGGTTTCGTTAACTGCCGAATAATTTACGATACTGCATTTGCATCGCGGATTTTAGACGACGCGCGTGTATACCTTTGGCTAAAAAATCAAAATAGTTTGGTTTTTATGTCCGCCTGGCTTTTATAGGGTCATTTGGATTAAAAGACTTTCGCGGCTATTGTTGCTCTAAAAGCGATGGGAGGCATTAATATTCATAACTGGGCCATTGCTGTATCTATGAAAACGTCTCCTGACTTTTGGCAATAAATAAGAATATTATCCGCTTGATTAACGAGCGTTATTAAATCTTAACTTGCCTTTACGTTTTTCCTTTGATTTCGCCTGCAGTAAACCCAATATTTACTAGTCGAGTGATTTCCGATCCTGTCAGCGACTAGAGCAAAGCTCCGGTAGGCACAATCTACGCAACTTTTTTAACAGCCTTCTAATCTGTCCTAAACGAGACATAAAAAGGAAAATAAAAAAAATTGCAGTCAACTAGGCGCCAGCTTGCATCTCCGATAGTCCATCAATGTTTAAAATAATAACTCGCCTCCCAACGAGAAGCGATTCAGAAAATTTTAGCCATAAATCCATTTGAACCCCCAAGACATCAAAGCCATCTATTCGTAACGCATCTCTAGCCGACGACGAGGCAACAAAAAACCTCCTCGGAAAAGAAATTCAAACAAAACTGATTTCGTTAAATATAAAAAAAAAAAAGAAAAAAAAGAAAGAAAGAAAAAGTCGAGTGTGGCGATTCTTCTCTCATCGTGTTCGGTATACCGCGAAATCGCGATAAGCCTTGGTCGGGAGGGTCCAAGACAAGTCCCGAGTATACATATATAACGAACAATAAAATCAAGGTACAAAAAAAAGGCGGGTCGCGTCTCGTGGCAAGACGAGAGAGAGAGAGAGAGAGAGAGCGAGCGATCGAAAAACCTGGCCTCCAGATGCGTTCCGGGATAGAAGCGCCGGGCGTCGTTGCCCCTGCCGCTCATATCGTCATTGCTCGTTATAATGCTCTCGAAGCTGATCCGTGACGACGTCGCGCCCACATCCGACTTCCGCGAGAGGGGCGGGTGCGGCGCGGGGAGACTTCTGGCTGGGGGCGCCTTGTACGAGAGGCGCGGATCCTTTTCGGCAAATGACGCGCGACGGCGACACTGGAGGACCACCCGCGCAAGTCGCGCCAGCAGCAGTCCTCTCTCTTTCTCTCCACCCTCTTGCTCTCGTTAGGAGGCCTCGCGCGACGATTGAGATATAGCGAGGAGCGCGCGTCCATTATTATTGGTCCCGGATCGGCCTCGTTATACGCTAGCTCTCTCCCTACGCCGAAGAACTAACTGCCTGATAAGCCTCCTCCGGGATGAAGGACGAGCGAAAGAGTGGGAGTAGACAAGGTGAAGCCCTACCGATTTGGATTTTAATTTGCGGGAGTACGCTCCCTTTCCCTCTCTCTCTTTCTCTGTAAGACGAGGTTGCGCGATAACGCAGTTCTTTCTCCAGCAGGAGGAGAAGACGAAGCAAGAGAGTGCACGGATGTGTAACGAGTCGCATCTCTCACGCCTTCCGATATATCCACCTCGAGAGGGCTAATAAATCGCCGCTAGAGCGGCAGCAACTTCGAGTGGGTCTATCTAAGCCTCAATCGTGGAAATTAATTTATTCCTTGCGCCCTCACACCCAAGAAATCGCACAAGTACACTTATTTTTATTCTCTACGGTGCTCTTCTTCCCTGGCAAACGTCCCGTTTGTCCCGCAGCATCCACAGGCGCGATCTAGTCAACCTTCACCTAGCCATCCTCGTAAGAGAGGGAGAGAGAGCGCTTGTCTCTCGGGCCGACGTTTTCGAGCAGTGGCAGCAGCAACCTCGCGAGGAAAATTAATGCTCCTGGAAATAAATGGGGTTGGTATGCGAACAGCGGAGCCAGCGCACAAGTACTTTGCGTAAGCGCGTAGTCTCTCGAGAGCTTGCACTCCCCCCCCCCCTATCTCTCTCGCTTGGTGGAAAAGAAACGAGAAAAGAAGCCGCAGGGAGAAAAATAAAGAGCGCGCCCGGACGCAGCGGCCGCGCGGCTATTTCAAGGAGCTGCGGAGAAAGCCGGCGTACCATTGTGCTGCCAATCTCGAGGCAGGGCTTGACGCGGAGCGGAAAAAAGCCGACGCTCTATGAGACAGAGAGAAAGAGAGAGGGAGCAAGGAGGTGGAGAGCAAGTGCAGCGCGTATATACGCGGTATAGAGTGGGGAGGGGGGCCGGAAGTGCGGCTGTCTCCACGGCGGGATTTACGCGCACTGACTCTCTCTCGCTCGCGAACCTATAAGCCGGCCGATCAAACGGGGTATATAGCGCGATCGCGCGGCACCGCTAAGGCCGCCTCTTTTCGGACGCTTTTACGCGCTGCTACTGCGGAGCTCGACTCTCATCGGCTGACTTCATTGGCCGTAATTTATACTCGGCGCATTAGTCGTTGTACAATGCGCCTACCCTCGCGCCCTGGCTGCACCTGTGGCTGAGCGTCGTCGTGCACCTCGTGTGCGGTGAAAACTAAGCCCAACCTTCTCCTGCACGCTGCGTTTACCCCCTCTCCATCCTTTACATGTGATCGTTACTCCAGACTACGGCTATTGTAGCACACACGAGGGACTTTGATTTTCGCGTTTGATTTACCTTCCCGAACGTGTATGTGTGGAAACGCGTTAATAACCATGCAAATCATCATATAAATTTTTCGTTTTAATTGGCCGGCCCGTTAATTAACGTTACGTGAGCGCGCAATAACCAGCATCGTCTCCCCAGTTATAACGTTTGGGGAAAAGAAGCGTAAACGATTTAACGCGCATTGCCATTGATTTTGTGTTTATTTTAGTGTATCGTTTGTTGAGAGCTTACAGAATATTATACAAGTTTGATTTAAACGATTTTTCACACGCACACATACACAAACCATTCGCGCCAATCGTTAAAAATAAAAAAAAACGTATTGGTGGGATGAAGAGAAAGAAAAAAAGGTAATTATATCCGGTCGACTAATGCTCTCTTCGGTCGGATATACTACACGATCATATTTTTCCGAAGGGTCCAAATTGAAAAACAGAGAGGAGAATAAAAGAAGCAACGAAAGCCAATAGCAGACGAACGGGGAAGACGAGATTAATAAACACCTGAGAAACAAATGAGTTAAAAGAGAGACGTAACAAACGCGCACGCGCATGAGATCGAGCGAGCGCAAGAGATCTTGAAGTGAGAGAGAGAGAAGGTTCTCAGCTGGTGTGGTGCAAGAGAGAAAATGAGAGCGGAACGATAGGGCTGCGCTCGAGGAAGCGAGGTGGAAGAGTTGCTAAGGATGAGGTGGAAGAGGGTAGAGGTATATAAGAGGCCATAAATTCCGAGCAATGGCAAACACACGGCGCGAGAAAGAGAGAGACGCCCGGGAGGGAAACTATGTGTGTATACGCGTGTGCTCAACTGTGTGCGTGTGTGTATGGATCGAGAAAGCGAAGCTCCTAAATCATGGGCGCGAACGAGCGGCTTCGGAATCGCTGCAAGGCTGGAAGTGCGTATATCGCCAAGGCGCCCTGTCTAAATAAATAAACAAATGCAGATTAGCCGCAGCGAAGCTCTGAGAGAGAGAAAGAGAGAGAACCTCATGCCCTCCCGAGCCCGTGGCGCCGGTAAATCATCCCGAAAACTCATTACGCCGAGAGAGCGTCGATGTCCAAGAGAGAAAGAGAGAGAGAGAGAAAGAGCCTGAGACTCGTCCGAAAAACATATCACCCAGTCGTCCGATGTAAAAATGATTCGTAGAGTGAGAAGCGATACTGTATACGCACGTAACGTAGTTCCTTCTCTTTGTTTTTTTCCTTTTCTTTTTCGCACGACGATTATCAACTCGCTTTTCCGACCCGATTGCGTCTTACAATCGAGAATTAATTCCGATTCGGCTATACTCGGATGATGATTTATCGGCGTTGGTACTGTTACGGTAATAGGATATTATAATTGAGTCGTCGCGGAATATAGTTGTGCGGCTGAATATGTGCCCCGTGAAACCTTGTAAATCATTGGCTTGTAGGCCGACGAAAGAATTTTCACTCTCCATATTTCATCGTTATTAATTGAAATACAAATTTTGCGGCTCTCTACCAAGCTTCGCGCCTACACTACGTGAGTAAAGTACATTACGTACGTGACGAAGGAAAGACAATCATTTCGGGCAAAGAATCAAACGATTCAGCAGTCGGTGAACCAAAATGCCGCAACGACGCAAGGACAAATGAAAAAAAGTATGTAAACGATCCACCAAACGAAAGCACCTTTGGGGGGTGAGTTCGAATAATTACCTCGTTTTCGCGGGCAACAGAGAGAACAAGAGGAAGGGAGCTTAGAGAAAAAGGGGGAGACGAAGCGATCTCAATTAAACCAGTGAGAGGCAGTTATCGGGGCATCGTGTTCATCGACGCGCTGGCTAATTGCGCAATGATAACGCAGCGTGCGCTCTCTCTTTCTCTCACTCGCTGCTACTACCTCATCTCTCTCGTGTCGTCAAAAAAAAAAAAAAACGCTGTCGCCACTGTATTGCTTTGCTGTACGAGGCTGCTGCGTCTCGTTAGGAGTCACCTCTTTTCTTCCACTCAGTTTCTAGACAAATGCTTTTCCCACTGCGATTGGCCGATCGCTACGTAACAACGGCTTATCCTCTTATGCTTATTGCCAATAAACTTGATTTTCCAAAATATTTTTTCTCATAGAATGGGAGATACGTTAGTTCTAACAGAAAAGGGTTTGGTCGAGTTGCAAGCCATATGGTTCTCAGTCCTAGGAATAAAAAAAATGTCAAATGCGCAGTACGTGATATCATAACGATACATAACAGGGCAGATCATGAAGGACTAACGAGCGCGTCCAGTCTATAATCTGCCAATTAGCAGGGTCCACGAGACTTGCATTTCTCTCCGTACCAGTGGGGTCGGCTGCCCGGCAATTAATTTAAATTCTGCCTACGTCCCGCGAACTCGCGTGGACGTGTACGCGTGGGTTTCTGCGTCTACGCACTCGATAACGCAGCACCTGCTGCAGTCGGATCGTTGTTTTCCATCCTAAGGGTGGATTAACCTTTGATGTAGTCAGCGGTAATTTTTCGCGATGAAAGACTGGGGGTCAAAGAGGGTATCAGGAATAAGTTTCTACCCAGTTTTTTCGACTGTATAACTAAGTCTCTTCTGTTTACTTTGAAAGCTCGATCAAATATAGTTATTTCTTTTTATTTTAACATTGAATACTTAGAAAATTGACTCGGATGACTGTTTTTCTCGAGTTTTTTTTCAAGTTAACATGTAAATAGAAGGCGCACTTTCCTAATGAGAGAAAAATCGAAGGTAAAAAAACAAGGCGTAATGAATTGGCTAATGATCGCGTGAAAGTTGTAATTTAGTTGGCGAATTGAATATATCCGCCCAATTTGCGAAAATTTCCGACTCGGCTATCGGGGAATTAGGTGGTAATTTAAATAAATTATATTCATAACTACTCCAAATTACGTGCTTACATAGTCACTAAATTATAACTCGCGAGCATCTGAGTGATAATCACATCTCCGCATTAGCATTCAGCAGTTAACTATATTTGCCGCATGCTAGAAAACGTCAACTAATAATGCCCAGACCAATAGCTTACGTAATTTGCGCACTTTAAGTTTTAAAAAATAAAAAAAAAATATACAAGAAAAATAAGTTGGTCGTACGTTGGAAAATTTACGATTTTTTCATCTGATTATTCGCGAGACGATACGTGTGTATATATATATTCTTACCCAACGCCGATAAGAATAAAGTTCCGCGAAGGAGGCAAAGCATGCGATATTCTTTGGGAGCTCCAGGCCGGAGGGGCTACTCTCAAAGACGTCGTTTTTCGCGTCTAAATCGGAGCAGTGTGCTCTCGTGGCGAATTTCTGGAATTTGGAGCTGTTTGTCACCCTCTAGCGCGACCGCAGAAAGAGCAAGCGAGAGCAGAGCCGGCAAAAGAACGCCAAAACGAACGGCGCGTATACCGAAAAACAGGCAAAAACAAAAACCGACCGAAAGTGAGCCCACGTAATGAGCGCTTTTCCATATTTTTTCGTTCTTTTTTTCATACCCTCAACTTCAATAATCACGCACTCTTTATGATAAAAATGATATAAAAATTTAACGGCATTACGCATATAGCTAAAGTACATTTAGAGTAATTTGATCTATTCTATCCTCATCATTAAATCTGAGCGCAATCGTAATAAGAAAAAGAAAAATGCCGAAGCGAAGAGGCAGTGTGTGAAAATAAAGACAGACGAAACGACGACGAGTGAGAGATGCGAGAGGAAGAGACGAGAGCGCGACGACAACGAGCGCCACTCGCGTGCGAGCTCTCTTTTTTTGAGGTCACACACCGAGAGAGAGCGAGAGAGATAATCTCCGAGAGCGACTCTTCTCTTTCCTCCTTCTCCTCTACCTCTCTCTCTCTTTCTCGGCGTGTCAACGTCTCGTTCATGCTTGGATGCCGTTTGACAATCATAGCTTTCTAGCCAGGCGACGATAAATTCAGAGGAGGGACTGCTGCACTTGTCGCCGATCTTTCTTTGCCCGGGCACAACTCTTCCTCTCTTCTCTCGCTCGCCGCTTCCTTTCGTACTCCCCTTTTGCACTTCCAACTCTTCTGTTTATTATAACGATACTCTACGCTTCGTCTCGATTTTTCACCAATGGGTTACGTTCGTTTAAATTTCGAATAATTTTGACACACTCAGATGATGAACAATTAAATGCATTAGAAAATTTATTAGAAAATATAAAGCAAAATACATGTAAAATACAATATTGCTAAGAAAATTGACAAAATACAATAAATTCCAATCTCTCTCAATGAGTGATGATCTCACGATTTATGCAAGTTTGAAATGTTGTATTTTTAGTCCAAGAATCAAGGTTAACTGATATTACAATAAAATTGATAAAAATCGACAAAACAAGCGAAATTTATTCAAAATCGCAAAATTTCATCTTCGAGCGTCACTAGCAAAGCCATCAGACTCATATTGTTCCTCAGCTATCTCTATTTCCCATCTTCTAAGTTAAGTGACGTGGCAGTCTCTCGAAACCTGTTCCTAGTCAAATAGTCCACCTGACCCACTGAAATAGTCGCTCGGACGTTTGCTTGATGCCTCGGCGGAAAAATGACAGGCACACGTCGGAAATTATCTCTCTAGTTCGGCCAAGTGTCCTATACGCGTATCCTCCATTCAGGACTCGGTCCGGCGTTCCCCGAAAAATCATCGTCGCCCATCTTGCTCGTCGTGAAAGGCATTCTCCCACGGATCCATTGAGAGAAAGAGCGAGAGTGGCAGAGAGAAAAACGTCGAGGAAAAAAAAGGAGAGGAGCGACAGAGGAAAGAGGGGACATCCCAATTCCCGTTGTTCCGCCTTATCTCGGCATTGGGCTCGTCTCACCTGTGCGCGCCGCCGAGGGAGAGTAAGCCCCCCCGAAACAGCGAGGCGAAAAAAAGCCAAGAGCCCAACGTGAGCGTGTATGGGTAGAGAGGGAAGGGGAGTTTACCTTTCGCGGTCGCATGTCGCTTGTCGTCGCCTTGCGCGCTGCTCGCATCGATCATCTCCCTTATCGACATCGGCCGGCCTCTCCATCTGGGCATATATCCACGGGAGTTGAGTTCGCGGCGGCGGCGACGACATCGCGGGAAACGATCTGGGGCCCCTCTCTTTCGCCCCGTTGGCCCGGAGAGTAAGCAGCCGGGCTATGCGAACGGAAAACGCGCGCGCCCACGAAGCTATTATGACGCGCGGCCAGATAAGCTTCGTGTCGCGTGATGAATGGTCCGAGGCCCGCGGCCGGATGCTGTAACAGACACGCCGTATACGTATGCCTCTACTCTTCTCCTCGGGACTTGGGCTTTGCTTATCGATCTCGGTTGCTCTTACAATGGGAAATCCGTGTGATTGAGCTTTATGGGATACACGTGTTGGTGAGGAGTAGATAAGGCTTTTGTAACAGCCACCTTGTAATTCGTTAATGCTGTATAATGCGGGATGTGTGTTGAGGGGCTTCTTGATGCATCATTCGACCGAGGCTTATTCATAATTCGATTCGATGAAAATAAACGAGAGGTATCTTGAAGATATACAAGTAGATTCTACACTTCTGTAAATGCTCTTGTGATTAAGTAGTTTTTGTTTTCATTCGAGTATACAATTATTTTATTTATTTCCTTTTCTTGATACTCCATGTACTTGAAAGCTCGTTTTTTCCCTCGAATGTCTGGTGAAAAATAAAGTTCACTGCGTCGAAGATTTTAAGTCTCTCGCGTGCTCGACTAGCCACTGCTGACGTTCATTATAGGTTTCCAATACTGTGCGCGGCACTAACGAAGTTCTTGAAGCGCACCGGAAGAGGATAGCTAAAGTCACGAATTTCGCTCGTTGAGGAACAAATGTCTAGCTTCGCGAGCTTTTCGTTCACACTTTACACGAGTATTTTTAGCAAGAGCTTTGCACGGAAAAGAGATTTTTCATATTCTATAAAACAAGAGGCGATGAGTATGAAAAAAGATATTTATTCGAACATTAAAAATTCCAAACCTTTTATTTTCACATATTACAAGCTGATATTACAGTTTTACACGTTCATCTCTTCGTAAATTTGTATCAATAAATATGATTATTTAGTAGTTGACCTCATTGAAACATTGATCAAGTCGTCTTGAAGTACGGCGTTTTGTGCAAGGTTCTTCAAGATACAATTATTTCCCATGTTATAATACGTGAATTACATCGCAACCCAAAAATTTCAACTTTTCCAATCTTGAAAATAATTTACTGCATTTCTAACGATTATGATAAGATACTGAAATAATAACCAGTAACAAACATCCGCTAACCAAAATTGATCAGCTTTGAAATGTTAATGAAAACCATCAGGACAGCCCTTTCTTCATCAATCATCTTCAATTTCATATATATTTTAACCCCTCGACGTTTCCAGCGACGAAAGCGAGAAAAAGTTTGGCTGAAGCATTTTGAGAAAGGTAGAAGGCATACATCGAAACGATCACTAGTGCCAATGCGTCTGTGTGTATGCGTGTATCCAGGGTTTGCGTTTGACTCGTGCAGTGGCCGATACGCCATGTGAGAGATATCGGCGCGGATATCTCCCTGCGCGAGAGAGCGCGTCTGTCTGCAAACATCGGAACTCGAAGGGGTATATAGGAGCCGCGCGATGCGCGACATCAAAGGTTCGTTTCGCTTGGCAGACGAAACGGGCTCGAGAGAGTCTGGTATAGACGACGAAGAGTAGGGGGTTGCCGGAGAGAGAAGGCCGTACTTGTCAAAAAGAAGCGCGAGTATATAGCGAGAGAAAGAAGGAGAGAGGTTGGCGAGCTGCAGCGAGCCATTTTTTCTCTCCGACGGAGGCATTTAGTGCTGGGGCCTCCACGACACACACGCGAGCGCCGAGAAGCCAAGCGAGAGAGAGAGAGAGAGAGAGAGAGAGAGAGGAAAGGAGAGAGAGAGAAAGAGTCCGGTCCGCTCTCCCGGGCTTGTCCCAAGTGAAAGATTAATTGCCGCGCGCGGCTCCGATGGCAGCTTTTTGCCCGGCAACTCTTGCGCGCTCGCTCGCTCGCTCGCTCGCTCGCGAGAGGCCTCGTTTCTTCGCGTGCTTTTTTTCTTCCCTCCGGCTTCCCTGCCTCTTTCTCCCTCGCTCTCTCGCTCTATACCGGGCCCCCGCGCGCTCTGCCGCTCTTATATCTATATATACACGGCTTCTCTCTTTCTCTCGCTCTTGCTTCGCCGGACTACTCGCCGTTTTCTCTCGGTCCGCGCTCTGAAAATGGGAAAAAGAAATCGCGCACGCGCTCTACGTGCGCGCGCGGCTCTCTGTTCCCGTCGTCGTTGTCGTCCTGGCGCACTGCTCCAGCTACTCCCGTCCGTCTGAGAAAATTCATAGCGCTCGACTGATATTTCATAGCTCGGCTGGCTGCCTGCCTACCTGCGAGTTGCACAATCGTGCACGCGCGGACTAGACGACGTTGCAGCGAAACTGGAGCGCGGTGATTGGTGCTTTAATGAGCAAGTCTCTCTCTCTCTCTCTCTCTCTCTCCTCGTAGCGGCCGGTCTATGATTGCGGCCCGCGCATGGGAAGTGCCTTCGGGCCACCACGAGAGCGGATCCCATCTTATCGAATCGCGACATAGAGAAAATTCTGACTTGGATTCGCGTTTTTTTTTCTTCTGCTTAAAGAGCGACTGGAACCCTGACTATTCTTTTTTTTTTCTTCTCTGACGTCGATGTTGCGTGATTTTTCGTACTTACCGGATACTCGATACGTGATGGAATCCGTAGAGTTTGACGTGCTTTCGTGGGATCGATGATTTCACGCTGAGTTTTGGCTCGACATCCAAGCGTAGCTTGTTTTTTTTTCTCTCGCAACTTGGTACTACATACAGTTGGACTGATTATTGGCGGAGGAAGTGGGTCAAATGAAAAATAGACGGTTTTAATGTATGATTGTGAAAATATATTTGATGAAAAGTAAAAAGAGAACGAGAAAAAAGAGAACATAATTATCCTGCGAAGAAAAAAAATTTGACGAGTTGATTCGGTTTGCCATTACAGTATCTAGTTGAGAGCGTACAGTGACGGAAGATAAGAGACGTAGAATCTAATGCGCGAAAAT
Source organism: Anagyrus pseudococci (assembly GCA_030522585.1). Classification (NCBI taxonomy): domain Eukaryota; kingdom Metazoa; phylum Arthropoda; class Insecta; order Hymenoptera; family Encyrtidae; genus Anagyrus; species Anagyrus pseudococci. The sequence continues at coordinate 75,110 of JAPYYQ010000020.1, read as the reverse complement.
AGACGAGAGAGGTAATAGAAAGACGGGGAAAAAAAGAAATTAATGTTGTAAATCTTAAAATTGCCGGTTTACCATCACTAGAACAAAATATTATCGCTAATTCCTTAATTCGGTCTTCGCTGAGGTAGCACGCGGGCGCACCACGCGCGTCGGTCATACCGAGTCGAGAGGAACGTTAATTCTCATATCCGTCTCTACATCGTTCATTTCACCAGATCGTTACGATTTATTAATCTTTAAATTTCATCCATTTATTACTAGGTCTATTTACAAATCTTGCAACGAGCTTCGCACATGTGCAATTCTCGTCGTAACCCGAATTTACGTAAATTCATTTTTTTTTCTCTCACTCTCACAACACACAAACCAACAAACTTGGTGGTTTGCATCGAGCCATACGCAAAACGCTTCACATCACTCATGTCGCGTACACGGTTTAGCCGTAACTCCATCGTCGATATAATTTCACTTGAAAATAAATCTATAATTACAGTGACCCCCTGGTGCGAGAACGGAGTGCTCTCGAGAGAGCATTCGCCAACACTTTGCGGGCCAGCTTCTTCGCTACGCGCGAGATCCACAGCTTTCCTAAGTTTAACCAGCCTGAATTACATATATCCAGGATGCTCGCTTCTGTACACTTGTTTGTTTATACATATACCACCCCACTCTTCTGTCTCCCAAACCGCGTAAACACTATATCGAAGTAATAAATACGCTCGACGTTTTTACGTCGACATCGCTCTCCCTTTCTCTCTCTCATCAAGTACACATTATATAATATATTTATATGTATATATAGTACAATGCCTCGAAGATTAGCCTTTTTACACATATAACACGCTGGTTGCAGCGCTTGCGCCCACACGTTCGTTTGCCTCATCTTTCTCCTCCGTATTTCCACGTTCATGTCAACCCCGCGACGTTTGTGCCGAGGCAATTGATCGTCTTTCTCTTGGACGCTCAACGCGAACAAGTCGTTAATAATCGTCGGGAGAAAAAGAAGTCTTGATAAATAAATAAAATAGGAAAACTTTCAAAGTCAACAAAATCAACAGCTAACGCAAACGTCGGGGGGTAAGCTTGACGCAGTGAGAACAAAAAAAATAATAATAAACGTCGTAAGGAGGAACATTTAATTTATACGACAATATAGACACATTCACGTGGCTCTTTTTAAAGGGCTCAATTGAGATTCGCTTTACACCACGACATCCACACACACATACCCGTGTACGTCTGTTTATTAATTTAAGGGAACTAAATAGATGAGCCTTGGAGGAGACGTACCGAAATCAATAACACGTAGCACACGAAGAAGAAGAAAAGAAAATCAATTTTCCGATTGACATTAACATCGTATATAATGCGCGCCTAACTCTTCTCTCGTGCGATGAGCGGCTTGTAGCCTCGTAGAAACCGAAGCCACCCCCTCCCCTCGCAGCACTTATCACAACACCGCGGACAAACGTATACATATTCGTTTGCGTATAATCAGTAACTTACGAAGTCTTTGAATGTTATCGCCACCAGTAATTGTGCGAGGTGTACGAAATTAAAATACAATATGTATAATATTATAAAGAGAGCGGAGCCAGTTGCCGTTTCGCGCGCATGCGGTAGTCCGCCTCTCGATGACCAGCCCCTTACCCCCCCTTCCATCATCAATCGCGAATCTAAGCCTATGGCTAAAACTCGCAACGATAAGTAGTTCGATTGTTGTTGTGGTTGATGTTGTTGTTGTTGGCTCAGCCGCCAGCTCGTCCAGCACACCAGAGTTCAAGGAGGAGGCGGCCGCCCGGCGATCACGCGCAGTCGAGGGAGCCGAGCGAGGCAGGACTGTGCGAGCCGCCGAGTACGAAGGGCGGACTCATCGGTGGCCCGCCGCTGCCCGCGCTCCCCGCGTACATGTCTAGCTCGCTGAGGCTGCCACCGGAATCGACGCCCCCGGCGCTCGGGCCCAGGCCACCACCGCCACACTTGTCCGACTTGCCCTCCTGCTTCAGCACCATGCGTCGCCATTTTGCACGGGCGTTCTGGAACCAGACCTGCGGCAAAGACAAGCAAAAAAACGAACGATCGTCATTGGATTTTGATACAGAGGCATTACGTTGGGTTTGGATTAAATATTCTCTTTTTTTTTATTTTTCTTCTTTAACATATCTTTCTCAAGCGCCATCGGATCCGTAGGAAAATTGAGGGTTCTCGTTTCTTTGTCGCGCCGAGTCGCTGAACATTCGCAGGCGCGCTTGGTTTATCTCGGAAATTTACGATAGTACAGCTGAGTCGTATAGGGAGCGCGAATTCCTCGAGGCCGCGATTTCCATCGGATTTATGAGAGTACGAGAGCTGAAATTCAAGGAGCGAAGAATCGCCGGCAGAGAGGCGCTCGTATACCCCCTTCCCCCTCCCTTTCCCCACTCCTGCACAAAAGAAAGTCCCGGAGACATCGAGACACTGCTCGGTCCACGCCTTTATATAAATATATATCTATACAACGGAGTGCCAAGAGAGTTGCCGCGGTAGCCGTATATGCAAATCTCCGTGAATACATGGAAGCCAGGCAGAAAAAAGAAAAGGGAAACGGACGACAGATAAAAGGCTCAAGCAGTAGCAGTTGCGGCATTAAAGACTTTTGGAGGGACATACGCGCGGCCTCCCACACGTATACACACACAGACACGTACGCCTACACATACACGTGAGACTATAGTCAGATACGTGAGAGGAAGAATCGAAGAATCTTTCCTCCTCCTTCGAACCGAAAGCTTGGAGCTCCATCTTATCGCGTCGCTGGGAGGAGGAAGCATTGTTCCATCACGCCGGCGCAACAGCAGCCTTCGATTCCTACCCAGCCGTTCGTACGGCTACTACCGTGTGCGACTTTAAAGAGCCCCCTTCGTACACCATGAGTGAAAGAGAGAGAAAGAGATACTGGGGAGGCTGAGGCAGAGACAGAGAGAGAGTCGAATAAAAGATCGCGTAACACGGTGGCCGCGCGCCATTTTGAAGATAGTTGCTCCTCCCTCGCGGATTCATCCGAGAACGGGGGACAAAGCCTGGACAAAGCTCGCACATACGCCAGATGAAACAAGAGATCAGTTATGGGGAAAGGAGAGGGGAAGGGCAGGCAAGAGCTACAAGCTTATAAGAGGGAGGAAAGTCACATTTGCGATAAATGCGATAAATGATGAGTAATTGTTTATTAAAGGATGCGAATGATGGAAAAGTGGTTATTTCGTTGAAAATAGAATATAAGAAGATTAACGTAGATACGCGGGTATTCTTTTGAGTTCAACATTAGCGTATTTTCATTCGAGTTTTCACTTTCGCTGCATAAGTTATTCAGGACGTATAACAGCGATACTTGATTTTAATGTCGGATTTTCACCCGCGTGAATGCACAAAACGAAATCGAGCGAAACAAAGTTCTGTTGAACGCCGGCGGAGGGAAAGAGCACATAACAAAGATGAATATGGAAAAGCTGAAAAGCGCTGGATGAAAAAGTGAATTGCGACAGTTTCGAGATCTGGCCAAAAGTGAAGCATGAATTATATATATATATATATATATATGTATACGAAAAAAAAGATTGAAAAGATGAGGAGTACGTGTACGTGTATATCTATAGCGAAACCGGGTAGAATGGCTGGAGGGAGAAATTAAGGGTACAAGTGAACCAGGGAAAAGAAGAGAGTACAGCAGATATATGCAGTAGTCTGTATGTCTGTGTGAGCGCGTGTGTTTATACATTTATAGGTATACAAGGAGGCTTGAGAAGTCTCTCTTGCAACCCCAGCTTGAACAAACGGACGCTTCTCTCTCTCTCTCTTTCTTTTCCTGCGTGCACATTGGTGGAAGGGGTGGGGGGTGAAAGAGAGGAAGGAAGAGCTCTCGCGGAGCTCGAGAAAGCGAGAGGAAACTCCCGGTGTACGCGCCATACAGTCACGTATACGTACCTACATTTGGTCGTTGGTTCTCGCGCGCGCGCAGCAGAGCTCTGTATATACGTATATATATATATATATACGTTTAAGCGAGGAGGAGCGAGTCTCGCGATCAATATCAAGCAAGATGGCGCAGGGACCCCAAGACTCTTATTCTCTCTCTCCCTATGCCAACCTCCTCCTTCTTCGCGACGAAACGAATACAATGGCCCTTCTCTCGCACACTTTTTTTTCGCCTCCCTATACACCCGGCAGCCTGCCTCCCTCCTCCCCCCATCGGTCTATACTCTTTTCTCTTCCTCCTTGGTTTTGTCTCCGTATTTCTTCGCGGTTGCTTCTCCCTTTTTCTCCCCCCCGCCAGATCCCTCCTTTTACCCTCCAGACTTTTCTTGTTTCTCCGTGCCGTGGTCGGGACTTTTATTTTTAATTCTTTTTTTTTCATTCTATACGTTTATACGTATTGTTTTGCTATTTTTGTTTTCGTAGGTTTATTTTGAAAATTGTGGTTCGCAGTTGAGATACATGGAAGGGAGGCGCATTGTTGGATGATAGGTGTGCATTGTCTATTGCGGGTTGCGTATCGATTTTCATGCCGCGCAGCCGAGAAAGTCAAGAGATTGTGTTGGTGGAATCCGGAGTTCTCCCTATGTTAAGCATGTGAGGTACAATCTTTCTCTCTCTGCTCTCAACGGTTCAACTACGTTTCATTAATCATTAACGGAAGAAAAACAAACGATAAATTCCAAGCATCCCTTACAGCCGTCATCCAAATCTCAAGCTTAAGCCAATCCGACTAACCGAAAATGAATCGTTAAAAAGAGCAATTTAGTTGCCTCCTCCCTCTTCCCTCCTCCCCCTCGCAGAAATCCTCATAAAGCTCTCATCACGCGCGAGCAATAAAACGTGCTCCAACGCTCCCGGTATCCCTGCAAAAGACACCGCGCGACATTTTCTCCATCTTTCGCTGGCGCAGCCGCGGCCATAGAAACGCACCGGACTCGCTGGCTTCGCTAAAGAAATGCATTCCTCAAGCTGCACCAGCAGCAGCAGCAGTTTACATTGGTGGGAGAAAGAGTAGGCTGGCTATCTTACAAGCGCGCGCTCAAGAGAGAGAGAGAGAGAGAGAGATCGAAAGACTGGCCGACGAACAAGGCTTGCCAAAAAACACGGCACTCGTTGGACCAGTCGCTCCTTCAGTCCCTCTCTTTCTCGCATGGAGAGAAAGCTCGAAAGATGGACTTCCCTGCTGCGCCGCGGAGAGAAAAAACCGATCGCGACTCAGAGAAAGAGACTTACACTCCGTTCTCTGTATGTATGTATACGCACGCGTGTGTGTTATGAACGAGTTTTCAGCCGCGCATTCCTCGGTATGCGTATACGCGCGCGCGCACCGCTTCTCTATACCTATGCCTTTTTTTTCCCGCTCGAGAAGTCGCCAGGGTTTTGTAAGGGTCGTCGTCTGGAGCGACGCTGCGTCGCGCCGAGCAGTGGAAACGACGCCACGTTATGACATACGAAATGAAGCTTTTACGTAAGAACGGGGCCTCCCGAACGCCTTTCTGCGTGCGTGTGCGTGTGTTTTTTGCTACGATTCAGCAGAGCTGGTGGTTTGTCGTCGGTCTGACTCGACTGCTTGCACGCGCGCGCGTTCGATGAATGACAATTAATGCCGGGCACCGATGGTCTAACGTTGGAACGATGTATATATGGCTTTCACGTTTCGAGGCTCTCTGATTGGATGAAAAGATGAAAACGTGTTTGCTCTTGCTGCGGCTTTTGTTTTATTTATCACTTTATTTGTTGTTTTCTGCACTTTTGCTTCCCAACATCTTTTTTTCTTCTCCGATATTCCGCGGGTTAGCGACTCGAGAACTCGGGCAAGTTAGAAATACGCAGAGCACATATATTTATGTATGTACGGCGAAATCTCAAAGTGTATTTTTAGCTGAGAGAGTAAATTTGATAGAAAAGCGCTTTGGTAAAGGGAGCCAGCGAGGGAAGCGAGTCTACGGATTCTCAAGAAAAGCAACCCTCGTTTTCTCACAGGGAAATATAACGGCAGTGTCTCGGTAGAAAGAGAGAGAGAAAGGAGGGGGCAACGCTTTGATCTCACACTCGGTCTCCCTCTATTCCAATGTATATACCGACGAGAACGGCGGCGGTGCGGTTTTAAAAAAAGCGATCGCCGTTACAACAGCGCTACAGGGATAATTGGGCCAAGCAGCGCGCGCCGGGCGCGCAAGCGCGTGCGAACGCACTTGAGAACCGTTCCGCAGAAGAAGAGAAAAAAAAAGAGTGAGAGAAAGAGAAAAAAGTAGAAACAAGAAGGCGGGCAGGGACAATTAAAAGAGCAACGGCGAGGCGCGAGAGACTCCCGGGCGTGCGCCACTGATTTATGGACGCGGCACGTGTAGGTGAGCTCGAGCGCGCGAACCAGAGAGAGAGAGAGAGAGAGAGGGCACCTCCCCCGAAAAGCGCGACCGTCTCGGATTGACGAAGTGCGAGGGAAAGGGAGAAAAGCGACGAGACGCGGTGCGTCGACGGAAATATCGCCCGAGGAAGGCTTTTGAGAGAAAAGGGACCCAGCAGTAGTGCAGCACACCAGTCGAGAGGGCGACGGAGTTCGCGCCGGCTGGAACTCCGTCGCTTGTGCTAATTGGAGGCGGATTATATATATAAGTACATATATGCACTCAGGCAAGAGAGTGTGCCCTGGCGTATTTTTGCAATCCAACGTGCTAGCGAGAGATCTTTTGGCTTGGCGCAGTCACCGAAACGTTGTGTTCATTTTTTTTGTGGTTGAAGTGGAAGGTTTAATAAAATATTCAATAGAAATAGCAAAACAATCTTCGAGCATTAATGCGTCGTTAATCAACTTACCTGTAGTACTCGTTTTGGCAATCCAGTCTTTTGCGACAGCTGCTTGAGATCCTTGGCATCGGGATTGTGGTTGATCGCGAAGTAACTCTTCATAGTTCGCAGCTGATGATGCTTGAAACTCGTGCGCATGCGCTTGGTCCGGCTATTCGAGCCGGGCATACCGGGGGTACCAGGTCCACCCCTACCGAACGGCATGTCTATGTAGTCCGCATTCAAGTCTGCAACAAAAATTTAACGAACATTGCATGATACGGCTTTAATTTTGATACGTGATAGCTTTCAACAGTATTTCATTTTTTATCCATGCACGTGCGTGTACATAATTATTGTTAAAATATTCGATCAGTCGGAGACTTTTATTACTTTTGCTACCGCATTCCTCGGATTAGTAGTATCAGAAATGATACAGCGATTATTGACCCAGATGCATTAACGCAGGCTCATTCTATCTGTTTATCTAATTAAGTTTTCTACTCGACAGATTCGTATGAAAATTTATGCGATATGTATGGCATCGATAGACATCAAAACTTATCTATCCTTAAAATCCCGCATTAGATTCGCCGCTTAGAAACAGTCACTCATTACGGCGCTCTCTTCCGCACAGTCGGCGCCTCTATATTTTTCCGCCAAACTCTCTGCCCCAACGAGCGATCTTTAAAAAAGCCAAACCGGCCGAATCTTAAGTAGCCGTGTCGCAAAGACGTAGGAAATCACGGGTGCGCACGCGTTCGGCGCTGACTAGCCCAACGGTAGTATAACAGAGCTGCGAGAGCAGTAGGAGCAGAGAGTAGCTGCAGAGAGAGAGAGAGAGAGAGAGAGAGAGCCGGTGCATTGCTGCCCGATGCGTATCGCGACTCATTAGCTCGCGGCGAGCGCATACTCCGATCTCCGCGCCCGACGACGAGCGAGCGAGCAAGCCAGCGCGTATATACGTACGTAAGTACGGGAGGAGAGAAAGGGCAGGGGACACAACGTTTACAAGACCAATTACGAGTCTAGGAGGCAAATAGTCCGCCGGCACGAGAGAGATATACGGCCCCGCATAGGCCAACCGGCCGCAGGAGAAACGACGCGACGCACGCGCGGCCTGTCGATAATTGCCTCTTCTCTTTGATCCTCATTGTCGCTGACTACGCCGAGAAGGCGTATATACGCCATCCGAGCGAGTAAGAGATGAGCGCGCGCGCACACGGCCGTGATTCATTGTGTGCGCAGCGGCCGGCTATCAGATGTATACGCTCTCGTTCGAAATTGACTTATCTCTCTCTCTCTCTCTGCGCAGCAGCGACGTTGAGCGCCGCTACTTTTTCTCTCTCTCCTGCTCTCGACTCACGATTCGATGAATTATTTATGCAGGAGGTAAACAAGCGATCATCCGGCTCTCTTAGTTGCTGTTTAACGAACGCTACGCGCTTGTAACGCCATTATCTTTTTTTTTCCTTTTTCCTCCTTACTACCCCCTCCCTTATCCTTCCACCTTTTCCCGTCTCTTACGGCGATTGCGTAATAGCTTTTCTCTTCGGGAAATACGCTGCGTTTTTTTTGCGCCGTATGCGTCTCGAAGAATGTCAAAGTGTTAGTTGGCATTTCTGCAGGTGTGCATGAGTCTATGTAGCGATATAGCGTGATTACCGCGTTGTTAAATCGATATCGGCCATTAATATTTAGGAGTAAACGCGAGTCATTAGAGCAGCGTTTTATAATAATCAAAACGGTTTCATCATGGAGAGTGATCTATCGGCCGCGTACGAGTTCAACCGAAGCGTTTTTCCCGCATAGAAAAAAAGCTCCTTCCCCTCTCAAGGTTCGTCGCTCTCGGCGGTGATAGACTGGTTTTACCCGCGAGCTCTCGCGCGCATTATCGGGACTAATTCGCTCGGGGGGCTTGAATTATAATCCGACCTGACAGCACCTGCGTATAATTGAGCGATCTAAGCGTCGCGACGAGATCTCGATTGATAAGCCGTTAGCTCTCCGTATATATCACGCGCACGAATCGGACTGGCACAAGTAGACGCGATTCGATGAAAAACGAGCGAAAGATCTTACCAGAAACTTGATTTTCCGATTGATTTGTGTTGATGTCGGTAATACGTTCGATGCACTTTAACCGTCGTTCCGATAGTTCTTACAGGGGTTGAAATGACCGCACCAGGTTATACGGAAATTCAAGCTATACCTAATGGTAGACAATCTTCCAACTAAGTCATCCACAAGGACAGAGACAGTAGCTGGCGCAAGTTCAAAAGCTCGTAAGAATGAGGAACAATTTGCGTACGGCATTTGCATTCTCACGCTCGCGCGGACGATCTTTTTATTTGCTGCGCCCACAGCAGCAGGAGCAGTCGTCGACGGTGTCCGTAAGACACGGGCGGGCTGACTCAGCTCACCTGCCCACGCGCGCTCGCGACACACGGACGCACACTGTTGCTGCTTCTGCTTCGCAGCTCCTGCTGCTGGATTCGGGTACTGGATTTATACCGGCCGGACAAATTTTATCGGGCTTCGGTGGCAAACAGCGCGCGCCCACGCGCCATCGTAAATCAGACTCTCTCACTCGCGCGCGCGCGTCCGCTTTAGTGAGAGCGAGAGAGAGAGAAAGAGAGGCCAGAGTGTATATACGATCTGGATCCGTGATTTTCGTCTCTCTTGCTCTCTTTGCTCCGGTTGCGTCTTATCGCTCTTCTTTTTCCTTACCTCCTTGCACGGACGCTCTCTTCTCTTTCTCTCTCTCTCTCTCTCTCTCTCTCTCTCTCTCTCCCTCTCTTACCTTCGCGTTATCTTTCCCCTTTTTGTTTAGTTCCACGAGTATATATTTACCGGTTTCGCTCGGCCTGGTATTGTGAAGCAAGATTCACGGGTTCCCCCTCTTTTACGAATGAACTTGTGAATTTCTTTTTCAAGATCTTATTAACGCGTCAATTCTCTCGGCGTTGTTAACAAATTGTAAAATTGCCATCCTCGCCTCGTGATTCCTCTCGAGATTCTTGTTAATTTCGAATCGTTTGATCTACGGCTATACATGGAACATCTACATTTGAATATCCGCGTGAGAGAGAAATTTGAATGTACCATTTCATTAACAATTATTGACTGTGTACAATCGATTTGTTAATTAAAAATTTGAATTCTTACATCTTATAAGATCATCGTCAATAATGAGTTAATAATGGTTATCGAACGAATAGCAAAATCATGCATCTTTCAAACATCATGCGTAAAAAAGAAAAAGTTCACTAACACGACTCACCAAGGCTAGCGGTCATAGCCTCGAGATCCTTTGGCTTCCTCTTTCTGGGCCTGCCCTTTTGCCTAGGCGCCGGCACAGTAGCAACCGCAGCTGAAACCGTAACGGCTGTTGCTGCTACGACGGGCGAGGCACCGTTGAAGTAGGGCATCTTGGGCGGAGAGCCACCACCGGCCGCGGCTACCGCTGCCGCGTGCTCGGGAATCGAGCCGACAGGCGTCGCCGGCTGTAGACTCACTGGACTCGATTGTTGAGGCTGAGGCGGCTGAGCCGGCTGACCAGGGTGCAACGGTCTGTGGGCCACCGCTTGATGATGGTGATGATGGTGGTGATGGTGATGGTGTGCCGGATGGTGGAGGAACTCGGGCGAGGGAAATCCGGGCGCCGGGTAATGCGGACCAGGCGGGTAGACGGGCACCGGAGGGCTCTGAGACGGATGGAGCTCCGCGCCCATTTCGTAGTGCATCCGGCAGAGTACCGTGCCCTCGCGCATCCCGAAGTGATCGCCTTTGGTCAGCGGTACCGAGCAAGCCGCGCACGAGAAGCAGCGTACGTGAAAGACGAGCTCACGCGCTCGCATCACCAGTTCCGAGGCGAGGATTGCCGCCTGGCAACGCGCGCAACGTTTCATGTTGCCAAACATCCTGAAACATAGAGTTGCCAAAATCTGTTATGTCAAGAAAATGATTTTATTTGAATAAGATATTTAAAAATTGTTTAAATATTAAAAAGAACTACATCATGAATTAAATTAAAAGATCACAAACAGCATACACCATAAAATCATTTATCAAGGAACAAATTATGTATCAAACCGCGGTCAATGCAGCGAACAAACACTTTATATGCATCTCGAAACCACATTGAGAGAGAGGAAAGACCACAACCGCAAAAAGCAAAGTTTCGGGTGTGAGGAGAAGCTACGCATACCCACAGACACACACGTACAGGATCATATCCACATCCGGTGGGTGGTGGCAGTAGTAGCGCCAGATATAATAGAAACCAGCGCGTATAAAAAAAAGAAGCTAAAGAAAACCGGACAAAACGAGAGCGAACGAGGCTGGATAAAGAAGTGCAAGGGGGCATGGGAGAGGAGGAGAGCTAAAAGATTTGAGCCGCAATATATTTTGGAAGTAGATTACGACGTGGTGTCTCTGGTTGCAGGGAGAGAGAGAGAGAGAGAGCAAGAGAAAATATACAGAAGAGGGAGTCCGCCGAAGAAGCCTGTCTCTGTGGTAGCCGAAGGAAGATATCGCTGCCCGATAATATTCGCTGTTGCTGCTACCCCGGCCCTGGTAATGGAGACCGCGCTCGCACTCCAAAGACGCTGCCGTTAATGCAGTAGCGATGTCCCCGTGTGCGCCGGCCTCCTCCTGTCCCCGCACATTTACATATTTCGCTCTTCGCGTGTCCTCGTCCTTCTCCTCCATCCCCCTACTCCCTCCTTTTTTTCCCCATATATATGTGTACATATCGCGCTCTCACTCTGTTCCTCTCTGATTCGCACCGAGCGCGCACAGTCGCGTTGCTATCAGGGTCCAATACGTGGTGCGCACGGAACAGTATGCGCTATGTTGTGCGGTGAGTGCGTTTTTATCGCTCGCGTGATTATGCGGGATATCGGGCATTTTTGCCCCAAACCTCCATACCTTTGGCTACTTTCGCTGCTTCTCTTCAAATTTACCTTGGCCTCTGCTTGCCCTTAGCAACTTTTGCATACCTTCCACTTTCCTGATTATTATTGTTTAGCTGTAGATTCAAACGTAGCGCTCCGTCTTTTGCACGTGACAACAGGGTCGAATCTTGTCGAGCATGATCGTAGTATAAGGTGTGGGAAAGGCGTCGAGAAAATCGACGGGCGGCCGGCTATTGGTATGGGCGGCCGTGGGTAATAGGCCTGTCATTAATTATAGACCGGCGCTCCGTACGCGCCGGCGAATCGGCTAGCGCGTGCGGTGTAGCTCCTCGCGCGCGCAGCCCTTTTTCCCAGCGACTCCCGCGGTGACTTCTCGCGCCTCCTCTCACGCAGATGCAGTATATGCGAACAAGTTGTTCGCGCGACGATAGCTGCTTCGACGACGAATTATTTATTTTTACTTGGACAATAGCATTCGTTTGAGAAAAAAATAATATACGTGTATTTGATGCCTATTTAGGTACTGGATTCATTGTTTAAACCTGAGTTTTGTGATCATCCCTGTTTAGGGTAGATTATCGGATGTATATTAGGATTAAGCGATCAACTATGAAATCTCAATTCCAAAAATATAACCAACGTGTACCCTCGAACCTCTAACAAAAGCAATATGTGGATAAACAGATTCTCTCTTTTTTCTGGTGTTCAAATGCGGATCAGCCACTTGTACCTCGCGAAAACGTCCTCCACACTTTTCATCATCCGCAGAGAATGAGGCTTGATTTTCTGTGAGAGGAAAAAAAACTCAAGCGAGAATTTTATACGCACGTAGGGCGAGCAAAGAATAGAAAGTCGTCTCCTAATCCAGTGAGGATTTAGGCCCATTGACTCTATGAATGGGTTTACGGTTCGCTACTTTTACCGCAAAAAGGGGACCTTTTACATCTCGAACTACCGATACACTCTATGAAAAAAACATATATTGAGCCAGATATGAGAATTTTAAGTACGTCTTCAAAAAAAATTATCACGCTGGGTATTAGATGTACGAAATTGTGCAATTAAGATCAAATCAGGCACGTCTGGAGTTCGCACGTTCGCACAGTTGAAAATCGAAGAGGCGTGAAGTATGTTAAATATTTGCCGACCCCGACAATCAGGCCCCAAGCAGGCCCACAATACATATCCGCAGAGTCGTGCGCTCGTGCGTACGTCGACACCCATAAAACATCTTTCTCTCTCTTTCTCTCGTCAGAGGGGTGGTTAGACTGCAGGCCGCAGGCAGCGGTAGCTCGGCAAGCGGTCCCTAGCTTATAGGGACCGGCCTTCCGCCTCTCTCTCTCTCTCTCCCCACTCTCTTACACGTATCTATCCTCTGCAACGGTGCAACAATAATGTAACGCATATGGCGCATCTTGTAAAACTCTGCGGGTGTCGGGGTGGCGCGCGAACGACGAGAAAGAGAGAGAGAAAGAAAGAGGGAGAGAACCGTTTAGAGGAAAAGGTACGAAAGGAAAAGGAAGGCGCGAGCGTCCAGCTCCAGAGCCCCCACTGTGGCTGCGTCCTATGGATAAATGGATTTTACGCGAGCTCTGCCGCGGCTTATTTCCTAGGGCTTATTGTGCTGCTCTACGTCGACGGGCGCTATTATCGAATTTCTTCGACGATACGTGCCTCGTACGCTTACGGACATGTACGTGAGATCTGTGTGTGTATTTATGTATTGAAGTCCAAGCATGTACCTATACCAAGTTGGTATTTTTGCCCGCGGGAAATGCAACATTTTCGGATGGATTTTGGAGAAGAGTAATGGAGTTTTTCTTTGAAAATACGTGAGAGCAAGACTGTAATCATAAGTAGCTGATATAAGGTGAATTCGAAAATAAAAAAATCACGCCGGAGGCAGGCGACGTAAAGATTTTGCAAGAAGCACGAGAGTGTATAGAGTACACGAGGCACTAGAAGGATATTACGAAAGCCGAATAATTCGAATACACGCGAGAGGCGAGCTTCTCGTTCTCGTGCATTCCGCAACTTCAGCGAACACGCCCGACAAATGCGAGAAAGAGAGAGAAAGAGACTCTCCAGCGGTATTATTTATTGCTGAGCGAAACGAGCCACACGACACAGACTCACTCTCTCTCTCTCTCTCTCTCTCTCTCTCTCTCTCTCTCTCTCTCTCTCTCTCGCGCAGACTCTCTTACTCTTTTGGAGGATCGTCGAAGCTGTTCATCATCGCGCTAAAATGCATACACAGTCGCTGCACTTGTACCGCATTTTAATAAAGGACTCCCTCTCTCTCGCTTCTCCTTCTTACGGTAAAAGAGAAGGATTTTGTCGGGGTGTTGCCGTGAAAAATAGCATGGCAGAGTCGACAAAATTCATGCCCATAGACCGCGCGTGGTGGTGCGTACGCGCGATAAATAATCGAGCCAGAAGTAACTCAATGCCACAATCTAGATTAATGCCGCCCCTCCCCCCTCCACTCTACTTGGCTCTTCTTCTGCTTCTGCTGTTGCGGTATCGTAATGCAAAACTTCAGACTATACGTGCGCGTTGTGGATGGATTTTAACTGCTTACACACTTTCTTCTCTTACCATCTTATATGCGAAAAAACCAATAATTATTCATATCATAGATTTTTCCCTCAATAATATTTGTTTAATCCTGCAGGAAGCGATCAATAAGTGTACAACATTATTTATCCCGACAATCGTACTGCAATGAAGAAAATCGTCAACGCGATCTACGTTCTCGACACCTTTTCAACTACACTCAATCGAAACAATTTCAACCCTCAGTGTATCCAATACACGCATCACAATTTTCCAAATTCCGAAAATCTCAGCCATATACCACTGTCCAGCTACCTAGATTAGCTTTGAAAATCCCCCCGCCCACCCAAAAAAAAAGGAAGAAGAAAATGAAAAACGTGCCCGAAGATTTGCCCGCAAGGTCTCGCGCTCAAGCGCAAGCATAAGACTTAATCCGCGCGTGTCTCCGCAGCCGCGAAACCCGATCCCGCGGCTCTGCGCTGCGAGTGCGGGGAATGCTTTATTGCAGCGACAGTCGCGCGGGACACACGACTCCTCCGCGGGGAACCCCGCCGCGAGTACGCCGAATCCTCTTAAACGCGCTGCTGCTCCCGCAAGAAGGACGCACGTATGGTCCTTTAGCACGTAGCCGCTTGGAAAGGGGCCTCCTCCATCCGCTCTCTCTCTCGTATTTTTCTCTCGCTTTTGAATGAGCACTTGGTCACCTTTTCTGCAACTTACCTAGAATTTCGAGCTTATACACACCTCTCTCGCTCTATCTTATTCTCGTGTCGCGTTTTGCTTATTCCCCAACGCTCGTTATTTACGAGCTCGTCGAGTTTCTCTTATGCTTTCCGTATACGTATATGCGCTGCACTTTGAAATTGTTCGCCCGACTCCTTTTTTATTTTTATTTTTCTTGCGAAAATGAAGATATTGTACGAACGGATTCGTGTAATAATAACCAATGTGTGTATATTTTCCCATTCTCTCTCTCATCTCGTTAAAAATAAACATTTTTACACGGAGCGCGACAATTTATGACGCGTATAAATCCGAAGATTTTTATTGCAAGCGTTAAAAGTGAGCCGAACATTTTTACATACACTGTAACAATTTACTTTAAACCCAATAATACCATAAAATGTTCATTTTAATATTCAGCTAGGAGAAAATGCGCCCGTGAGAGAGAAGGGAAGAGCGATAATCTCAAAGCGCGGACATACCGTCATATCGAGAAGCCGGTGCGTATAAAAGCAATTTCATAATCGCACCCGCAGAAAAGAGAAAAAAACAAGACGGCAAGAAGTAGAATCGCCACGAGACTTTCATCATTTCCACTCGAAAAATAAAATAAAAAATAAAAATAAGCGCCTCGGAGAGTTTTATAACGGCGGCGCTTTCTCGGCGCAGCTGAAAAGACTGGGCAATTTTTTTGAACGATCAAGCCGCGCGTGGCCCTCTTCTCAGCGGGCGTCAATCAAGACTCTCTCGCGCCTCGTCGCAATAACTTTTGCGCTCGCCTGTGACGGTTTTTTAACGCCCAGCCAGCACACGACACACATTTTTCGATGGTTTTTTTTGCCTGGTTCGGTGCAGAGGGAAGACGAAAGAAACGCAGAGGGAGTAAGAAAACGCGGCAGCTGTAGGGGCGATAAGCAAGTTTCGTTTATGGCACTAGCGGCGTGTGGAGCCGCCGACGGAATTTGCGACGTCGTAAAAGAATGTAAAAATCCCAAATCGCCTCAACGGGTAGCCCTTCTAAAGGTAAAAGTCGACGCAAGAGGGAATCGAGTGAATGAAAAAAAAAGAAAAGGAGAAAAAAAGAGGATTGGATGCGGCTCGTGTGTGTATGTTGCAAGTTTAATGAAAATTGTAAGTTTGCCGGACGTTTATGGGCAAGGTTGGAAAGTCGGAATTGAAAAAGCTCGGCTCTTCGAAAAGTGCGCAAAAATATTTGTGATTATTTTGTTGCCTCAAAAAAATACACAGCGGGAGCTCGATATACACTTCGCGTGCAATATTAAATATAGATTTTACAGTCGCGAAATCATCAAAATACGCGCGTCGTAAAATTCTCTCTAACTCGCTGGTCAGTATGAAAAGTCACAAAAACCCTTGTGATACTGCGTAAATAAAAATAAGAAATATTATTAATAATATCTAGTGAATTTTTTGTATTTCTCCTACAAACGCGCATAAATCGCAAGGTTCCGAAATAAAAAAAAATTTATTCAATTTACAGGTATCAGCTGTGACAGTATACACACACACGCTCGAGAGAAGATGCTAAGAAGGAAGGGCAAGAGAAATGGAAAATATGTTAAAAAGTCGGTGGTGTACGCGCACGCGTGCGTGCATATATATCGCGAGTGAATCTCGACGGCCTTGAATTCGCGCGTGGACTCTCTTTTGGTACTGCTGCTGCTGCTGCTACTGCTGCTTCTCTTCCCATCGGCGACTTTAGCGTGGTGACACGAGAAAAACGGCTGCTGCTACTGCTGGTGGGACGTTGTCGTCGTTGCTGCTGCTGAGCATCGGTAGCACGTTTTCAGGTAACTTTATTCTCGAATTAATTTCATTTGCGAAAATGTAAATTCTGCGATCGACGATAAGCCTGTAATAGTCTACGGCTGCTCTCTGTGTCTGTGTACGCGTGTGACTCTCTCCAGAATATGCTTATATTTTCCCAACGAAATAATTCTTTTAGCTTTGTTTTAAATAAACCAAATTGACGGCTCTCTCGGGTAACGCGTTAAGTTCACATTGATTTATCAAAGTTCAATGCTTCGCACGGAACAGACGTTGAACTATTTATGGTGGAATTTTTAACTATAATTTTAAAATCGATTTTCGCGTAGCAATATTTAATATTCTATAGTGTTTCGCATTAATCCATTCTAGAGTTTCTCTATTCAAATAGTAATTCCAACAATAAAATTAATCAACATTTGTGTTACAATGTTAACACCAGTGTTGATAAATTTCTAATTTTTAGTCATTTATTTGACATTTTAATTAATACATATTTCAAATAATAAAACTATCGAGTTTTTAAACATGTGTCTAATCTAAATGTGCTGAAATCTACTACGGAATCTACAATAGTGTAGTATCGAACCTATTTTACGAAAAAGGTAAGTGAAAGACTTTTATATCTTTCAATCGCCACAAATGTACAATTTTCTCTGATAATCACTTCTGCTAACCTCGTCATTTAAAAATAGAAAAATCGACAGGTCATTCTTAGAATAGCATGCAATCGACCAATAGATCAAAATACCACGTTCCCAAGGGAACCCCATACAGAAAAATCTCGTCAATCAACAGGAAAAAACCAAAAAGCGACTTTCCAACGGCGCACGTTTAACCGCGAGTTCTAAAGTCTAGGTTGTTCTTCCGTTCTCACCTCTCGATCTCCCTAGACCTCTCTTATCTGTGCATGAGCGTGTGCCTTGGACGTATACACCCCGGCAGCAGGCAGCAATGATATATAAACTATCGCGTGCAGGTGTCAGCGCGACAAATGCTCTCGTTCGTTCTATCTCGTCCGGGAATCTATTCGCGCGTATGTATACCAACGACTTGCACCAACTCAAGGATCCCCTTCGCGCATTCATCACTCCCTCGCGAAAAAGCGTTTCCTTGCCTTGTGTACGAAACTCACTTTTTCACTCGCGATATTTGGCCGTGCTTATAAGGGACATAGAAAGTTAGCTTCTTTAGCACCGTGAAATTATGCGATTTTGGAAGTTGGCTTAATTTAAGTGCGTAATAAAAGTGATTCTTTTTTTTATGTTGGGTTGCGTCTGATATGCGACTCGACGTTTTATAAGATATTTCCTGCGCAATTTTTTACGTAGTTTTATACAATAAATTTGAATTGCAAATGGTTATGATATTTTAAAATATTCAACATTTCACTAATGTACTATATTTATCTCAGATGAACAATAAAAGTGTTAGTTCTTATCTTAGTAGATTTATTAATAAAAATCGTTGTATAACGAAAAAGTATGTATCGTAATGTGTGAAAACTAACGGTAACATTCAGTCTAAATTTTTATGAAGCAAAACTTGTTACCAAAACTGGTTAATACATCAAGTGTTAAGACAAGAATATCTATTAGACATTGATTGTACATACGTTTATGTTCATAAAATTAATTTATAAGCCTACATGTATTGACTAATGAGAAAATCTAAAATAATAGCATTTTCCAAAAAATCAGTAGTAAATGTAACCTTGATGCTCCTGGCATTTGATAGGATAGATACAGGAGCGTAAGGAAGAAAAAGAAGAAATCTAAGAGTGAGAACGAGTGAGACAGTCAAAATTAAGGAGGCTCTCGCATCAGCGCTTCAGCGAGTGGTAATTGAGCCATAACCCTCTCGCGGTGAGCACACAAATATTTCAGCGCGCGCGTTCTTCTCGCAGGAGGAAAGAAAGAGAGAGAGGGAAGGAGTGAGATGGAGCTAGACTCATAATTTAGCGCTCATAATTAAGATGCGCAGAGGCTACGCACAGGGACGTGCGTTCACACGGTGACATGAAAAAGCTATCTCTCTTTCTCTTTCTTCCTCCAGCATCTCTTGATCGCTCTCTCGCTCTCTCTCTCTCTCTCTCTCTCTCTCTCTCTCTCTCTCTCTCTCTCTCTCTCTCTTTTACCTCTCTCTTTCATTCTGGCTCTATCTCAGAGCTCCTACCGTTTGACAAACGATTTTCTATGCGCGCGTTAAATATATCTAAGCGAGAGGACAACGATTGCTTCGATTTCTTGGAAGAAAGATATGATACTTGTAAGCAACTAAACTAAATTCTGAATTGTTTTTCGATTTGTGGCGATTTGATCAATAGTAAATTTTAGATTCATTTAGTTAGTAGCTAACGTATCATCTTATTTGTGATTGTACATTTGGATAATTTTTGGTTTAAAAACATACTTTAATGGACGTTTACAATTTGCATTATAAATTTTTATAAAGGGGCAATAAAACAGATTTTCTTATAGATTATTGAAGAATTGCATTAACTACTTTCTATTCCAAGAATTCATATTACGCGCGAAAGAGAGAAATTCTTATGGGAGTGAAGTGGAATTTATCCTAAGTCTATAGCCCACAAATATTTTTTTCTTGAAACATGTAACTGTGCTTTGTGATCTCCTGACGTATCTAAACAAAATCTACTCTCGACTCCATACATAATTAAAATAAATTAATTCGCGCCGTACACATGTAATTCTTACAGTTTTATTAAATACCAAGTATAATGATACAATCGGCATTGCCACCTTTGAAATATTGGCTTCGTGAATATATATTCTCTTAGTCATTTGAATAATTTTGTTAAATTGCAGAATTTAACATTTGCATCACTTATGTATTGTACTCGTCAAGTATACCCCTAAAATCTATACGATCATTAATATTTTAAGAATTGAAAATGACGTTTGATATCGAATGACTAACAAGTATAAGCACATTTTTATCAGAATTATTCGATGAGTTAATTATTATGTTAGTCAATTATCTGTTAACGACACTGTAATCGGTTATAAATCAGAAGGAAAAAAGAGTATATTTTTGAAGAAAAAGAATAGAAAATTGACTTTGTTGAAGGCAATTAGGAGGCCAATAAATATTTCTTTTATACGCGGAAACATTTATCTCTCCATATTTATGAACCAAGTGATATCAATGTCTTGCAAAAAAAACGTTTAATTTTTAACTCCAACAATTAATATTTTATAAAATAACGATCTCAAATGTAGCTTCAATTTAAAAAAAAAAGAGAAGAAAAAAAGTAGTTTCCCGTATTATTATACAATTACTTTGGCTCGAAATCGTCAAGACGTAACACTTAGCGCTCTACGAGGCGCTGGCTAAAAAGAAATCAAAGAAACCCGCGCGAGCGCGCGCACGTTGGTCAAGTAAGCCTTGTCCCTAATACAGCACGCATCTTTAATTCAATTTAAAGATACAATTTAATGGCGGCGTCGGCAAGAGAGCAGGCAACAGCAGCGTCGGCGGCTACTGCTTTCGTATCATCAAGAATCGGACACGCCTCGACTGGCAAATATGCCCGACGAGTTGCTTTCTGGCACGCCGGCTCCGGCAAAAAGAAAAAAAAGGCACGACGAGAGTAGCCTTTGCCTTGCCGGCGGTATAAATCCAGGAAGAAGCTCACGGCCAAGCCTTGCTGCCCATGCGCCCCGGTAACGATCTCTTTACGCGCAAGCAATTTTTACGACGAAGTCAGTGGGCAGGCCCAAGACGTCACGCAAGGTGACGAGTCGTTCCTTCTCCCTCTCTCTCTTTCTCCGCCACCTCTCTTTCTTTTCTTAAGTATTACCTGTTTGGCGTACATACGCTTTTTTTGCCACCTGTGCGTGCGCATGCGGTTGTTGCTCGTGTGCGCATCTGCGTGAAATTCAATGGGGATCTCTGCAAATTTTATGATGTCTGGGCAACGTTGAGGTGAAATAGGCCTCGAATGCTCTTGATTTATCGGATCGATGGTTGGGGTTCAGCATGAAGTGCTTTTCATTTGAGCTATTTTTATTCGAGCATTAACAGTACGATTTTATACTATACCTACGGAGTTACGCTGAATTTTCTTATAATTTTTGTTAATCTATATTAATTAACAATCGATTAACTTGAAAATATATACGTATATTCAAGTTACACATTTTAAATAAGCAATGAAAATTGAAAATTCCTTATACTTGCAGATTAAATATTGGAAAAAACGGTCCAAAAAAAATTCCTATAAAGTAATGGCTTGTAATTTGTCAACGGTGTAAGTAAAGTAAACAGGTGAAAAAGCATCACCTGTCCATTAAAAATAAGAAAAAAAGGTTATGTAGCCGTGGAGAAAAAAAGGAAAATTATTGTAATTACAGTAACCTATACAAACTCGAAACTCAGGCGTATGTTTTTTCCCCTCAAATTTCAAGAAATGAGAAAAGACTTATAGGTTCAAAAGAGCAGCGGACACACATGCGTCGCTAAAGGGCAAAAACGAAGAAAGAAGAGCGGGTGTATGTATCAGTGACACTCATTAGGAAAAAAAAGTCGGCATATATCGTGTATTCGCAAAATATAACTTCAAGATAAGCTCTTGGGGACGGTTAAAAGAGAGAGAGAGAGAGAGAGAGAGAGAGAGAGAGAGAGAGAGAGAGAGAGAGAGAGAGCGACGAAGAGAGAAGGCAACGTCGAAAAATTGCAATTGGAAGAGCAATTTAGTTTCTTCCGTGCTGCAACACATCCCGTTTTTTCCTCAATAATGACACGCCGAACCTCGGAGCGGCTCCCGCTCTTTGAAAATTGCCGAGAAACTGGTAAGAGGAAGCTTGCGCTCGCGCGAATCTAGTTACATACACACTAGGCATATTACTCAGAAGAGAGAGAAAGAAACAACCGGACGAGACACGCGATGTGTCGCCTAATAACGACCACTGACGACGTCGTCCACAGGTAGAGAGAGAAAGAGGGACTCTTCTCCCCGTGTCGTCGACGAAGAGCATATCGTGACGGGATGCTATCACTACTAGAGATGGGGGGCGCCGGCTCCCAATCTCGCTGCTCGTTCCTTTTTTTTCTTTCTCTTTTTTATACGTGTCTGACTCCCTCACACGCGTCGAAGAGAGAAAGAGAGAGAGAGAGAGAGAGAGAGCTGGGGGGGAACGGGGTGCTCGCGTGTAAACCTCGTGCGACTTTACCTAGTGTGCAAAGGTCTATAGGCAAGGTCTTCTCTCGAGATAATCAAGATGCGCAGAGACTAAATGACACCTTGCCGGGTCGGCACATGCACTCCTATCGCCTACGTTCATCTTCTCCGAGGGCTCCGAGGAGAATGAGCGAGATAGGAAGATTAACTTCGTCCTGGCAGCCGGAAAGATTTTTATTTCTTACGTATACATACGTACACACATACACACTCGCGGCACACGTGTACAGTCCTTACTTTGGCGAGAAGAGAGAGAGGGAAGCTTTATTTATCGCAGCAAAATTTCAAATTCTCCCGCGGTACAAACAACACGATACGGAGCTGCGCTGACTGCTCGTGATAATGCACATTCACACACACATTTCTCCCTGGATTATTTTTTGCAAGAGTTGTCTGTTTCTTTTACTTGCGAGTCTTGAAAATGTTATGTTTGATGCAATCGCCGTCAGTATGTTTGCATTGTACCAACATATTTTAAATCATAAATTAACGTTTTATCGTTGAAATACACATCTTTTCAATAGTAATATGTATTGTAGTCAGCAGGCAAAACCATTGTTATAACCCGGTTAACTTTTTACTGATGATAGCGAGGTACAGTACTGAATGAGTAATATATCTCAAGCTGGCATTGACGGGCAATTGAGATCGATTATCTACTGTACGCGCTATACATTCTAAATGCTCAAGCATCAAAAAGTCTAGCGATTTACAAAGGCCGAATAGATCGGTAGTATTGTTTCTCGACTAGCACGTACTGAGCACGTAAACAATGCTAGAGATGCAAAAGAAGAAAAAAATCAGGGAATCACCGGCGCTGGAAGTGGTATAAGTTTGTGCGTCGACTCGGTCTCAAGAAAAGCCATGATACATCTACGAGAGCAATAGGGTCAGGTTTCAACGTCCTTGAACGCGAAGCAAGAGGGAGATCCATCCAAGGGTTATAGGCCAGAGTGCGCTAAACGTGTACATACATGTACACAGCTACACACGTGTACTCTCACACTCGGAGCTGAAAGAGCGAGAGAGAGAGAGAGAGAGAAGCGAGCCGAGTCGAAGCGTAGATCGACGGTGATTTACTTATCGGATATCGACGCTTCGCCGGAGGTAAATGGCCGAGTCGTGACCATTAACCCGTGCAGTTCTCGTCCTTGCGATTCGACCCAAAGACAGCGCGAGTGAGGAAGAAGAGAGAGAGAGAGAAGGAGAGGGAGAGAGCCAACTGCAGTGGGTAAGGAAGAAATCGGTGATACGAAGAAGAGACGAGGCGCTGTGTGGGGCCCTTCAAGCACACATGGATCCCTGGGACTCTTCTCTCCTACTCTTTCATTCCCTCTTTCTCTTTCTCTCGCTTACTCTTTCATCCTTTTCTTTCTCTTAACTCGATTGCGGACCTTTTCGCCACACACTACCTTTACCCTCCCACGTGCACTTGTGCGAAGCCATGAGAAATCGCTCTCGGAAGACGTTCCTTTGCCTTTTTTCTCTCTCTCTCTCCCTCTCTTTCTCTTAACACGATCCTGTCGATTCCCAGGAAAATTAATATTATCGAATCTACATCGCAAGTGACACTAATAAAAGACTATTTATGATTCGAAAATTAAATGTTATCATTTGACAGTTTGTAAGTAATCAGGATAAAAAAGATGATTCAAAGTAGTTAAGGATTTTTTTAAATTGCTTAGTAAAAGGTCATCTTATAATAGCAAACAGTATGGTTTTTATAAGAAGTGCAATTGTGCACAAAAAAACTCCATTGTAGCATTTACTCACCTATAGTAGTCCTTTTTGCAGTAAATATTTCCGTCTCTGCTGAAGCAGGTAACTTCGCCTTCGAGACCCTGCCGGCATTGGGAGCACTGAAGACAAGAGGCATGCCACCGCCTATCGACCGCTTGCAAGTAATAACGATCGGCAATCTTAAGTCCGCAACCAGCACACACGTACACTGGCTCGGCATCCTGATGTGAAGGTGGTGTCGATGGTGGCTCTACCTTCGGTATCGTGTGTATCAATTCGCTGGTGCCACCTGGTTGTTGCTGAGATTGTGGGGGTCCTTGCTGTGGCTGTGATTGTTCGGTAGGAGTCGATTGCACTCCTTGAGACTGATGCAAAATCGTTTGCTGATGATGGTGGTGATGGTGATGGGCGCTCGCTTGCGGTGGCATACTCAAATCGTTTGGATGCTCGTAGCTATTGCGATACTCGGAGTCTGAAAAACAAATCATTGGCTATTTTTTGTACGCATTCTCCAAAGAAACATTTTTGATTTGGTACGATTTTTCAAGATTTTATGATGAATCAAATAGTTATGTATTTTAAGAAATTTTATGAAATACTCTAGCTGTACGTAACGATAATTTAAACGAGGCGTTTAATTTTGTAACTTAAAGGGGTATGACTGTGTGTGCGCGCAATAGTTTTATGAAAGTATAACTGCTTTTTTCATTCTTAAGAAAATACCCTGTGAGAATATTTCTATACTTTTTATTTGTTTCCCACACTGTAAAATCGCTTAGAGCTATGCGAAAGACGCAGGAACTACAAGAGGCGGAAAAAAAGAAGTGAAAAAATAATATAGCAGCAGCCGACAAGTAGTACACGAACGCCACGTGAATTCCGTACCTCCCGCAGGGGGAGGTCATAAGGCGAAGGGCCTCGTTACTTATTAACCAGTAGATTGTAATTATTTTCATTAGTTTTGTAATGATCTACTCCCTTGCTGAGCATTTTTTGTTGAAAATACTCGACGGTTTATGTATAAGGAAATAAGATTGTATCGCAAAATTATTATTACATTCGTTAAAAAAAAAAAAAATAAACGGATTTCGAAAACTAATTCAACGTTTACAGTTAACTGACCAATGATCATAACTGTCGGGCAGCCCTTTATTTTTGAAATACGTCAGTATGTTGAGTGTCATAAAATGATAATTTTAATTTTTACGTAAGCATGCGTTATACTTTTCTTTTTACATTCAGTTAATATATTATTGCCAACAGTACAGTTTAAGGCCAGTGGCGAATATTTTCACACGACGAAATCTCCAGCAGCTCATGAAAAGCGACAAGCTGAATAAGTAACGTACCTCCTGGAGATCCGTAGTCCCTTGAGTCATAGGGGGTAGTGCTGGAATCGTAGCAATTATTATTAGTGCCGCAGTGCGTTTGATGGAGGCTCGTGTGACCGGATTGGCTGCACTGTTGTTGATGCTGCTGCTGATGGTGATGATGATGCTGCGACTGGGGCGTTTGTTGCTGAGGATGTTGTTGCGAGGGCTGCTGCTGATGCTGCTGCTGAGGTGGGGTGGGACTTGAGGGTAGCGTTGTCGGCCGTGCGGCATCGCCCATCGAGGCAGGGAGGCAAGGGCTCAGGTCGCGCGTTTGATCTGAGTTGCCTGTACCGACGACCACAGCACCGACCACTACCCCGGCACCGCCCCCGATTCCTGGGCCACCCTGGCAACCCAGTGATAAACCAATGCCGCGCTCCTGTGTGTTCGCCGGCTGCTGGAAACGATAATGAATCATTTGTCAATTGACGTTTCAATTTTTTCAAGAATATTTATTTCAAGATATATCTACATAAGCGAATCGTACAAGTAATATTTTCGTACGAATTTCAAAGGCAAAAACTCAATATCGTTGCATCAAAGGTGCGAACTTTTAGATAATAAATTCTTCGCGCGTATGATTTCATCAAATAAGATTTAACGTTTCAGTTACCTCGTACATAAAGCAGAGCTTCAATTAAATTATCAAAATGAGCAGAGTCGGCCGAATACTCGAGTGTTATAAATACATCAATTCGCAACTCGGCACTTGAGCATACCATAAGAGATTTGAAATAAAAAGAGAACTGCCGACAAATTTCGTATAAACTATAAGTGGGACAGCAAATGATCTTAACGAAATTGTAGGAAAAATAATTGTAAGAATATAATGAAAATTATAAATCATCGTTTATTTCAAAGAAAAAAAATTTTGTGATAATGTTATTAAAAAGTAGCTTACTTGGATAAAAAAGAATAAAAATATTATTTGTAAGGAAAATTTCACTGTTTACAATTTTTAGGGTTCAATTGTTAACAACCAATACTAACTAAAACTTGGTAGATATAGTAAAGCCAATTATCCAAACATTTTAAATCAGTTGATACCTCTATTGTTACACTTGAAAAGTAAAAAAAAAATCTCTATCAATTCTCATTGCTTAAAAAAGATTCCACGCGATTTCTTTTCACAGCGGAGTGGCATGTCTTTTGAAACTCGCGACAATATCAGAGAAGCCAGCTACCGTCGGCTGTAGTGCATGCTCTGGCGGCTCTATATAAGGAGTAACCTATCCGACCAATCCGACCGGCAGCCCAGTGCCGTTTCAAATGTCAACGCATGCGTTGTGTGGCTTGCGACGTAAATTATCGTCCAGCGTTCGAACTATGGAGAGCAGTTTTGCCTGTGTGCGCGTGTGTTGTGTTAGTTGGACCGGTCTTACCGGCATATATCCCTCCGCGATACCCGACCGCGTACGCATGGCACATAGCTTCAAGCTGAAACGATAGCAGAATACACTTTTGAAAATAATGCCACGCTTATTTATATTAACTATTCTGCTGCCAGAAAGGACGCCAGTATTTTTATCATTAGCATGTCTCGTTAACTGATTATAAAAATTTTGTAATTTTTGGATATATAAAAGAAAAAATTCGTCATGAAAATAAGTTTGACTTATTGTCAATAATTTTTCCGTAGAGTAATATAAAATGACAATTAACAGTGAAAATCGCACTGTTGGCCAATAGTAGAAAAATTCTTTGTAAATTTGTTTCTTAGGAAGTTAATCTTGTCGATCTCGATTAAGACATCTGGTCCTTCGTCTTTTAGCAATCGTTTTTCAAACGACACCAAAGCGTGCTAGTTCGTGCGATTTTCACCGCAAACTCTTACATAAGATCTCTCGCGGCTGAAAAATACCTTTAGCTTAATGTTACGTTAAATGGGCCACGAAACTATCCTTTTCAGGTAATCGACGCTTCGAAAAAAGACGTGCGTTAATTGTGAAACGATACGTATCGACTGATTTAGTACTAATACTCTTTGGTTTGTACCTTTAGAGTTAATACTTTTTTTATTCTCAAGTATATATAACTGCAAGAAGTTTTATACTTTAAAATTAATAATAGACCAGTTTCATACTTGTAAATAAATTGGAATTAGGTTCTTCGGTTTAAATACTAATCTAAATGAGTTACTAAATTCATATTATAATCTTATATTATTAGAATGTCACACTTTTAAACAGTTACTGATAAAAAAATTTGGTGACTTTCGCATGTGAACGTAAGGCTTTCTTATCTTTCAATGATTTCTTATATTCTATCGCTCGAATATAGTCGTAAGAAAGTAGTGCAGTATTCGAATAATTTTAAAAATAGACCTTTACCAAAAGACGTATTGGTGTATAAATGAATTGATAAAATTCTAACTTTCAACAAATATGAAATTGTTTAAAAATTGGAAATAAAAATGTTATTATCTCACATAAATATTTTGAAATTTTATACAGAAGTTGAAAAACAGATATTTGAAAAATAAATATCTAATCAACGAGACAAGAAGTGGTCTCATAAAAATTTTATATTTTTTGTCAATGATAAATTCGAGTTAAATATCATTTTTTAAGCATCACAATTTTATATACTTATTACCCTTGGATTTTAGATTGTGTATTTATCCAATATCATGTAAAAATAATTAATTTATAATAATTAATTTAAAAGCAATATTTTGATCTTTTACGACCTAAATAAGATAAAAATTATATTTTAGTTGTAACGCTGAGTATTTAATGTAGTAACAACTGAGTGACATTAAAAACTAACGTAATAATCCAAAAGAATAATCCAATGATCAGATATTAAGGCAGCAAGTTATTCCACTGACTTCCTTGGCTTGAGACACTAGCGTTTGCAATATAGATAGCAACAGTGCAAGTTTACTTACATCAATTTCTTTTTTAATTTTGCATAAAATTAATACTGTAAATGTCTTTTTATACTTTCTTTTATCTTCTGGTCTATTTTTAAATTCTTAAGATTTCTTCTTCTACGGATTTTTTTGCCTAACTTAGTCGTCGCAAAGTTAGTTCTATAATGCTCGATATCTTTTCGTTAAAATGTAAGCAAAAAAAAAAAAAAAAATTCCAAAAGGTCTTTGCGAGAGAAAAAGAGAGAGAATGTAAGGAAGGACTTCTTTGTTCGTTAAAGAAAGAGTAAAGAGGGAGAAAAGAGTGCTACTTCGGTTGGCGCGCGCGCGCGCGACACGTTGTTGCTACCGAAGGGATCGTAAATATTCTGCGGAATACAAGTCTTCGTGCGGGGCAGCTTCCACTTTTCGCCTCGACTTCTTCTTCTTCTCCTCTCAGAGTCTCGCACGAAAGTTAAGGGCTCCGAAATGAATTACGCTTGACTTTTCTCGCGGCCTCGCGCCTCTCTCTCTCTCTCTCTCTCTCTCTCTCTCTCTCTCTCTACGTTGATTCATGTAAATTTCGGCGTGGACGTAACAAGTAACCGGCGATGCTATAGGCTTGACTCTTTTCGCGCGCTGTATATATATACGCAGCTCGGAATTGGCAAAGACTTGGGCGCTGTTGTACGCGGGGAAGCCTTGTAATGGCCCAGAGAATCACGCACCAGTTTTTGAAATTTATAGTTCTACTGGGAGGATGGCCTAATGTCGTTTTCTGCGGTTACACAAATTTATCGTCGATCAAAGCGCTCTTTCATGATCAAACCACGCGTTTTATAGCGGACGTGTTTATTAAGTTTATCGATTAATTTGGCTAATAAGCAACGGTATTACGTCGGTGAAGTGAAAAAATTTCGACAAATACCCGTACTGCTACTGGGTTGTTACTATTATTACTAATAAATTTATCAACTATAGTACGTTAATAAATAATTTACACGTGATCGCAAATCTATCATTTATCTGTCATGACAGGCATTGTGAATGCTGAACTCAATATCTCAAATACGGATGTCGATACCAGCGTGAAAGAAAACGTTCAAAGTTGAGCGTAAGGTACTGCAACGGTAACGAAAAAATAAAAATTGCCGTACCACGAGTATGTATGTCGTATCAACTTTCGTCTTTCGCGCGGCTTCTCGTTATCGTAGATGGATTGCAAATACACACAGAACGCCTTTCGTCGGCTTGTGTTCACGTGTGCGAGTTTCTTTCTCGTTCCCCGGCTGCCGGTAAGGTTGTGCTTATTTTAATTGGCTCATGCCACATTTGCTATTGTTATTTTTATTGTTATACGATAAGTATTTTCTGCACATGAGGAACTCGATAAGCGAGAGATACGTCAGGTCGAAGGGTTTCGTTATCGTTTGCGATTTTATCGATTTTCAAGGTTTTGAATAAATTATGTTCTTGTTTCTCTCTTTTCTTCATAATTCATATTGTGCGCCCTATCAAAAAGTTGGTTGCACAATTTGCTTTCTTTTTTAATGAAAGGGTGCGAAACAGAATGATGAAAATAAGCCCTCTAAATCATTTTCTCCTGATAGAATGAAAAAGAGAGAGAGAGGGAGGGAGGGAAAGGGAGATATATTCACATGACAAAAAGCGAGTTTTCACATACGTGTATCGACAGCGCAGCTAGTGCATGCACACTGTCTCACAAAGCGCGAGAACGCGACTTGAGAGCTCGCGTCGCGATCAAACGTCGCGATTGTTCTTTATTTGTGTATGTGAGAGATCAGCTTGCGTGAGAATTGATCTTACGAAAGAAGAATCTAGGAGCTGCATACTTATCAGAATGACTTTTTGTGCCTCATAGCTGTCAGCAAAAAGAGCTGGATTATAGAGCAGAAATAAGTGGAATGCTTCGACTTTGTTTTTCATGACAAAATATAAAAATACACTTACGTGTAGCTATCGAATAATAATAATTGTAATAGTAGATTTTGTGTGACTAAAGTTTCTGCCATGTTAATAGAACATAAACCTAAAACATATTTGGTCATTTCTTTAATACAATCGGGAAATTTTGACGTATAAAACACTTGAGAATTGATTATTTTCAAAACTAAAAATATTCGCTGTATTGATTATCATTCAAGTACAAAAACAATCCACCAACTAAATTTTTTCTCTTCCTCAAGTATGCAAGCGTTTCTTGCTCTCTTTCAAGAGAAAGACTTTGATCGATAGCTAGATTTCCTCGGGGTCTTTGGAAACGCTAGTGTTATCTCAAATCTAGCTCAAATGTAAATAGTGGCGAGAGTAACGTTTTTACTTGCTCATTTCCATCCACCCCCTCCTCTTCGATCTTATCCCGATGCGTATGCAAACTGTGTCTTTGCAAAATGCAGTCATGCGCTCGATGATTTACATTTTCTCTCCGGACTAGACAGACATTAACTCAAAAGTGGGTATTCATAGGATTCGCTGTGCGTTCATAAATTACTTGTTAAAAACCATTGCTTGCAAACTGTGATACCACGCTTGACGCATAGCGTACGAGTGTACGACTCAAAACCTACAAAAACTTGAATTTTCGATTGTATATAATAAAATCTTCGAATTCCTGGTAATTAATGAAATTCCATTTAGATAAACTAAAAAAATATGATAAGTTTTGGATATAAAAATATGAAAAATTTCTTATTTAAAAGATAAATCAATGTTTTTAAGCATCGGTCTATCCGATTCGAGTAAAAATTTTTAATTTAGACACTTGATAAAATGCATAAAAGTTAGTTTAATCGGTTGTGTAGACAGTTGATGACATATTTTATTAACGGTATCTTGGTACGTCAAAGAACGAGTTAATTGATAAACTGAAAAGTTGATGAGAAAAATGGATGATTTCGCGCTAAAAAATACGACGATAACCATTGGAAGGAAAAAAAACAATTCACGCTAAAAAATCTTTGCTTTCGCACTTTTACGAAATAATAAAATTAATTTCATTTTGTTTTGACACTTTCTAGACTTTGATGTTTTGGTATTTTGATTTTCCTTAACTATTATCGTGCTTAGTACTTTTTATCGGAGAAACTTTCAAAGGAGAATTTACAAATGCAAGTAAGCTAACTTGTATTCCTTTCGAAAATTTATAAATTATAAATTATAAACGCGCGAACGTACGTGAAAGCAGAAAAATTTTAAAGGTTAAAAAGAAATGCCGTTCTTGTGGATATTCACAGAACGTCGGGGTCGCGACGTCGTCGTCGTGATCGTCGTTGTCTGCCGAGTCGGCCGACTTTGCGTCGGATATCTCTCGGCCTGGCTGCTCCAATAAATCAGCCGCCGTTGCCACTATCGTCGGCAGACGCTCTGTGGCAAGAAAAAGACAGAGAGGGAATGAGAAAAA
Source organism: Anagyrus pseudococci (assembly GCA_030522585.1). NCBI lineage: Eukaryota > Metazoa > Arthropoda > Insecta > Hymenoptera > Encyrtidae > Anagyrus > Anagyrus pseudococci. Next base: position 43,738 of record JAPYYQ010000020.1, on the reverse strand, counting down.
AAGAGAGAGAAAGAGAGGGAAGACGGAGGCATACACCTTATCTTGCCGAACTCGGAGTAATCATTCCCTCTTATTTTTTTCTTTTTCATCTGCTGCTAGTGCTATTTTACGTCGATAAGGTGCTTATAATTTAATCGTAATACAATACAAGGATTTTTATTTAAAAATAATAAGTGAGTGATCTTTTAGACATTTTTAGACTTTGACAATATCCCAAGGACATTTGAATATTTTGAATTACGTTCAAGATCCATGAGAAATAAAAACAAACAATTTTAATAGTTTGATTAACGAAGGAAAAATAAAGCTGCCATCTTTATTAATAATAACGATATTAAATAATATTATAAGTTAGATTATTATTGGTTGTATGTTTCAACATTTTAAAATCCTTTGTTTATTAATCCACATGCAACTCGATCTCGTATCGCTCTACTGTTCGTTGGCATTTATCAGAAATTCTCGGTCCCCACTTTATTCTTCAGCTTCTTTTATTTTCTCTCTCTCTCTCTCTTTCTGTTACTCCGCTTTATCGCCGCTTTCTTCTTTACCTCGTTTTTTTTCATACTCTCTCACGATATCGTCATCTCTTATCCGCGAGTTCAAGGAGCGCGAGCGCGCGACTCTTGCTCTTGTATTTCAAACTTCTCAATTCTTAGTTATATTAACTGTGCACGTATTTGCGACATTTACGAGAGAGATAATCGTTCGATTGAAGGGGACCAAGTCCGTTTCTTTTTGCGAATCACGGGAAAACAATTGTTAGATTAAATAAATATTTTTACTCTTAATAATCGACTTTTGCGTATGTAAATTGTAACACGTAAGATTTTTACACGTTGCAAACAAAGCTGTGCATTGAAGATTATATTGTTTTTAAAAATCTTGTTTATAAAATACATCAGCTTCATTATATAATTATTTGAATATTTATGACGCGTAAATTTTTCTCTTACGAATCAGCTTCTGGTCAACTATTAAAAATCCTCTATGCCTTAAATTTTGTGGTTGTTCTGATGGTTTCCAACCGAAGCCGAAGACGACGCATGTGCAGGAGAAAACACACGCGCGCGCGTGCAGCAACGACTCTCGTGTACCGTCGTCAGTTGGCTGCACCTGCGGCAACGCGAGAGAGATTCTATCTCTCGCGCCGGAGCGACGGAATATAGCTGGGGCGATAAATTGAACGGCATTAATATACATTGAACGCCTAATGGTTATTCCTCTCGCTTTTTTATCCCCCCCTCTCTCTCTCTCTCTCTCTCTTTCTTCTCTAGCACTTACACTATTGGTATATAAAAGAGAAGGTTCGTTTGGACGATTCAATTGCAGCGCGCAGTGTGCCTCGAAATAATTATTTATAAGCCCGAGATTATTTTTGGCGCTAAACGCAAGTCTCGCTTAAACATCGTAAGCAATTAATCACAAGTCATCTCGAGAGTCTCCGCCGGTGTAAATAAGAATTTCCATGAGTACCGGTTGGCTTCGATTGTGCGCGAGCCGTGTCGTGTCGAAAGTCATCTAAGCGCGCACATTTGTATGCGCTTGTCGTGGCTGTGGCGATCGTTGAAAATGCTTAAAAGTTCCGAGGCTTTGATCGCGTTTTAATTGAGAAATCGTCGAGTGTATATGCATCTGTGACATTGGATCCAAATTTATTCAGCGTTTATTTTAATACTTCTCGAGCGGGATTTATTTAACGCTTTTTCTAAGTATATCAAATGTCGGATGTTTGAATGAAAATTGTAATTTAGGTGAGAATCGATTGATTGATACGAAGATTTATCAGGCGATATTGTGGGAAATTTTAGAAAATTGTTTTTAATTCATTGCGGGTTGACTATGTTTAATTGTTTTCCTCTTATTTGAAAAGTAAATTATACGTTCTAAAAATTGTAATACTATTTTATTGCAATCAATATAGATTATTCCATTATTGATTGGAAAAATAATTCCGGAACAACCAACGTAAAAACTTATTGTTATCCCAGCCAAAGATAATAAATAACTTATTTCTCAATGTTTGTTACTGTAACCAGCAACGTTAAGGTCCTCCTTCTTCTGCTGTCTTCAAAGGATATCGAATGCAGTTGCTTGTTTTCCAACCTCAACAACACTGCTTATGATAAAAATTCTTTACACTTGAGAAAAATCCGTAGTAATACGTTGTGGGAAAATTTCGTACAATCGACAATACTTTCGCATAGAGTTATAAGCGCAGAAATCTTGAGGAGTGCGTGGTAGGTTGCTTTTCATGGAATACCGTTTGCAGAACGCGGTAAAAAAACATCTACTGTAAAGTTCCGCAAATATAATTTCGTTCTCCAAAACTGCCATTTCGTTTTAAGTATAATGTTACAGTAGAACGAGAGTGAATCATCACAGTAAAATTTAGTACTAAATATAATATCGTTTCATCAACTATCTCCTTGACATAAACGTGTTTTAAGATATTTTGGAAACTTGAATATTATGAACTAACTGAAGTGGAGTAACAGAATTTTAAATGAATCTTAAATTTAATTGAAAAAATATAAAAAAATTTGTGTACAAGTCATCACTTTTGTAACTGAGTGCAAATATTGCAATATTAACAACTTTGTTTTTACCGGATTAACTCGATTATTATTCCAAATAATTTAATCCTTCAAGAATATAACTCTTCAGACAACAACAAAAAACCGAAAAATACAGTGCAAATATAATATTAAATTAACTAGTTTTCACAGCAATATAGTTATCAGGTCGACGAGATAAACAAACAAAAATAAGAAACGTAAAAGAGAAACGATCGCTTACCCAGTGCATGCCGGTGGTAGGAGGGGCGCGCTCCTCATAAACTCCCATCAGGGTGGCTGCTTGCGCGTGCTGGCCAGCGGTGAGGCTACTACCGGTCGACGTGGACGCGGACGGCAGAGGAGCGGCCGGTGCGGCGCCGCCGGCGACGACGACACCACCACCAGCGGCACCTGCGAACGCGCCGACAGAATTTCTGACGGACGCCAGGAAAAAAGCCGAGGGATACGACCCCCGTCCTACCCCTCCTCGGCCTCTCTCTTTCGGCCTATCTTCTCTCTTGTATTACTGTACACCGGCCCTTTAACCTATCGTGTTTGCTTTATCGTCCAGCCGTCCGAGCCAGGTGTATATTCATCACTGCTCATGTCCTCCTGTGCGCTAACCAAGTCCTCTTTATTTTATTGATTTCTCAATTTTCACTTGTTTTCATCACATTAACTACGATTCGTTCATCACTGATTACAGAGTTAAATGCTCCGACGTTACATTGGGAATGTTTTCCGATGTGCCTTACTTGCTTCCGTCGGCTGTTTGTACCTTCCTAAAGTGTATTTCGTGTGGAACAGATCGATTCATAAAAATTTACGACCTTATGATCCTATCGAGTTCGTGATAAATAGAGGTAATTACACATTCTCGTCTAACATCAGCAATTATGTCCTTGTCTGAATACAAGATAATTTTCGACACCAAAATCTATTCATCGTTCGACACTGGTCACTATCGACATTTCGTACAGAAACTCAGCTGATTTTGGCTCTTCTATCGTCCTCGTTCGTTCCACTATCATCAGTGGAGAACAGATACCGATGACACAAACAACAACAGCAGCAACAACAACAACAACAGAAAAAAAAACACGAACTAAATGCTCTCGAACGCGCGCGCGCGCACACAGTATCACTATAAAAAACGCAGACGAAGCGCAGATGAGGCCAAAACTTCGTTATCACAGGGCAAACACACCTATGTCGTCCAGAAACGCGCAGCTTGGACAGTCTCGATTTCCTCGCCTCGCGGAGTAGTCAGTGGTAAGAGGGAACAAAAAAATTAAAAAACGGCAACAGTCAGCTGAACGTTGCTCTTTCTCTCGTGCGTGCGTGCGTGTGTCGATCGTAGGCTGCGTGAGTCGTGCTGGACCGAGCGGCGTCGGAGATGCACACCGAGCCCCGCTGGAACCGTGAGGCGTAGTGAGGCCCTGACAGAGCGAGCAGCCGAGCTCTCGAGCCAGCGCGGGCAGCGCCTCCCCACGGCCCGGCTCCGTTTCCCCCGAGAGCGCGAGAAAGAAGAGGAGAAAGAGCAAGAGAGAAAGAGCGAGAGCACAGCCCAAGCGAGCGTAGGAGTAGGGATTACCGCACCACTCCGATTCTCAGTGCCCGCCCCCTTATGCCCCCACTCCCGAGAGTAGTCAGGCTCCACCTTCTGATTGCTTGCCTGCCTCTATACGCTTCCCCAGGGCTCTTCCTCCCCACCTCGTTGGGCTTCCCTAGCGAACGTGCTGCTTTTTACCGTATGCCTGCTCTAGTGTGTGCGTACACGCATGGGATCCAGGCGCCAGACGTTCTGCTCCGAGGTGGAAGGGGGGGGATGAATAAAAACGCAAGTAGGGGATACGCGAATGGGTGGAAAATGTAAAGTGAAAAAAGAAAAGGCGAGGAAACGTAGTTCGGGTGTGACAGGGTGAAAGGTTTGAGATGTTTTAAAAAAAAGGGTTGAGGGTTATCTGAGGATGTCTACGTTGTTTTTGTTGCTTTTAATAAAACGCTTTTAGTGTTTGATTAGAAAAATTATTATTTGTTATTCTCAGTAAAAAGTTCGTTGAAAGCATTGTTGTAATTTTAAATTAAAGGAATGAATTGGTAGACAAAATTTTGAAAATATTGCACTTACGCAAAATAAAAATTCCAAAAGATTATTTACAAATATTCTTCAATTATCTTAAGACATTTAAATCCGTAATATGTGCATATTATAATTCATCCTTATATTATAATGGTACATCTAACATTGAAATAAACATAAATGCATAATCGAAGCCGTAACAATCATAAAACCATTGCATAATTTACTTATCATTATATGAAGCTTTTAAAAAACAAACTCCCGCAGCCGGTTGATTTCCGAGAATCGCAGATAAGAAAGAACGAGAAAAAAGGTAGATACAGAAGAGTGCCGGAGAAAGAGAGGGAAAAGAGAGAGAAGAGAGAGAGAGAGAGAAAGAAAGAAGACAAAAAAAAGGCTTGAAACCGCAGAAAGCGTGGCCGGATGTCGCCTGTCCGCATGAGTGCCTGCCGATATTCCAAGGAGATCGGCCGCGTCCTCAAGGAAAGAAGCACGCGGCTTCCAGGTCTTCTCTCTTCTCTTTCCTGCCTCCTCCTCCTCCTCTTGATCCCTCGGTTTTGCATTATTCGGTTGCGCTGGGGATCTCTCTCTCTCTCTCTCCTCCGCTAATACCGCAATTCATCTCAAGCCAAGACGCGCTTGAATAATGTCCTGTCGCTCGTTCGCTTTCTTTCTCGTGGAATACTTCTTGCTGAAATAAGAAAATCGCGAGTTGCCGTTGTGCGATGCACGGTCTAAGGAGTTTTGAGGGGGGGGGCAAAGAATTGTCGATGTACCAAGTTCATATTCACATATTCATGCAGACGTATCAAGGATTAAAATTCAGATGTTCCTGCAGAAATGAATGTTACTTTAGTACAATAAGAAAAATGTAAATTTAAAAATCCTCAAACAGCGACAAATCAAAGTTTGAGCCATTTACCTGTATTACAAAGATCCCCCCCCCCCCCCATCGTGGCCCGAAATCTCAGCAAAGTTATGCACGCAGACTTCTACATGGCCTCAAGAAAAGCCCCTAGTTATTGTCCGTCATGGCATTTGTAGCACACGCGCCTGTAATAGCGCTCGGAAAAACAGCTGTAAGGGAGGAGTTCGTATAAAAAGAAACTCTTCGAGGCCTCTCCAGAAGTAGCTAGTGCGGGAGGAGAAAAAGGGCCGCGCGGAGAGAGGCACATTGTCGGTTCCGAGCAAGAATTACGGCGGACCCAACAATGGTCAGCCGCTGGACGACGCGCCACAATGAGATCTCGTGCCGTCGCCGGCTGCACAGCTCTCCCCCCCCCCACCGCCCTCTTCACCGCTCTGTACCTCTAAACGCCTTCCCTAATTCTTTCCCAATTGGGCCAGGGGGCTCGTTCTTGCCTTCTTGTTGAGAAATCTATTATTGTAGTTTTCCCCTTCGCCCCCCTCCTTTCTCGGCACGAGCTCTCGTGAAACGGTTTTTGTGGGCCTGTTGGTCACTAGGCCGAAATCTGTTAGGTGCAGTTGAGATTTTAATACCCTCAGATTTTGGGAAGTAAATGAAGTACCATAAAAAATGATAGCAAGACTGGCAAAATCTATTACGTGAACTTTTGAAAATCCCAATGAGGTATGGAATGACTTTAAGACTTTTTTTAGATACGGTAATTGTCTGCGTACAAACAATTAAATACTGACCGTCAACATTACATATCAATAAGTGATGAAATGCAAAAATAAATAAAAACAAATTTCATTAATAACGAACGTTGTGTTTATTTTAAGGATTTTCAAGTCTATATTTTAAAAGCAGTTTAAATAAATTTCGAACAGAAAACTACATTTTTATTTCATCAAACTTTTCATTTGGCTCTATTAGTAGAAAAATGTTTAAGATACTATCACGATAATCAGTGACTATCTAATTCCGCAAATTTATCAGAAGATCAATCGTTAACTTCTCGCTCTCGAGTGGCATACACCATCAGTCGTAGTAATCTCTACTGGCCTCTTTTTTTTCATCGTCTCAAGTATCCCTTTTTTTCTCGGCTTGTTCACTCCTACTTTTCGCAGCTTACCTGAATTGTCGAGGCATCGACAGTTGCGAAGCAGAACGAGGAAGAAGCGGAAGAAGGGGAAGAAGGAAGAAAACCTACGCGGGGATGGAGGATTACTAAAAGGTGTCCCGCGGTGGCCGGCTTTTACGTGCTAACCACAGGGAAACGCGTCCGTCCGTGGCTTAATTTTTCCGAGTTTGTTTCCTTTTTCTTTGACGTCAATAGTGTAAAATGAGTAAAAACATCCTTTTCTACAGTCTCACTTTGTGTAGACATTCCTGTGCTGGAAATGTTCGAGTAAAATCTTGAACATTTGCAAATGTTTAAAATATTAATTACTCATTGCTTTTGATATTTTATAGAAACACAATACTTAATTTTGTTGCATCAACGAAGTTGAATATTTCAAATAAAACTACCGTTTGTTTTTCTCGCGCGAATTGTACTTCATTAGACATAAAAATACAGATACACGTGCCACGACTGTTAATTACGTCTTTACGTAATTGTAACGCCAAAGAAAAAAAAGCAAGCGGTATTATTTGTTTCGTCGCGTTAATTTTTCACGACTTGCCATTGAAAAAAAATTCTCTAGTGTACTTCATTTCAACTTCGCTGCAAATGCACTTGTCAAGCGTCGACGTAAGCAAAGTCTGGCTTTTGATTAAGCGCGTCGGGAATAACTTCGCGTATAATAATTGAAGTGGGTGCAAAAATCACGGACGCGTGTATTTTAATTGAAATTAATATTTGACGCGGATCTTTAAAATTTTTTTTTCTCCAAGCTTCGCAGGGTGAGAATCTCGAATGAAGAGTCGGCGTGTGAATAAATTCATTCTTACACTTGATTTTAATGATTTTAATAATAAAACTTGACACGCTGCAATATCTACAATTAAAAAAATACTTATTTTCACGTGTCTAAAAAAAAATACTCAATTTACGAACGAAAACTACGGCGAATAGTTAAAGTACCGAGATAGATTAATTTACGAGCGAATGTCAGCTTAGAAATCCGCAGAAAGTCGAGAAGAAAAAAAAGCGACAGGCGAGGAAGAGAGAGTCAAGGATAGAGCTAAAATCTGCAACGCTCAAGGGTACGATCGAATTCTCTGCCCCTCTCATTCTTTCATGCGTCAGTCGCGAAAAGCTCTTGGGGTGCGCACGCGCAAGGATTAAAAGGCAGAAGGAGAAAAAGTTTCGGCCGAGATGCAGTAAGGGAGGGGGGGGGAAGGGAGAGGGAGGGTGTCGAGCGGCTCGAGCGCGTACGTATATACTCATGCGCGCACGCGCGGCCACCTGAGATCCGATCCTTTTGCCTCGTTCTTTCTATTTCAGCCAGAGCGATGAATGGATCGGGGAAAGGAGACGGGGAAACGAAGAAGCAAAGAGACTTCGTCGCTGGACCAGCCGACGGATATCCTCTTACCGACACGTGCCCTGCCACGTGCCCTTCTATGCGTCTAAAGAGCTCCGGCCAAGCGGCTGAGTGTAGAAAGAGAGAGAGAGAGAGAAAGCAATGTGATGTTAAGTCTGAGGCGGACGCACAAAACAGCGACCAGAAAATAAGGGCTAGAGCTTGTAGAAGAACAAGAGTTTGCAGTCGAGTGTTCGTTCGTTTGCTTTTCGTCTTTTACTGTTACAAGTATTAGTGTGTGCTTAGGTACGTTTGGTTAACAAATAAAAAAAAAATTCTCAAATCAGTCTAATTCTTCTAGACTTGTTGTACTCCTAATTAACTATTTGACATCTAAATTTTTAATACCTTTTTTCTCCGTAACCTTTTTTTTAAAAAAAAATTTTTAATAAAAATATTTTCGAAATTATTAAAAATTATTTTAATAGCCTAATATCCGCAAAGTCTAACTGCGTTCAAGCGTGTTCTCATAGATAAAAAAAAACATATAACAAGCTAGATGAAGCATCATCATCTCTTTTACCGGCACAACAATGAGCTTACCGCACATATCCACCCGATACATCCGCAATCTGCGTGCACGTTCTGCGAGCGGCACAACAAATCATCCGCGCGTTTTCCCACAATACGTAACCAGACCCTTTGTTTCTCGTCGGCGCTTTTTATTCATTATCCGGGATAAAACAAAAAAAAAACGTGGACACGAGCTAAAAGACACGGGAAGCTTAATCTAAGCGAGTAATATACTGGCTTCTCTCTGGGGATGCTCGTGTTACGAATCGCGTCAATCGGGTGATATAGGCAAAACACTTGAAACCATTTCATCAATCATCCGCGTTGGCAAGTGCCCCCGTGGCCGATATTATCTTTCTTTTTCATTTTCATTTGTGAAATAATATAGAATTAGCGGCTGACATAACGTCGGACGGCTTTTTAATAGGCTAGTAATAGGAAGCTCTGAGAAGTCATGCAGAAAATCGAGAGCGTATTGGAGACCCTAACACGTGCGCTAATTGCCACGTTAAGGCGGATTAGAAAAATTATAAGGCTACTGCCATCGTCCTTTCCGAAGGGTTAATACATTTTGTGATTGATTGCATCAAATCGATAAAAGAAAATTGTATAGTAGCAGTTTTTAATATTTTAATAGAATTAAATAAGATAAAAATAATACATTGTTTGACTTAGATCATTTATACATAATTTAAAAAAGCCTTAAAACAAAAGCGTTATCGTTTCTTCGATTATAATGCATTCCAGGAATTTTGATAGGTATGTATGTCCATACCTGTTGATAAGTTCGAGCTCGCATACGCCCACGAGACAAAATTCGACGTCGTCAGTTTACAACTCTTGAAAGAAAAAGAAAATAAGATCGAAAACCCGACAATTCATTAATAATAACCGTCTTGTTCGTTGAAAATCTACCAGAAGCTCCGCTGGTAGGACCGATCCTGACTCGTACTCTTTCATATCTGATCGAACCCGCCTGTCTCTCACTCTCGTGCTACCTGCATTCTCGTCATCTTTATCTCTCCCACTGGAATTATCTTGTCTACTGGTCCTTATCATTATGACACTTGACTGTAACTCTGGCTCTTCTTCTTTTTCGTTTCTTCTTTCCTTTTTCTCAACCCCTTGGTTCGTTTCTTTTCTCACGAAGGCATACTATTGTTCATCGACGTATGCTGAACTGCTTTGCAATCGCTATTAAAAAGGTACAATAAATGCAAGTTTGAATTTCGTCAAGTTTTTTTTCTGATTCAATACGCTTCATTGTTGAGTTAAAAATTGTGCACGTTATGCATTTTGTATGAATATTTTAATCTAGATTTCATGCAAATTGAAGCGATAAAAATGCTGAGCAAAATTAATTTTTAATCAATTATTATCAATATGGTTTCAAGTCATGAATTAGTAAGATACTTATTATTCTTACAATATTCATAAAAATATATGCAATCGCAATACAAGTGAAATTAATTCCAAAAACAAAATTGTTCCAGGCTAAACGATCGAGCCTAACTGGCAGTTAACTGCCAGGTGCAATAACGTAAAAGTAAAGCACTCGAAGAGGCGTGGAAGAAAAAGAAAGGCGAATATGCTCGACTGGCAAAATCGAATCTCTGTGAGGTCTATTTCTGCACGTTGCACTCACACAGACGCACATACCGTCGTCGGGGCATATCGAAGTCAGTGCCGGTGTTGCTGCTGCTGCACAATGTTCGAACGTCATTTTTTGCTGGCTCGAAGAGCGGGTTTATTTACGGTCTGGAAATATTAAAGGACGGAGTATAAATATCGGCGCGGTGCGAACGCTTAACAGTCCGTAAATCAATCAGACGCCCGCGTAAGCGAGTAGAGAATATATTCAAACGAGAAGCGCTTCGTGCCTACCTCTAAGTATCGTTCTCTCTCTTCCCCTCTCTCGTTCTTCGGCTTTCCTTTTGAACAAGGCTGGTCTTTACACACGTAAGCTTTAAATGAGAAGACTGCTTCACTGATCGTCAAAGACGTTACGTTGGAAATAAGTTTCACGTAAAAAACTATAAGAGGAAAGAAATTGTCCTAGTTTTGAAATTTTGGAGAAAAAGTAAAGTTTATTATAGGCTATCAATTTTTTCGTTGTAATATCAATTTCAAAAAATTTTACGCAAGGTTTCTTAATGAACTGAGCGTAAGTATAAACGCAAGTACGAAATTTTTTTTAAAAATAATATCAATGAATGTTTCAAGGAAAATAGATTCAGAGTAAACTGATTATTTTTAGTGCATTCGGGAAAATTATAAAAGACGAAGTCAAAAATATTCAATTATATTTAGATCTCAAAAATAATTTTTATAATTAATAAATTAAAAAATGCAGGGTCTTAAGCATCTGATCACTAAAATTACATGAATTATGCAATATATCTACTGATAAAAATTATTTTAACTGTATGTTTTAAAAAATTTATTTTCAACTACTGTTATTACATTACAACAGTCCTGTATAAAGTACCATTACAAAACGTGAAAATTGAAAAATACTCTATTGAAAAGCAAATCCAATTATTCTGTTATTTCAAAATGAAAATCTAAAAAGTTCATCGTGTTAATTGTATGATTTGGTTTATTCGCCAGATATAAATCATAAAGCGGAGAGAAACGCACGAGGAAAATGTAACAACGAGGATTCGCATGGCAATAATTTATGAGCTTTTTCCAAGGAGAGATATATCTTCATTTATACGCGCGAGCGCAGTAAATAAATCTGCCCAAACGCATTTTCTATATTTCAGTAGATCTCGCTTACTACTGTGAGAATTAATGTCGCAACATGCTTACCTTCTTATTTCAACCATCAATTAATCATCGCTAAATTGTAATGTTAAAATGACGCAATACTCAACTTACGGTATTTACAATTTGCAAATTATTTGATGTATAACGTCTATTGAATACGAACATTTTCAATGTATCAAATGTTCAAAAAAAAATGCGCAATGCAAAATATATTTAATTGATAGTCAAATAATTTCCAATACAATTACAGCTAGAAATTACTCGTTAATTAAAGTACCCCTTAAGTTATCCGATACACCGTATTAATGTTACCATTAGTTTCAAACTCGCAGATATCGTCAGTTCAACCTCCGTGTCGCTTTTGATTTTTCCTTAATAGCCAGTCCCTCGGGATCTTTCATAATGAAAATGCTCTCTCAACACCTGCCGGGAAGCGCTTTTCCTCGAGACGTCCTCGGTTGGAAAGTGAATCGGCAGTATTTGTCGTTGAAGTGGTCGAAGGCGCCGGGGCATCGATGGAGGCGCCTAAAAAAATATTTTCACTCGCGACGCCTGCCTGTTGTTCCTAGCATTGTGCTTTCGTCTCTTCGTCTTAATCACCTTGTTTTCATAAGATTTGCCGCCATGCCTTTTAAGATAGGGCATGTATAGGCCTCGACTTTTCCTTCTTGGAATCCCTTCTTTTTTTTCTTCTTTTTTTGCGAACTCTTGTGTCATAGTTCTAGTAAACCAATTTTCTCCATCCTATACTTTTATTCGAATAATTTTTTTTTTAAATGAAAAACTGTAATGTATTACCTGTACATTTTTTACAATCAAGATATAGCTGTACAGCAATGTTTACACAAAACTGAAGAATTTGATAAAATCTGTTGAATTACAAAAGAAAAACCTGATTAATTTTTTATAAAATTAACTGTTTCCATTAAACAAACACGGAAAAATAAAATTTCTTATCGTAATCGAATCTCGGTAGCTTTCATGAAATAACTTCTATACGGCTGCGTGAGTACAACTGTATTTTTTTTATTTAAAAAATATTTTTATTTAATTAACCAGCATAAAGATAAATAAAGAAAAGCAAGAGAAGTAGCGAAGAAGCAGAAGGAACGCCCGAAAAGCGGTTGAGAGCGAGAGAGAGAGAGAAAGAGGCCCTTTGAGAAGACGGATATCAAAGGAAAAGCTTCCGGGAAGTGGTTATCTGTACTCTCAGCCCGAGAAAGAGAGGAAGCCCGAAATCCATCTTCCTCTCGACGACGTAGCTTCGACCTTACGCATAGCCATAGGCCAGTGTCTCGTCGTCAGGTTTATCGAAGCCAAGCGATCTCTACCGAGCTGCTGCTGCTACCGCTGCTGCAGTCCGTCATCCGAAATAAACCTGCTGAGCTTAAATAGATCTTAGACTCTCTTATATTTAATTAAACAGTTGGAAAATTCAAATAACCCTCTCGTTCTTGATCAAATTTTCCCTTGCACTCGATAAGAATTTTTCTTTTCTCTGCAACTCTCTGTACTTCCAGAAATTTACATAAAATGAGGAATCTGGTAGCTAAGATTTTCGATAAACCCGAAAAATCCAAGTTCTTATCTCGGACAATCTTACGGGGGCACATAAAAATACGTCGTTTTTGCCGTAAGTTCACGGAAAATTCCTCGACCACTAGACACACACACGCGCGCGCGCTCCTTATTGCAATCGCTATAGGAAGTAAGACGCGTGCTTTCTTCGTCTCACGTATGGCCACGGTCCAGCTTAAAACAAGCAGCGAGGAAGAAATGGACGAGGAGAGAAAGTGTAAGAGAGATAGGAGAAGGGAGAGATTCTAAAACACTGGTCAGAAAGGCTTCATGGCAGAGAGAGAGAAAGAGAAGGAGCCGACAATGAGCCGCGACTTCCCACGGCGCGCTTTACTGCCCAGACCTGCATAAAATTCCAACGCGGCCTTCTCTAGCCACATACACACACGCACACAGGCAAACACATGGGTGCAGGAAAAAAAAGAACGTTCGGTAAGTAGCAGCAGCAGAGAAAGAGAGAAAGAGGATGAAAAAAGAGAGAAATGAAAGTTTTATCTTTTATATTAAGCACCTTTTGGGGGATACGCGCTTCTTCGAAGTGACTTTATGGTCGCGTATATCCACCTGAGACGAAGGAAGGCCGAGAGATTGTCGTCCTCCAAACGGGACGAAGATGAGAAGAGAAAGAGAGAGACAGAGAAACAGGGAGGGAAAGAGAGAGCGAGAGAGAGAGAGAGAGAGAGTGTAATAGGAGGTGGGGAAGGGAGTTGCATCGGTGACTGCAACGGCTTCTTGTGCCAACGCTACACAGACATACAGGCACGCTCTTATACACGGCTCAAACGCACGTGTGTGTATATATGTATACATCCAGTGGATTTTACAGATGAGCCGCAGGCGATAAAGAAGAAAATGAATAATAAAACGTGATATTTGTTGCGCGCCGCATATAATCTCCGCCGAATCTTAATGCGTTACGTAATGCTCACATTCGTTTGAGCGCGCGAGGCATGCCGCTGTCACGCGAACGAAACGCCGGAGAAGCTAAGAAGGAGAGAAAGAGCGAGAGAGAGAGAGAGAGAGAGAAGAGGAAGGCTGATAGTTTTTGCCTTCTCTATATTCCAAGCTCAAGCACCACTGTGGCCGCCAGTCCCTTAGTTGAGAAAGAGAGAGAGAGAGAAAAAGCGAACGAGTTCAATCCTCCTACCTCTCGATTATCGGTGCTAGTACGCTTGTGTATTTTTCGAGCGACGTTGTTTTGATGTTTTTGCTAAGGATAAGGATTTGCCGTGGTAATGCGTTAGAGCACCTGTGCAAAGCAGTCATACGGTTCAAGTATTGAAATTGTGCTGATCCGCAGGTTTGTTGTACTTGTGTATTTTATCGTTTCAATCATAGTTCGATCCAAATTTATCTGTAATCGTGATAAGAGCTAGAGTACAGTTTTATTACTTTTTACCGCGTGGAATGGAATTCGAAGGAAAAGTACCTGTTATCCTGCCTGAGAAGAAAATTGTTTGTACTCAAAACTATCGAGTTTTGAGAGGGGACAAGTAACGTAAACAAATAGTTTCGAGCAGCCACAAGATTTCGTCTTACAGGTTGCGCATTTTGAAACGACCCAAAAATCCAAAATGCAATTCACACTTGTTGATAAACTTTTTTCCATAATACCACGATTAATTTTGCTCGCATGCAACCCTCTACATTTTGCGTATTTTACAATTTTACCAGGTAACTTTGGTATACCGGACAGTCTACACACATGCACACATGCATGTGCGTGCGTCTCGAGCAGCCGTAACGCTCGGCTGATCCATTCATAATGCATGAATTATTATGTACTTGGATATGGTAATTATCATTTTGCCGGATAAAGCTGGTAATCCGATTCTGAAGGGCTTCGAGCATTATAAGAATGACTCGGACATACACACAAAAATACATAGGCGCATATACGCCCTGTTGAGGGGAGGCAGTTGGCCAGAGAGAGGGACTAGTTTGCCAGTCATCCTCAACTGGTATGCGAAGAAATAATTGCCGGCCTGTCTTTTCAGAACTGAAGCCAAAAAAATGACTAAACTTTTATCGATTTTTATGTCGATTCTGGCTTTCAAAGTGTTTCTTTTCTTGTCGAAGAAAGAGAAGAAAAAAAAGGGAAACGAAAAACAGACGGCTTGGTAAACTATTTTCGACGCGAAACTTATCTAAATCTATATGGTCAAGAGAAAAGTGATCACTAATCAAATAAACCGAATACCCATATTTACTTTGATACAATCAGAGGCCTGTCTATAAATATTCATCCTTGAATGAAGAGACCTGCGGGCTTGTTTGTACACTTGTTAGTTATTAGTACAAATAAGATTATTACCGCTGGACATATGCTTGCAATTGATTTTTATTTCACGAGCAGCCAGAAAGGAGATTCCCGAGCGAGACTGAAAACGAGCGCGATAAACATGCCAGCGAGCGAGCAGGAACGCTACGACCCCCTGCAGAGCCCTAGGAGCCTGGGAGTTTGATGCCCTCTTACTCTTATACACCAGCTTCGTTTTCTTTCTGTTCTTTTTGCGAGGTTTTCGCGTTTAAAACTCTTACATCTCAATTTTTTGGGGGAAGAGGCGACGAGTAGCCAAATTTTTGATGGATCAAATTTTACGTGACTCGAATAAGGACTATTCGAATTCGATTGCTAATGGTATCCAATGGTAAATATCTTATCCTAATAATTCGGTTTTAATGTTATCGATCTCGCGGATGAAAGATTGAGGAAATAAAGATAAAACGTCGAAGAGGACTGGCTTTTCACGCAGCTTTAGATACATATCAAAAAAGGCCGATGAATGAGATATCTCAAATGCCGGGGGCGCGTTCACGGTAATTTTTCCGAAAACGACACGTGGTCCTCCCGTATATTTATTCGAAAATTCGAACGATTCTGACATGGGCCAAATGCGCCTCCTATAATCTGCCCCGTACGCTTAAGTACACGGGCCTCGGCTTTTGCCGTACACGGCTCTCTTTCTCTCTCTCTCTCTCGAGTAATGGAAAGGGAACGCGCCACCTGTTCGACGAGCGCGCGCGCGCGACGCTTATATATACCTTCTTTTGGTAGAGAAGCTGTCAAATTAGGGCCAGCCTGACGAGCAGCTTAGGCTACCTGCGCCTCTTTTGCGGCACGCCTTGACGAAAGAGAAAAAGAGGAAAAGAGAGAGAGAGAGAGAGAGAGAGAGAGAGAGAGAGAGAGAGAGAGAGAGAGAACAGGCGCGAAAGAGCGCCCGTGCGTAACCTGTAATTTGTATGCTCGTTTTTATTTTTCCTTCCTTTTTCTCTCTCAGCCTCGTCGTCTCTCCTTACTCTTTTCGTTCATAGGCTCCTCTCGTACGAGATGAAACGAGTCTGTCTTTACAATATCTATAAAGAAGACAAGGGCATGCCAAAAAGTAATTCAATTTAAACGATGCGTTTTTTTTTTACACTCAGGCGACCGTGCTTAAACAGCCAGGATCCGAGGAATACCCTACCGGCTAAGTTATATCTCGTGCTCTCGCGGGGCAAATATTAATTGCCGCGGGTTTTACGCTCGTGCGGCGCTCACGAGCCGTTAGGGCGCTTGTCTACGCTGGCGCACTACAAGCACCGGCTTCGGTGCAGCAGCCGTGCGACTTGCTTCGATTGTTCAAAGCGAGCGCACTTCCGCTTTTTTTTTATCCTCTATGTATCTGCTCTTCGCCCCGACCCTTCTTGCGATTCCGTACATTCCTGTACTGCGGCTGTTAGGAGCGCGCCGCGGGTATATACTACGCATAGCCGATGCCAAGCCGTTCGCGCAAGAGAAATGCCTCGTGGATTTTCTCATTGTCGTTAGAGAGTTTGTTGCCGGGCTATAGGCCCGGCGTTGTGTAATACCCGCACTGACGACCTCAATGGAGATACAGAGAAAAAAGGGCGATTTGATTAGACGAGGAATTTATTCGTTTGAGCCCGTTCCTGAAGGAATAAAACGCTTACGTAACTCTTGTTTATTATTTCAATGCTTTACGATTGGTTATGTTCCAATGGTTACATTTTTTTATTGATGAGGGAATGATTTTTTCGCATAAATTGTAACTCGATGGTTATTTTCGAGGTGATAGGGAAAATTCAATAAAACAGAGCAGCTTTATTTGTTTATCGCGTTATAAGAAATGAAAAACATTTTTACAGTAACGTAAAGAGTAAACATTAAAAATAAATAAACGCGAGAAATAAATGGTTCCGTTGGAAAAAAATATGTAACATTCACACAACTGAACAAACACCGGAGGGTTAACGCAAATTTCAAATTTTATTCTTCGCGTGAAATGAATTCTGCTTCCTAATGGAATACAAACTGAAAAGTACATAATTCTATAATGCAAAGTGGCAATAATCATTACACGTGAATCTGAGGTATGCAGTAAACTCAAAGACGGGCGCGCGCGCGCTTCCTCGATCGGAACGTTTTATACGTATACCCATACGCGGAAAGAACATTCTGTAAGTAAACGGTAGAATGCGTGATAAATCAAAGAAGAGAAAAATATCGAACATCACGGGATTAAAATGTAAGGGATCATTTTAAAAATTTTAAAAGCGATGTACGTTGTAAATTCAACGTTTGTCGTGGATAAAATTTAAACGCCGGGAAGATGCACGATTGGATGAAAATTTTACGCGTTTACTTTTTATTGTAACATCGCAAATTTCCCGACGAACGTATTTGCTTCGTTGCCAACAAAATTTGTAAAAGTACTCCAATATCCAAATGAAAAGTAGTCGCGTGGGTGGGGCAAAAATGAAATATTAATCGCAACAGTGCAGTTGTTACGTTCTTCCGTGCAGAAACCAGTTTAAATCTATCAAAGCAATAATAAGTAACAATGGTAAGGCCTGAGGAGGAGAGGTTGAAGAACGTACAGCTCGGCCGTTTCTCGGCTCGGTCCGCTAGTCACCAATGCAAAGGAACGGACTGGGCAGCCGACTGAGGGGTAGAGAGAGGCTCGTGCTCGTGGCGCATTAAAGCCGTAGCGTTGCCCCGTCCGGCAATAACAATTACCGGCATCGCTAATTTTGCACAAGCCGCGCGCAGGAGTACGTATATACACCACAGTCCGTCCCAGTGGTTACAGCCTCGTCGGCCGATAAATAAAAGTCCCCAGTGAGCACAGAGAGCCCTTGGATTCGAAGTGTGTTTGTTTGTTCGGAAAAATCACGGTTGCAGCCGGGTAAACCGAGAAAGAGAGAGAACTGCTATTAGGGAATTTAGATAATGAAAGTGGGCTTTTAACGAGGAATGAAACGCTCCGTTTAGCTGCAGATCAGATTTATATTATTTCAGGGCCTGGGCACTCCGACTGTATATGTATTTATACAGAGGTGGCATGCCATCACCGGGGAAGAGAACTCCTGCACACACACACACGCTGCTTGCGTAATGCGCAATGAATGCTTCTTGCTCTTGCACTGTGTAATCACGGCGTATATAGGTTTTTGCGATCTAAGTAATAGGTATTTTTCATTGTTTTACCTTTCCGGCTGTAAATACATTGTTAACGCGCGTTTGTTGGACTAAGGAAGGGATGTATATTTGTCCTTAGTCGTTGAAAACGTTTCAAGTTGAAGTTTAGACCATTCTATAACTCGTTTTTCGTGTTCAATCAATCTATCAACTACGTAACATGTTAATAAAAATCTTATAAAGTACATTGAAATTTCAAATGGTTTTTCAACAGCATTCCTAGTTTTAATTTCGTTTTTTTTCCTGCAGAAAAACAGAAAGGAATTTTACATAGAGGCGCTAGCTTATCTCGGTGTAATGCATATTCGTCTAAGCTCTCGCGTCGAGGGTTTTATCCTCTGGTACCTTCATCTGAATATATCCAAGTGTCTGAAGCTTTCAGCGATCTACTTGCCTCGGCAGCTCCCATTAGACGGAGCAGTACGAAACGAGAGCCTCGTATCCATGGCTTATAATGCGCGCGCCCGCGCTCGGCTGCTCTCCTTTCTCCTCTCCACCTTACCTCCCCCCCCCCACATTTTTTCCTTGTTCCCATCCATATTTAATCTACTGGACGAATCGCGAATTCTATCACGCGCAATTGCTGCGAAGCACGCACTTCCACGCTGTTTCTGTGTGTACGCCTCGAGTCGATGTGCGCGAGTGTTTACGATGATGTGTTTGTGCCGCGTAATGAATTCCGTTTTTGAGACCGAGCATTTGGAATAACCGGCAGTACTGAAATTTTGGTGATCTTGATACAACGTTACATCTACCGACCAACTTTTATCCACTGCCGAAATTAATTTTATTTAAAATCCTCCATTCCGGTAAAATTCAAATGTTCACTTGGCGTTACAGTTTCTGTCCCCTTGTCCTTTGAAATACGCATTTATTCGCACTGCGACAATAATCCTCTTTTTACGCTGTTCGTTGGCGCCTCGTGTGTGGCAAGGAGGAACTGGCGCGATGCAGAAGCGCACCAATTAGTTATAGGACTCTTTATTCCCACGTAGGCAAAACGAGACAGAAGAAGGTCCACGAACAGAGAGAGAGAGAGAGAGAGAGGGAGAAAGAAAGAGAGGCTGGCGCCCATATTCCCATTTCCTTCTTTCTCCTTCTGACTTTTTACTTTTTTTCTTTTTCTCTCTCACTCTTCCCGTTCTTCGCGTTTGTGCATATGCACCAGGGTATACCTAGGATTCCAGGAAAAAACGGGCGGCTCACGGCTGTTTCATTCAGCAGTTTTAGTGTCGAAACGAGCATATATAGTTGAACCTTTCTAAACGACACGTATATATGCACGAGAAAAGAACTGCAGACGCTACACGCGGCTTCTTGAGCAATATATAGCGTTCGATTCGCGGAATGAATGTAAAAAGTCGGCTTGTAGGGATACGCTAGGCGCCAGATATGCCAGGCCTTTTAACGGCTTGGTAATTATTATATATATGCACTTGAGTTCCTTTCTGCCTTGCTGGATCGACCGAGGTCTTTTTGAGGGAGATGAAAGAGATTTAATCGTAAAAGTGAATCTGGCCAAATGTCTATTTTATCAGACAATGTTAATTTTTTTCGATTGACACGTATTAACGAAAAAAGAAACGAAAATAAAGGTCAAATTTTGAGGAGAACTTTATAATTTTGGCAATTATGTTTTTTCTCGTTTCTCACCGTGTCTAATACATTATTCATAAATATGGACGACGTCAATCCGCATGTTTTTCAGGCTTTACCGTTTTATATGTAGTTCGTAAATCGTTCCAAAATGTTCAGTACGTAATAATTTATTCGATACTTTACGAGCAGTTATGATATCGTTTCGGAAACTTTACTCATCATCAGCATCATTCACCAAACTTTCAATTTTATCTACGTATTTACTGTACAAAGGTAACGAGTTAAAAAAATCTATGTTGAACGGAAAATCAGCAAGGATAGTCATCTAGGTACTTTTGCCTCTCGCAAAAGAATACAATTTGCATTGGCTAAAAGTTGCGTCCATTCATGAGAGTATCCAAGAGAAAGAGACAGAGAGAAAGAGAGGGAGAAAAAGAGAGAGAGAGAGAGAGAGAGTTTGCCGACAGAGGAGACAAGACACGCTCCATTGATGCCGAATATAAGCGACTGTCGCTCGAGCTCGTAAGCTCGCATATTTATATTGGCCGACGTGTATAAAACGGCAAGCTTATACCAGGCCGGCATATCCAACGGCGCCGCCGTCGTATAGCCAATGCCGCTGCCGCCAGCACGGCACCTTTTTCAGCGCGTATTTCCTTTAATTTTTTATTTCGGCCACAGTTCGCCTCCCTCTCTCATTTCCACCGCGCGCGCGCGCGCGTCGACGCGTATTTTACGAGTAATTTCACGAGCGTATGGCTCCGGAGCTCTCTGACGATCGCTGCGTGCACCGTATATGTGCCGTGATGGCCCCCCGACTGCTAATCATAACAGGGAGCTGAGACTTAATTGAGACGTGAGCCTGTATTGGGCTATATAACTACTTTTTTTTTATATATATTTTTTACTTGATTTGTTTTCTTTTCCCTTTCTTTTCTACCCCCGGCTAAATATATCCAAGGATTAGACGAGGCGTTGACGACTACGGCTCCCTAGTACATCCAATATTCATAATTCAAAAGTTTGACGTCTCAAAGATCGTCCGCTTCTGGCTGGCTCGCTCGCGAGGTGCGTTAAAATTTCATCATTCCTCGTATTAAGTGCGCTTTTACTTTTACAGCGTGAATTTCGATCGTAGTAGAGGAAGATCTGCGCCGTATTTAAAAAGCTAATCAATGCGAGAGTTGGTATTGCACTGAATTCCAACAACGCACACGCTGAATCGCGCGCATTTTATACACTGGCAGAGAGGCAGGGGGGGAGCAACAATTATAAAAACATGTATTCGAAAAAGCGAATAAGAAAAAAAAGTGCGAGGGCTTATACGAGCGACAGCGAAGAGCTCTTTAAAACCCTAATGTATTATTTATTTAGGGAAACGCTCTCTCTCTATCTCTCCCTCTTCTCTTTTTTCTCTCTCTCTCTCAACCTTCGCCGACGAGCCAGCCGTCGTCTGGATATCTAAATATGAGGAAGTAATGCGCCAAAGTCACGCCGGCAAATTAATCTGATAAGCGCGCCTACCCAGAGGGAAGACGTGTGTCCGGTGCGCGCGAGCCTGTCCGGTGATATCCACATGGGCTGTACTAGCTCTTTTGTGGTCGTACCGGTAAACTTGATTATTTGTCTAATCTACTTTCTCATTCGAGCAAGCATTATATCGTATGAATTTTCGTTTTCCTTAAATCGCCAATTTATGCACATCAATGACCTAGCCGCATACATGCGCTCGACAAATTCTTACAGTGTGCCGGTAAGGTGTGTAGAAGAGAGGCTCGTTCCATCCACGTAACCTCGTCCCCCGGGCAGGAACAAGAAGGGTATCACAAGTGCAGTGTTCGCTGCAATTTACAAAGGTCACGCCGTCGCGTCGGCGCGCGCACCGCACACACGGACGCGCGCGACGATCTATGCAGGAGGATCCGCAGCGGATACACCGGTGTATACGCTTTATAAAAGCTCTTGCATGAAAACCAGCCGCGGAATGGAGGTAGAGAGTGCATAGGGAAGGGAGCCGCCGCCGCCGCCGCGGAGGAAGAATTATGCGCGCGCGCGGAGACGCGTTATATCGCGATGCCGCGCTCGCGCGCGCGCGGGCCTTTCCTACACCCCCCCCCACACACACATACACGCGTACCTACGTATACCTACTTTCTTGGTTGGCTTTTTTTTCACGCACACGCGCGCGCTTCTCGCATATTCATCTTCCTTTTTTTGCCACGTAGGCGCGCATTGTAAGCGCGCGTGTTATACGGGCGCGCCGGACGAGTCAATCTCGCGCTTTAATCGAATTACTCCATATGTGCGAGCGAGAGAGAGAGAGAACGGGTACACGGCCGAGTATACGTACGTGGCCCCGTCGTGGGGCTTAGACACGAGCCTCGACAAATTAAACGGAGCTCTCTCAAGCGTTTTCGATTCTTACAGCCCTTTGGCTTTGTTGCTGCGGCTTTGACTCGGCTTGTTTTGATTATTGATACGTTAATGCGGGGTTGTTTGATTGAATATGTTAATGCGCGCCTGTATGCGGTGTGTTTTAAATTATGTTGACATTGAAAAATCGAGTTTGTTATTCTTATCTTGTGCTTTTCATTTTCTACGTTGTTTGCATGGCCTTTTTTTTATTCAGCGACACTTGGCACGGCTTTGTAAAAATAAAAGTGCGACGTAAAGGTAGAAAAAAAAACATAACATCGCAGACGCATGTAATTCTTAGTGTAATTACCGTAATAAGTTTAATACCTTTGACAACATTAACTTTCTAACCTATTAAAATGCTAATCTCCTGAATGCTAATCACTTTTTAACGTAATAAATGTTCAAATGTACTTTATAAATATTAAAATTTATTAATATCCTTAATTAGTATCTGCATAGCCACATAAAGTTGCATTATAATGTTTCATTGGTGTGAATATTAATGAAAAAAAGAGGAGAAAAAAAATTTTAATTCCTTTTAAAATAGCCCCCTGAAAAATTGTGGAAAAATGCAAATTCGATTTTCATCGGACTACGCGCAAGCTCATCTGCTGTTATTATACGAAAAAAAAAGTAATCAATGGCTCGCATCTCCTGAATCAAAATTGCTGAACGTAAGCAAAAAAAATAAAGATTCAATTTCAAAAAGCACTATAACTTTACGAAGTATGAATTATTGCTCGGGAGTTACGGTCCCCTCTCTAGATCCCACAAATTGGAGTGCTCGTGTGCGCCGTCCACTATCCCCTTCAAAAATCGGTCAGCTTTAGCTCCAGGCCAAGACATTACACCAAGCCACAAGCGCAGAGGGGCCCAGTTCTTGAGTGCGCACCTGTCGTGTGTGTGAGAGAGGGACGCATCGAAAAGAAGGAGCGATAATAGCACCGGGGCTACCGGCGTTTCGCGATAATTTTTCAACCTTACCAATCGTCCACCTCGCGACGCACCCAAAGCTTCCCCCCCTCCCCAGGGTAATATCCGTGTTTAAAAGAACGGCGCGCGCTCGCGTGAAAGACACACGAGCCGGAGTATAGCAAACGGAAGGGCGTCCAAAGGAGGAGGTGGAGGGGAGCGCACTCACGCCTGGCTTATCTGCCTTCCTTTCTCATGGAGGAGCGCCGGCGTCGCCTTCTCGCGTGTCTCGCCTACTGATTTTTCATTCCGCGACGCTCTTATAATTCTCGCTTCCGTCTCGCCCCGTCTCCTCCTTCTCAGCAAGTGCACCGACGCCCCCCTCCCCTTCTCCCTCCTTATAGGCACCTGAGCACACAGGCCTAGTCTGCTAAGGCAGCTATGTACGAGATTCGCCCGATGTATTACTATGTTTCTGCCGTTGTACCTGCGCGTATAATGCGCCGAGATACGAAATTAGTACTAGGCACACCGCTTCCTCGGCACTATATACCCTGTAGAGCGTTGTTGCCGGGATATAAGTCGCGGTATGCTCTTTTGATCAATGGATAGGCTGCTGCTCTTCGTTTCCAGGCAGTTCTCCGTTCTTGTACTTGCCCTTATCGATTCATCTCATTCGTGGAATGGCCTTTAATTTGACTTTGATGCATAGAGTAAAAAGGGCGCGGTATGATAATGGCGAGTCGAGTTTAACGAATTTATTAGGGAATTTGAAAGAGCTTCGTGAAAAATCGTTATATTTTTCTGGTCTTTGCGACGAGTAAACAAAATGTTGTTTTTCGTTGTTTCTTTCTTTAGCAGCAGGTGCTGTGCAAAGGTAGACGCGATCCATTAGCAGCAATTACGTTCTTGTATTATGCGTAATAGCTTCAGACTTTATAAATATTTATAATGTTTTTTATCATTTAATTTCTAAGGCAAATAACTCGTTTGCAATATATTCGGCTTCAGTTCTAAGCATGAAAAATAAATGTGCATAATAATTAAGATGAAATTGTAATAGATTTTCATCTGAACACACAGCACAAATGCCGATGCAACATTTTTAAAACAAATAGTCTTTTGCAGGAGATTATTTAAACAAATGCCCTGCTATTTTGCAGTCTAATAATATTTGCGATCCAATTGCGCGATATGAAATATAGGAGAGAACAATACTAAAGCGAGCGATATCTTCATCAGCATTATTCCAAAGAAGCGCACGTAATACACAGCGCTATCTCGACCGAACGATCTAACCGTTAAAAAAAAATTTCCATCTCAACTCCCATCCCGCGCAGAACATCGATTTTCTTCGTCTTGCATATAATATGCTCGCGAGTGCTTGCTCGCTTGTTACCTTCATGCATGTAATTAACGCAAATCCTTCTCTTTCTCCGCTCTTGCGCCTATAACATCTGGGAACGAGGAAATGCGCGCGCGTACACCTTGATGAGAAAAATATCAGGCTGTGGCAGCCTGAACATTGTACTATCCCATTTTTTTGTGTTTTTTGCAAAAATCCTATGAGAATTAAGGTTTTATTTATGAATTTTTCACGTTGAATTAATTTTAATTATTATGTTGATAATTTGATAAAATAGATTTTCCATACAAGGAAAATGAACGTGATTACGAAAAAGTTGCGTAT
Organism: Anagyrus pseudococci; assembly: GCA_030522585.1. Classification (NCBI taxonomy): domain Eukaryota; kingdom Metazoa; phylum Arthropoda; class Insecta; order Hymenoptera; family Encyrtidae; genus Anagyrus; species Anagyrus pseudococci. The sequence goes on along the minus strand of JAPYYQ010000020.1, from coordinate 18,698 downwards.
AACGAATGTGTTGCCTCTGCGTTAATGAAATGGGACAGCAAATAAATTTAGTGAGCTATTGATGGCTATAATTTTTAAATCCTTAATTTACGCGTTGACACGCCCCGGCAATTTGGAACGTGACAAAAAGCCATACATCAAACAAGACAAAAACCAACAGTCTGATCCCACCCGTTTTTTTCCAGATTTTTAGTATCTAATCGTAGATGTTTCAACGATTTACAATTACCACCAAAAATATATGAATTTTTTAATCATATTCTTACGCTACTATTTTGGAATATACAATGTCAACGGCCATATCAGGCTGAAACCACCGGTTCTCGTCCGATCACCGAAGTTAAAAAGCGTTGAGCGCGGTTAGTACTTGGATGGGTGACCGCTTGGGAACCCCGCGTGTCGTTGACCTTCTTCTTTTGCATAATTTTTACTCAATTTCATATATTAAACGTAAAATTTTACAACTGTCACTATTTTTGTTTATTTTAGTTTATTTTTACAAATAAACTAAACTATTCGTTGGAGATCTATACAGATCCCAAGGCCTCAGCAGCATGTTTTCTAAATAGCTATTTGGTCGACATTGTCGAGACCACCTGGTGACGTGCTTGGAGGGTCACCCACCAGCAGGCCTATTATCCGGAAGCTAATCGCTTTTCCGCATTCGCACGGACGAAAGGCTTTTCTCTTTCGTTTGTCCTCTCCCTTTTGCCCTACTCTTAACGAGAGAGCGGCTCGTTGCTCAAATCGCCGACGCGTGTTTCCCATTATCACGCCAGATTATCCGAAGTCGTCGAGAAAACGGATCGAAGGCCAACGGCGAGAGGGGACAATCTCCTCGTTAATGATATTTGAAAGAGAGAGAGAGAGAGAGAGAGAGAGAGAGGGAGCACGCGCGCCGGACAAATGGCCCGGGATTTCAATCGTGCACCCCGTGCACCAGTGTGTATGAGTGTTTTCTGTTGAACGCGCTTCCTGTCGCGTCTTTTGAGTTTTGGGGGGAATACCGGCGTGTTTGTTGTGAGCGAGATGCATTCCTTGGACGAACTCTTCCGGATCAATCGGTACGTCATTCGAGTGCGTGTTTTCCCTATTGTATAGCCATTGAAAAATTTGTCAAAATTTCCTATTTTCCTGAAAAAATGCATTTATTTATTTATTTATTTATTTAAATTTGCAGTAAGGAAATATATTGTGTAATATCAACGTTGCAAAGCTTAAACGTCATTTTTAGTAGTTGCGCCACGTTTTAGAGTCGCTTTTAATTATAATGAAAATTTATTAATTGACTATGATTGGTCAATAAAAATCTGTCGTGATACTTAATTTGATACCAATCAACAGCTTTAATATCAGTGATATAAAAAAATCCTAACAAGATGCATACAAATAATTGCCAATTTTTCGCGAGTTAAAAAGTGTTAGAGGAAAGTAAATAGAAAAAACACTGATTAAAAGTTAAATATTACTAAATTATTTCTATTTATTTCATTGGCGTCTCCGTGTTCGTATAAACAAATATAAAAAATTCAATAAAAAGGATTTTAATAGCAATTTTCTAATAAATCAGACTGCTGTGCAATATACCTGGCTGGTTTATAAAACTTAATAAAGCTTTTTTGTACGGGGCCATTAAAAATTCAAACAGAAAATAGATGCACTAGAGCAAACCACTTAAATTGTACATTGCAACCCGTAAGCCTCCACCCTTGATTGTCTCTATCAGATAACTAACGCGTGCTCATTGATACAACGGGGAGGGCGCGAGGAGCTAGGAAAAGAGGCTTATTGGCATAGACGGCTCATCAGATAGCATTTAGCGTCTCTCTCACAAAGATATATCCGCTCCCTTACCGCCTTCCGTTGCTTTTGGGGGAGGGGGTGAGAACGATCCATCCGTCCAGGTAAAAGAGCCACGCGACCGCCCCAAACGTGCGGACACTGACTATCGTTGCGCCCGACTACCTTGGGAATAGATTTTTAGAAGTAAAAATGAGGACTAGGTTAAAAAAAAAGAGTTCGGGGAAGCTGGGAACATGGTCGTAGAGAATTTGTGGGCCTACCCACAGCGGAAATGTGAATTTTGTCGAACATCTATACGTATTCGCACTTAATCGTCCGAAAATGTGTAGCATTAGACGTTTTTATTTTCTGAACAGTTTGCAGAGGTGCGTTCGTTGCCGCATTAACACCCTTTTTTTATAAACTCAATAAGAAACAATATGACACTGAGTAATTTTTAGGCGTTTTCTAAGTTTTACTTTAAATCAGTAGCTACAAGTCAGTCGCAGTTGTACGGAGACGCGAAGTATAAGTTTGGCAAAAATAAAGCAAAAAGTAAATCGAGCGTGGAAAAACCGTTTATCTGACCAAAATCTCAGCTTCTCAAAGAATGGTCCTCTTTTCTCGTGTTAAACTGGAGATTAAGTGCGTAAAAGATCCGGAGAAATAGAGACGCAAGCGAGCAGGTACCCTGGACCTCTGAGTTGTATGTTTGAAAAAAAGTGTCCCCTGCTAGTTCGCGCCACCACAGCGCAGATCTGTCCATCCGATAAGCCATGAGAGCAAGCGAGCAAAAGAGCGAGATAAAAAGAGAGAGAGACAGAGACAGAGAAAGAGGGAGAGGCCGAAAGGTCGGGCCGAATTAATCGAGACTACAGAGGCAGGAGGAAGGCTGGGTAGAAGAAGATAAAGTTAATAGCTTTATTAACTGTGGGAACAAGCGCGGAAGGTATACGCGGGCGCGCACACACGGAAATCTCCAGTCCCATGCGATGATCCACGTGCACGACATTCAAATCTGATTTGTCACGCGCCATTTTCTCAGGTCTACTCGGACGACCTCCGACTACGTGCAGTTTCCGCGTAACCCAAGAGGTGACACATTTGTTCTCTCTCCCTCCCCTACCTTCTCCTTCTCTATACCCCCGCCACGATAGCCACTGTGGATTCACTGCGGCATTTGAAAGTAGCGGTCCATCGTGCGGCGGACGTTAAAGAGTTTCTAAGCTGGCGCTATTACGCGCGAGGGAAGAGAGAGAGAAAGAGAGCGTATATGGTGATTGTTTCGGGGAAGAGACCGTATACGCGAGAGAGCTGTCTAGACGCGAGAGTGGGACTGTGAGAGAGCTGTTATGACCGGAGGAATCTTGTTGGGAAAATGGGGACTCTGGATTGGAATTCTTCTGATTTTTTTTTCTCTTTTTGTTTCATTCCCGTTGGACTGTTGAAATTCCCTGGAATCGTGACTTTTGTTCAATTGTGTAAATGTTTACTCTTACGCGCAGTAAGTGACGTTTGATTTTCTTAATGGACGGAGTTCTTACGTGTATCATCTGGGTCTTGATATGCATTTTTTGGTAACTTGCTATACTTTGTTGTAGATTCTTCTTACTTTCCATTACAATAATAGCAAAGGGTACAATGCATTTCGTAGAGTCGAGCAATTGCCGAGAAGTACAAAAATAAAAAGGCGGACCTGGTTAAATCATGCAACAGCCATAAATAAACGCTAACAAATGTAATAAGCAGCACTCGAGCACTTGAAAAAAAAAATCAGCAGCAAAAGAGATCGGTGCTACCCACTATCTCGTTGAAAATCACCATTCTACCGAGAAGCGCGGGCCTCGTTTACCCCGGCTCTTCGGCCAATTCCATCTCATTTACGCGATTATACGACGAAGAATAAACGCGTCGCCTCGGCGACTGCTTTTATAATTGAAACGTTCTCAGCTTCCACAGCCAGCGGCTCATATTTTCCCCTAAAAATAACATAATTTAATCTAAATATAAGGTGGCAATTTGTGCTTCCGAAGAAGAAAAAGTAAAGAGAGAGGGAGAGAGAGAGAAAAAAAAGAGAAGAAATCTTCGGCTCCCGTTATTAGTTGAAAGAACTAAGCCACGCGCGCGTACATAAATCGCCGGAATATCTCGGACGACCTTTAGCACGGTAATTGTCGTCTAGCTCTGAGAAGATGCGAGAGAAGGATGATGGGATGAATGATGGAGAGAGAGAGAGAGAAAAAAAACAAAGAAGAAGCGGGACGCGATTCGTTCCGTGGGTTCTTTCTTATTCCTCGTCCTGTAATGACTCGGCAGACAATCGGCCGTGACCTTTTGTCGAACTTTTATATCCAGGCGCAGTGTATTGACGGAGGAGAAAGAAGTCACTGGTAATTGGATAATTACCGTTCATTAAACTTTATTACAGTGATTTCGCGGTGCACTCGGGAATTGTGATTAGACCAAATGCACCGATCGATTGTGACTCATTAAAATGAGCCCTGTTTTAACAAGATGAAAATATTTTCCTGTGGGAGTGTGTGGACAGGTGGAAAATATCATTTCATCCTTTTTACAGGTCGGAGAAATGTCATTATAAAATTTTGGTCGTTAATAACGTTAGGATTCATTCGAATATTGACGTGCGTAATCAAAAGTGTACACAAAAAATTTATTCGACGTGCCGACACTAATAATGTTACCGATTCAAATTATGAATTACCAAGCACATTTTCGACATTTTTCAAAAATTATCGATAGAAGCCTACTTTCAAATCCAAATGTGTACAGTAAAAATCATATTCTTATTTGAAAGTTCATGCGTATTAATTTACAAAAAAGTGATTTTTTAAAAAAAAAACTAAAAAAGGGCGATTGCATAAAGGAAAAAAGATGTTCGATGCGTCGCACGAGCGATCAGTCGATATGGCACACCGGAAAAAAAGTGGGAGGGTTGATCGAAGCGATAGGCTTGAGGGAAGGGTGCAGAAATCGATGCTATCAGTTTTGCGCGTAATTGCACGTGTTGGGACATAGAGAGGCGCTCGCTTTAAGTGCCCGGGAAGTACAGCCGCGGCAGCAGCTCCTCGCACACGCGCCTCTGCGTTGTTACCCGAAAACATCTGTGTGAGAGCGAGAGCGGTGGCCACTTTTTAGGTCTTTTCCAGCCCTCGCCGAGACTCTACACTGCTCTCACTCGCGATTCTAATCGCGATGGGAAAATAAAATGTTGGCTTTTTAAATACGTCATACGCGTATATAATGTGAAAAACAAATATATTACGGGTGTTCGTAAGATTTCATGCCAAAATCTCACCGAACAGAAGGAATTTATCTTATGTAATATTTGAAAATTATGAGATTACGTTGAGTTTATATTTAGAAATACAAGACAAATGCTAAGAAATCATTTGATAATACGCAACTCGATAAAAGTAGTTGCTCAAGAAAAGATTAAAAAAAAAAAGAAAAAGAGAGAGAGATAACGTGTGGAAGCTGGCGAAGAAAAAAAACAGGGAGAAACGGTCGTAGTGTAGGAGATTTACGGTACAGGGTGGTGTATAACGCCGTGGATCGCTTGAACATGGCAAAGAATGTATTTTTGATGGTTGACTCCGATCATCTTCGAGAAAAAAAGTATAGAGCCATAAGACGAGTCTCTCTTTCTCTCTCCCTCTTTCTACCTTCGTCCTTTTCTCGTTCGTTTGCCACTCTCAAAACGGTCCCATAAACGAATAAAGAGATAAAACCTATTTTGTACTGTGTCGTTCGGCGGCCGAGAAGTGGTCCGTTTTCTGTACCGAAAACCGAAATTAAATTAACCTTCTCTCATCTCGTCGCCCCCTCCTATCCTACCCCCTCCTTCCTCTCTCTCGGACCCTTCACGTACGCGGCTTTTATTGTACCGGTCAGTTGTCTTTTTACGCGGTGCCTTTTTGTCTGGGCTTAAGAAAAAAAAGCCGTATGCGATCCTTATCGTGAACATGAGACATTAAATCACTCGGACTTACGCGCGAGCACATAGCACGGCCGTTCGAGAGCTTAGTTCGACTTTCAACAGGTGTGACTGCTTCTTTGATAAAACCGAGAGCCTAGTTTTCCCTATACCCCCGGCTTCCCCATACTAAAGTGCCATGACTAAAATATTCCGACATTAGTAATGCCGATATCTAGACGGTCAGATAAGCCAACGTAATAAATATCCAAAGTACCGTCGGCTATAAACGAATTGAAAAAAATAACAAAAAAAAAAGAAATTGTTCGTGAACGAAATATTTGTTTCGGCCAAAACAATTAACGCGATTGTTATTTTTTTTTTTTTAGCAAAATATAAACCGTCGTCTATTGTACATGCGACCACAACGAGCCACGTGACCTTAGGTATATAAAACCGCGATATGTCGGATTATGACGGGGCACGCGCTCAAAAATCAGTCCCAAAGCAAAACCGCATTATTATCATTTTCACGAGGTCTAAAGAGCCGCGATGCGAGCGGGCAGAAAGGGTCGCTGGCACGTGCGCGCGAGAGCCACGTGAAAAATCAAGCGTATTCAAAGGGCCGGTTAGCCGCGCGCGTGTCCGTGTGTGTATGTACGTCGAGACTCAGCGATGCGTCAAATTGGCTTAGACCGCACCTCGACGAATCTATATATGTATATGCTCTTCCCATCGATTTATCTCGCTTGTGCGCGAAGGACCAGATCGCGCGCGGGGGCAAGCGAATAATCCGCTCGAGCAAGCTACTACTACCACCAGCAGCAGTAATACTGCTTGTTGATAGAAAGATCGCTTTAATCGAGAGTCGTGTTTGCGATCGGGATAATGAAGTTAAGTACACACATCAGGCCGCGCCGGTAGCCTGCGCTCCACTTGCAAGGGATGCCACGAAAAATAAAGTGTTTACACTTGTGTAGATCGGCGGATATGTATACGCTGTGCTGGCGCTGATGCTGCTACTGCAACAGGAAAACGATGAAAAAGCTACATCGTCGCGAGTTTTCGTACGCGTTATAATCTAGCGCATGAATGTCGTTTAGCCATTACAATTTAATAACATTATAAATCATCCGCAAAAATATATATGTGTATATATATCTACATCAGCGGCTATCCTCTCTCGCACGTAATAATCACCTTCGCAGATTCATCTCTTTAAAAATACATTTGATAAATTAATTGTCCTCCAGGCCGTTTCCCATCTCTCTCCCTTTCTCTCTCTCTCTCTCTCTCTCTCTTTCCGTACGTCACGTACATTCGAGCACAAGTTTCATCTTCCTCCCCCTTCTTCTCTTTATCTATCTCTCTACCTCTCTTCCCCCTTCCTCTCTCTCTCTCTTATTCGGCCAGCAGCAACAGCCGCGGTGCCGTTTGTCCGCGTGGCAGCGACAGCAGCGCCTCCGTGACAAATCTCTCGGCTCCTCGTATTTATAAACACTCCAACGCTACATGAATCTAAATCTACCAAAGATTCCGCCCCGACGATCTGCTTTCACGGCCCGTCTCGTTTCTCATGTCTCGAGCGCGTGCGCCTCTCTCTCTCTCTCTTTCTCTCTGCGCATACTTTTTGCCGCCCCTACAATTTTTTACGTCTCTTCTCGACTTTTTGCTCTTCTTGCTTCTCCGTTTTAAACTACCAGCGGTCGGAGGGAATGCCTAATCTCGAGGCGTTTACCTTATTTCCTTTTGAATTATTCTTTATCGCGTCGAAATAATTAAAAATCTTTTAGCTAATATACAATAACGAGTAACTTGACATTTTTAAAAAAAATAAAACGCATATGTATAAAGAATAAAAGAAAAAAGTAATAGCTTTTAACCTGGCGTTCTTTTTCCTTTTTTCTTCTTCTTCAAGAAGAAGAATGCGTATCTGAGAATCAGGAAAAGAAATCTCAGCTTCGTTATCAGCCTTTCTATCTCGGTGCGGCGTATTAAACGTCAACGAAAAATATAAATAAAAGGAAGGAGGAGGTAAAGGATTGTAGAACTGGAAAACTTTTACTATCAATCGTTTTATAAGCATATGCGCTTGGCAGCCTATCTCGCCTAATCTGTGAATCAAAAGTGTGTATTTCGTAGAAGAACGGCCCACGATTGACTCGTGTTTTTTTCAATATTCACACGAGTACATTATTAATGCAATACGTGCCCATAAAAATGTCAACGGTGCCTTACGTATGCGCGTATAAATTTTTTTTTCCTTTTTTTCAACCACTATGAATTATTTTAAATGACATTTGAATAATTAAAAAATCTCCATTCGCCAGTTCATCATTTTCAGTGGTGAGCGCGCGCAAAAAAAGGAGAGAAAAAAAAATGAGCGAGGTACAAAAAAAATAAGATTTCACGCTTTGGCATTGTACACGGCCATAATAATCAGCCTGCAGATTATTTGCCTCACAAAAGCCCACACGTATAAACAAGTAAAATAATGGCTAGCATATATAGCAGAAGGGAGACGAAGGAGGTAGTGTATGAAGGGGGGGACGAAGGGAGGGGGGCAACGGCTGATATATAACTTTTCCCTCTCTCGGCTCACTCGCGTCAATGCGTCTCTCGGCTCTTCATTCATCTCTCTCCTTCTCGTCTCTCTGGATAGAGAAAAACTCCTTCTTTTCTCGGGGTGGTGCAGTCGGGAGAGTTGAAGAGAGAGAGAGCGAGAGAGAGAGAGAGATAAGAGATTGGAGAGCGACTCTCTCGCGATTCAGCAAGCGGGACCTGAGCTCAGCAGCAGCGGCTGCAGCGTCTCGGAACAACTCGGCTCTCTCGACAGTAGCAGAGCGCCTCTGCGGCCTTAGAGAGAGATAGAGAGAGAGAGAGAGAGAGAGAGAGACGACGACGACGACGACGACGGGGTATACGCGCGCGACGCTTTGAGTCGCGGGCGTCGCACCGGAATGCGCTAATGAGGACTTGGCTCTCTACGCTTGGGCGCACTTCTCTCTCTCTCTCTCTCTCTCTCGACCCTCTTCTCTTCCGGCTGCTCCGGTATATAGAAGGCGCGCATATATACACACGAGAGCGCTGCTCTCTCTCTCTCTCTCTCTCTCTCTCTCTCTCTCTCTCTTGCTCCCGCGTTAATGCAGTACATATTTCGCGCGACGCACTTCGCTCTCTACCTACTTTCTTCCCTCGTTTTCGTCTCGTCGCTCTCTCGCCCGAGCGCGCTTGCCACGCGCCGTCGCTCTTGCGCGCACCACCTCTTTCCCTCTCCCTCTTTCTCCCTCTCGTTCTCTCACTTCTGCACAGCACTACTGTTCCCTGAGAATTAAATGAATACAAGGAGAGGGGGGGGAGCTGGTGTACGTGTGTCGGTGTGCGCGTGGACACAGACGGCGAAAAGTAAAAAAGTTTTAAACGCGATATCTCTGTCTGCCTGCTTGAATGTGTATTATATATCGGGGCCAAACTTTCGTATATACCTCCAGCGCTTCGAACTCTCTTCTCTCTCTCTCTCTTTTACCCCTTTTGTCTCTCGCGTCGTTGAAGTACTGGCGTCGAGGAGACGCGACTGCTCTCGAAAGATAACTACGCTGGAGAGCTGCAAAAGCCACTTTGAACAGCGCGTGTATCAATTCGCAGGGCAAAATCGTATTTCGAGTGCAAGACGTTTTATTTCTACCACCCTCGCGGTTTTTTTTTATAACTCGTTAATTTGCCTCACGGATTACGACGTACGTATCCTGTATACCTTGACTTTTCAAAGTTTTTAATAAACTTCGGATACGGACAAAAGTAAATTGCCATATATCGATAGTTTGAAATTGATGAATCGTACATCGAAAATTTCATCCTCTCGTCTCTCTTTGTTAAGGCTTTGTTAAATTTTAAGACCCCTCGCGGGATAAGACATAAAAGTTCGCAACTTCTGATTACCTCGACAATGTAGCAGGTCTCAATCTCTTATTAGCAGCCGGTAAAAATCCAGCTTGCACACAAATAACGTCACTCCTGCTCAACCGCCTATTAGCGATGTCTATAACGAAGCAAGGGGTGCGAGGGCGTTGTAGCCAATGATGAGCTTGTCGATCATGTAAAAACGACGAAAGAGGAAAATCCAAAGGAGCAAGAGATGATCAGCTCTCACCTGACCGCATAGCGATGTATGCTCGCGGTGTAAACAGACGTGGGAGGAGAGAATCCTGGTTGCAAATCATGCTTGGACAGCTATATAAGGCAGGTCGCGTTAGGTGTACAAAAGAGGTGCCGGGCGACGCGCTATAGTGGAAAGAGACCAAAAGGTCGCGAGGGGAGGCAATGGGAAGTAGAAAAAAAAAAGAAAAAATAATCCGAGGGAGACGAGCGCGCACGCGCCATAAACGTTTTCCGCGACGCGCCATACATGGCGGGCCGCGCCAACTAATTGCGTCCTTAATTGTTTAATTGGACGATTACGGCTCTATCGCGGCGCAGCAGCAGCAGATCGTCTCGTTGTCGCCGACGAGGCTGGTGTAAGCGACGCCGAGTTTAACATGCCCCCGGAAAAGCCCGCGGCACTCGACTTTAGCACCTCCTTTTGTTCGCTTGGTCTGCGGCCGTAAATAATTTGTTCGCCGCGGTATCAGCAGCATGCGGAACGTATCGCCCGAGGTGGTACAATGTGTCTGCTGCTGTTGCCGCTTGCCCTCGACAGCTACTGGAATTCGAGTAGTTGTAGAGATGGACGTCATTTTTCGTTCCTCCGACCCTTTTATATTACCTCTTTTTCGTGCAAACTTTTCGTTTATTGATTGTTTCAGTTGTAACTAAATTTTTACAATTCTTCTCTTAGTTATCCAGTTTTTCATTGTCAATTTAACCAAATACGTTGAATCGAGTGTCTTGAAATAACTTTCGTTCTACTTCATTTGTTGCGTTGATTATCCATTTTTTAATAATCTTACTCCAACATTAATGCACGATGATTAACCGTTAGCGCGCTCCATTACAACGAAGAAGAAGAAGAAGCAGAAGATAAAATTCTTGCCGCGAATATCCAGGAAGGAAGAAACAAGGGGTTAGCAGACTCGAAGCCGAAGAAGCGCAACGAAATTAGATCGGCGGTGGCGGCTCTGCACACACGGCCTCGTTGCCCGGGAAGCGATGATCCCTTGCGCGCGCATAATAATTTCCGCGCGTACATGCGCACCTCCTCTCTCTCTCTCTTTCGAGATCGCAATCGGATATATCGCGCGGATCCACGATGAGACCGGCGGTCGGTGTGCGAGCACGACGCAAGCATCCGGCGCCACGCCCCCTCCCTTTCGCGTGTGCACTCGATTCACCTGTCCCGCGCAAGCCCTCTCGCGAATCTTTGCTGTTCTTTTTTTCCCCCTTACTTTCTGCGCCCTTTATCATTTTCATTAAACCATCTACCTTCCTATTTTTTTAATCCTGTAAAAAATCTTCAGGATATTAATGGGGATTTAATCATTCGGAACTGGGACTTATCGATAACGTCTAATTAAATATTCGGTGATTAAAGAACGTATCGATTGCTAAATCGTAATCGCTTCGTTTTTTCAAATGAACGTTGCATTTTAACACGAAGCCAGAGAGAAAAAAAGAATCAGCGCTCGTTACGCGGCTGGTACACGACATCAAAAGTGAGAGAGAAAGACTAACGCCTCATTGTATCGAGTGAAAAATCTCATCAGCAAGCCGTGATTCACAAGAGGAGAATAGGGGATAATCGGGATTTACAATCGTGCGACAGTCCTCTCTCTCTCTCTCTGGCGATACGAAAGGAAATCGCGACCGGTTCACACACGTGTTGCCTGCACGCGAGCTGCGCATCATCTTTCTCCGTGTGTACGAGCGACTGCACCAGCTGACGTGCCGTGTGTAGAGCGTACACGTGAGTTTCGCGGCTTTCCGTGTGACTCGTTTTTTTTTTGGGAAATTCTCCAATTACCGTAGAAAAATCTTTTTAAATCAATACAATTATTGATCGAATCATCCCACAGCCGAATTTTCGCGGAGCATTGATCCATAATCAAGAAAATATCAAAATTAACTGTGAAATCTAAGCGCATTGCCGGATATGCCTAAAAGCCCGTCATATTCCGTGCACTTCAAATCCGTGAAATTCGCGCGACCTGAAAATCTCCTCTTAATGAATCATAATAACAAGAGTAACACTGCAGCCGCGACTTTAATTGCCACCAAAAGCGTTTAGAAAAATAGAGTTATTTAAACGCGAGACAAGATCTATATGGCGATACGTGGCGGTTCGTGGAGAAAAAAAAAAGGGAGACAAGATACGACCTGGCGGTATACAGTGTCGGGGTAGGTCCCGTCAAGAGGATGACGCCGAGAAGGAAGGGGCTAAAGGTGGTCGGGATAGGGCATAATAGAAACGCTGGCAAAAAAGCGTCTGGCAAAGGCGCTTCTCCACACATCACAATCAGATTCTCACATTAGGCGGCGGCGGCGCGCGCTCTCTCAAAGCCCATAAAAGTATATAAAAGCGGGGCGGCCGCGAAAAGCCCGGCTTTTACCGTACGCCAGACACACGCACCCCCTGCCTGCTCTATACCCATAAGCTTCCGCTTGTACGCACGAGCCGAAAGATTCATGGATTCATCGCCGCCGCAGCCGCGATAATTCATCGCGCTCAGGGGCCGCCGCCGCCGCGTAGTTGGGGCCCTGGCGCGGGCCTTCTTTGTACCCCCCCCCCCCTTGCCGGCTGTTCTGCTCCGAGCGTAGCGCAATAACTCTTGCCGAGCCTGCGCGCGCGCTGCTGTTTTTCCTCCTTTTTTCATTCGTTATTCAAACGCGGAACACGCTGTTTATATGCGCGCGTCCGAGACTCTCTCGAGATAGCTAAAATGGCATAATCCTCTCCGGGGTATATACCCTGCCTATGTATGCCTGTGTTTGAGTATGCTCGTTACACGGCTTTTTATGGTATGACCAAGATCGCCCCTGCCGTGATTGCGCTTTTCTTGCGTCTTTATTACGATTTTATTTCTGCCTTCGAAGTCGCGAAGTCAAGCGGCGCCCCGTGCACCCTGTTCATTTTTTTCTTTAAGAACAATATTTCTTTTATTTCACAAACTAATTCGTATTACGGTAATCTCTAACTAGTATCATGGCGTTTATGTGATACAATCGTGTTATTCATTTTATTTTTTACAAATAGATTTTCCAAATATTTTTTCGTTATTCCGAATGAAACGAACAAAAATCGTGACTCGTGCTTGATAAGAAATTACCGAGAACTAATTTAACTTGTATAATTCATTGAAATTTCTTGAGCCAACCCAAGATTACCATTGCAATTGTAAAAAAAAAAAAAGAAAAAAAAAAGAAAAAAAGAAAAGAAAAAAAAAAAAAAAAAAAAAAAGATTGAAAGTAGGAGAAAACGGCAAAAAGAAATAAAAAGAAAAGAAGACAGAGTGAGAGAGAAGTGCAAATAGAGAAAAACGAACGGGGAAAAGAAAGGCCAGGCACAGAGCACAGAAAGGGCCCCCCCTTCGGCTGTATGAGCTTCGGCATGGGTGCGCGCAGTCGTGACGCCGCGGTGGCGCTCGCGACTCGGAACGGTAATACTGAGACCATAGGCCGCACGCCGAGAGATAGGCATCGTTCGCCTCGGAAATGCTAAGTACTTCCATTCTGTAATTACGAGCAAATAAAACGATAGTAGGACGAAAGAGAGCGGGCGCGCGGGGGGGAAGTAGAGGAGCTTGAGGGGGAGGGGACGGACGGGTGAGAGGGTAGAGGATAGGCCGCACGAAGGAGAACGAAAAGAAACGATAGCCCTCTTTGCAACAATATCTCTCTCTATCTGCTTTTAATTAATTTCGATATTAAAATTCACCGAGTGCGCGCGCCCTCCCGTCGTCCAGCACTTTCTCACAAACGAACCCGATGAATGTATATGCGTATGGGACTACAAAAAGCTGCGTTTGTTTTATTCCGATCCGTACTATTTTTCGATTTGCACAGAGGCTAATCTACTGATACAGAACAACGCTAGAAACAAGAGCGCAATCCAAGCGAGGTATCAGTTGTAAACGTTGGTAAATTTTACCGATTGATCCGATGTTAAAAGATTGAAAATAAAAATTCAATTTTTGTTTAGGTACAGGTTTATATGACTTCAACAAGTCAAAAAATTATCCGCGTTCAGCAATCGGTTTATCTAATCACAATACTAATACTCTTGCTATCAACTACTAGAACAGTATACATAAGAGCCGCCAATCTGCATAGATGCCGCATCGAGAACCATTGCGAATAAACAATCAAACTCATATTCCTATCTGCCGGTACTAACTTATAACGTGCGCGCTCCTTTAATAAGATTGAAAAAAGAACGACGAGCAATGTTAAAAAAATTTCGCATCAATTTAAATACAGTTTGCAACGATAAAATCTGTGTAGGCCCAAACGCAGCGAGGAACGTGAGCGAGTATTTGGAGTGCACGGAGGGGATATGGGAAGAGCCCGTGACGTCGGCCCTCGTCGTATTATATAGGTTCCCGAGTGCAGTCGAATGAGCCTATTTATCGGCCCATTCCCTTCTCTCCTCCCCAAGAACGCATGCACACAGATACGCACACGTCATGTCGCGCGGCATCTTAACTTCGAAATCTTAGGAGAGCCAGGGAAGAGGAGGTGCGAGAGTCTTTTTCCTTCTTTAGACCCTGCACTTAAACGTCTTTATGAGTTTCGGTTGTTAACGCGAGAACAGGTCCACACTTCAGGTGCGTATCTCTTGAGAATCTCTCTCTCTCTCTCGTTCTCATCCCTCCTTCACTCGATTTCTCTCTGTCTCGCTTTCCTTACCGTCTCTGTGGGATCCGTACATTAAAGGATGTGTACAGGAAAGGCAACTGATAGAACAAGTTTGGAAGCACATGCAAGTGGATGACCCGAAAATGCATTGCACTTATCTTCCGATAAGTAAGGATTTTAGTTCAGCTAATAAGACAATTTTTGCATTTCGTATGAAAATTTTTGAATTTTACAATTCATAACTATTTTTTAATTATTTTAAAAAATTTATCATTGTCATCGAAGTAATGTCATGTTTTAAAATTTACGTGGAAACGAACTAATGTAAGCTTACCTACTTACTAGAAAAAAATCTGGCAAATTTTAATTATTTGCTCATCAAGAGTACGGTTTCAGCACCTACGGACTAGAATGACCATCAGCTGAGAACGCGGATTATCCTGTGATCCTGAAAGTTACGAGGTTTTGCTTGTAAACCGGGATGTTGGAGACGAAGAAGCACGTTGAGCAAGGAAAAAGGGGGGGGATATTTATATCTCGGTCTCGTAACTGGTCAGTCGAGAGATGCTTATCTGGTGGCTGACGGAATTTCAAAATCTGGAAGCGAAATTTAGAAAATTTTTTTTCTGTTACGCGCAATTAAGCCGAGGTCCGCTTTCTGCTTGAGAAAATATATCGCGACCGTTAAATCTTATTGCACTTTTAAGTCCATCTAAGAATGTGTTCATCATTTAATTTCGGTATTTAATTTCATGACTAAATTACTTTTATTGCAATTTAAAAAGAATTTATATTGTTTATAATAATAATTTTTATCTATTGCAGAAAAAGGAATCGGAAAAATAGTAGCTTTAAAACCATTAGCGTTTTTAAAATATTAATTGTTTATTAAAAAGAAATGTTCATTACACATAAAAGGCAATTTTTATTTAGTGTATTTGATCATAGTTTTACATTATTTATTAACGTAATTATTTTATAAATTTAAAATTTCTTGTGTATTTACGCTGACATCTATCGTTTAATTAAAGAAGCATTAATCAGTTGAGAGTAACTTCACATTATATGATAAAACAGGACTCAGCTTTTTGATATGTAGATAATCCTGCTACGTGGATAAAGTAGGTTTCTTTATGTTAAACTAAAAAAAAATTTGTTAGAACGGTTGAATTTTTATTATGATGTATAAGTTGAAAAATTACTGATTTCTCTATTGTCTAACGGTATATAATTTTAGTATTACATTTCAATCGGTTTATATGAAAAATTTCTAAAAAGGTAATTCTATAAAAAAAATTAAAATACCACCTTTTTGACATACTGAGACTGTATTTGCTCACAATTTTTAATTTTTACAGCATTTATTCACTAATTTATTATTCAACTTGGTTATTCTCCCTTTTTAAAGCAGAAGAACAACGTACTCACATTCTACAAAAGTAATTTGATTGTGTAAGAATATGATCGCTTAACAATAGACATTTCAATTTCTACTTATTCACAACAAACTTTGAGCTAGCCAACACTTCATATCATTTATTAATGCATTTCCGCTAATAAATTTATGCAATACTGATATAAAAATTTGACAAATAACGTATAATTTATAGCATGTACCCTGAAGGCAAAGAAGTTAAATGCACAAAATTATAAAAGTAATATTAAGAAATATTTAGCAAATAAGAATGTCTGTAGTTTAAAAAAGATTATAATCTATTTTTTCATTTTACAATTATAACTATTAAATAGCATACCCAATTTTAATGTGTATATTTAATTTTTTTACACTGATTAAACAAAAAAATTAATTTTTAATACAAAGTTATGATTTGTTTTTTCTAAGGTCTTATAGCACGGTCTAACATGAGATTAGTAACTAATTATATACAATTGTTAAATACAATTTTTGTACAAGTATTTGAAATGGAAAGAAATTGCAAGTTTGCTTTCATACATTTCAAGTAATACGTTACTTGATTATATCTTAAGAGTAAAATAAACTTTTTTGTTAAATTAATAACAATTTTTAAGTTAAAATAGTTTTTGGTTATCTTTAATTCGTGTACCCAACGACGAACACTCAACATTTAATTTTAGACATCACACAAATTTTCTTAAGTATACTTCTCTATCTAACTTTAATTTTTATTAGATTTATTTCTTAATTTTATTAAGGGTTTTCTTTCCCAGCGATATCGATGAGACTGCTTAATAAGCAATCTTCAATTATCGCATTAGTATAGCTAGTTCTATAACTATTAGCAGTTGTACAAAAAATCAGCTTGTTGGTTCAATTCATTATAATTTCTGCGTTACGCTATTTATAAGAAATAATAATTATCTCATAAATTTGTTAGGTAATCTAATGTTTTGGCTTAAATATAATAAAGGAATGAAATCATGAATGCTAAAGTAAAAATCTAATATATAAAATATCTAAATGATATAACTAAAAATAAAATAATAAAATCAAAATATGTAGGTGTAATGTTAGTTTTAGAATACTTTTGATTATTGTAATATGATATGCAGCTTACCAACTAATTTAAAAAAAGGTCTAATTTTGTTCAAATACTTTTATAACATAACATACTTTTATAACATAATTATCTTCTACCGATAGCGACTCTTTACGTTCAGAAATTATTGTTAACTGAAAACTCTTACTGATATAAAAATTAACTGTAAATATGCAACTACTTTAAGAAGCCTGAAATAGTGTTTTCAAAGCCTTATAATAACACTAACAAATATACATGTGTGTGTTACTATACGATTACTGGTGTTCTGCCGTCGGTGTGTTAACAATTCTTATACTTTGGGTCCCAAATGATTATTGTTCGTCTCGACTCGTAGGTAGCAATTCAACATTAATAATCATGGATATGATCGTATCACTCCCTTATTTGCACAATTTAATAACTTCGCATAAAATAAATATCGTCATTAATTATACCTTTTCAATTTACATTTATATCATAGTATCACTAAACCACATTTAAGGTACTCATTTTCAAATTATTTTGGTTTATTTTTATTATATCTTAATTTTATTTTGTTTACATATAATCTTTTTACCAATTTTCAACGATCATAAAATGTGTTTATGTTAATTGTTGTTACTGCTATTTTCACAATTAAGTTACGTTAAACATATTTTTAATTTAAGCAAGCTGTATTCGTGCATCGATTAATTATTTTTATGAATTATTATTACTTTGTAAATTTATTTTGAGAACTTATTTTATACTTAGTAATTACAAAAATATAGTATCATTTAATCATTTACAGCAATACATATTAAATAAAATTAGGATTTTTAGATTAAGAAACATGTAAGGCGTTAATCGATGCACGGACTATGCGATTGTCTGGTGTACAACAAAAGTCTTTCTAATACAAATACAGTGAAGAGCATGAGTAACAACATAGATATAGTGAGTAGCGACGCGCTTGCTTAGCCAATGTATTAATTACACTTAAATTCTTACTTTCCATTCACACCAATACATTCCTTTTATTTGTTGGTGTGCGCATACAATCTCGTATTATTTTTCATATAATTTTACAGGTATACTATATATATATGTGCATATAGTTTTTTCTTTTATATATTTCGACTAAGTTTATTTAATTTATTTTCTAAATTTTACAGAATTTTAGGCAAAGGTTAGTTGTAACCGAAGTTTTTATAGATTATATGTGTATAAGACGCGTCTAGTAAACCGATTGTCAAAGTGGGTATGATATATTTTTATAACAAGAATCTCAACTTTAAACTTTATACCAGACGTCGCTGATATACATTTTTATACCTCATTCTATACTGCAGTCGAAAAGTTAATGTTGTAGGCCATGTGTTGTTTTGCGTAGAAAAATGTTAGTTCGCTCTAGAAAAGCAGGAAAGTGCGTTTCTTAATATTTCGTCTATGTAACATTTTATGTCCTCGAATCTCTATTAATTTTGTCTTTTTCTTAAAACGGAATAAGACGTCTTCGTCACAACCGTACATTGATTTTGCAGAGTTTCGAAGACGAATTCACAACTGTTGTTTAAATTCTATATATATGATTTTAGAAGTGCCTTTTATTGTTCATAAATTTCGTAATAAGTTGAAAAAATAACTACATCATGAAAATTGAAAGTTAAAATTTTTTTCTGTGAATATTTTTGCAAGAAACAGTAGTTTTATAT